>JAOYMR010000004.1:14572202-14583622 GCA_025802075.1 Tenebrosternarchus preto | reverse complement strand
TGATTAACCCAGGTACTATAGGGTTCTGCTGATTAACCCAGGTACTATAGAGTTCTGCTGATTAACCCAGGTACTATAGAGTTCTGCTGATTAACCCAGGTACTATAGGGTTCTGCTCACATAATCTCAGAACAATTCAGCGGTGCATATATGAACTTGAGATGTACACTAAGTGTTTACTCAGTTTTTTTTTATTATTATTCCATTGTCTCTTGTTGAAGAGCCAAGGTATTAGGCACAAACTATACTGCAGTACTGGCCTTTACATATAGCCTGACCAGCTTTACTGTACAGCCTGAACAATGATGATCCCATCAGAATGGGATCTTTAACGAGACACTTTCAGGGCATCTAGGGACTACATGTCTAAGACAGCAATGAAAGCAAATATAGCTGAGAAGAATTAAATCCCTTACTGAGGAATTTTAGAGTCCAGAATAGATAGCAAAAGAAACAAGGAAGCATATTCATTTAAGGGAGCTCAGTGAAATGTTTAAGAAGATACCATAGATCATTTTCTTCACAATGTGACTTGATAGTAACTAATTATGAGTTTATTTGGGTCTTTTTTTTTTTTTTTTGCACTCCCCACAAGCACATCATATCTAGACCAAAAAATGAGCACAGAATTTGAGTATTTGAAGCATCTTTTTGTCAGTGGGATGTCTATTATCTCAGATCAAGTATCATGATTTTTAAATTAACTTAATTTGATGTCTGATCCAATTTGATGTTTTTTAATCCATCAATTCAGTTCTGCCACATTACTCAGTCACTGAAGTGGAAATCACTGAGTCACTTTGTTACAAGCGTTCATGATGTCCAAACTCTCCAGACTCATCCTACTATAATGATGTTCATTTCTGGCTATTCTCAGTTAGGCACAAAAACCAACATTTGTGCAAGATGACTATACCACGTTTCAAAAAAATGTTGTGTTGTTGCTGATTGCTAAAACACTGAACAAAAATCAGCATCATGCAGCCCTTGAGCAGTGAGACGGGACTGTGGGATTGACCTCAGACATCTTCATTGTTTCTCTGTATGAAATGTATGGATACTGTGAGTGAGTGAACAATGTGCATGACTGACCAGCACTCCTGTCCATCATCTGAAGGCATTAATGTTAATATCCTGGAGTATAATTGCTGAACAATTATCTTGCACTAATGTGACCAATTTCTCTCAGGCACTGTTCGGACAGCTAATGGCTACTCTACTGAGCTGTGTATCCTGAGGATGAGCAACAGTTATAGTCATTACTACTCATTCCACTATTACAACTGTCAAACAATGAGATTATATGGATGCGTTTTCTACAATTCATTATTTAAGATGATGATCAGATGTTAAAAAGGATTTTTTTTTCCCTTAACATTTCAACACTGTTGAAAACTTTGTGTAAAGTTGAATATAAATCTATGAGATTAGTTGGCTAGATCTGCTTTTTTTTTAATGGATCTCTTTTGGAGGAACTTATTCTTACTGACTGTTAAAAAGCCCTAAGCTATGACATATTATGATATTGGGCTGAAAGAAACACATAAACCCACTAATTGCAAAGTTGTGACTGGTGAACACAAGAAGTGAAGACTGTCTGATGTATTTTGTGAGTACCAGTCCCTTGCGATCAGGACTACATGAAGAATACACTGTCACATCTCTCAACAGATCTTTCAACAGCTTGATGCTCAGAATCAAAGTGCCTTCTAAGGTTTCTGAGGATGTGCAAGTCCCATAACACAGTTCCACTGAAACCTTTTTTAGCCACTGACAAGGCACTAGAAAAAAAAATACATGAACAGCCTTCGTCTGGGACTGGGAAAGATTTTTGCACAGTCACGCCGTTCTACCCTCGACAGGCTTCTTTAAACCTTTATGACATTATAAGGTAATATATTTTAAACATCATTAGCCAACACTTTCATGCAGTAATACAACTCATAGTGAGTGTGAACAGTTAGGTGCACTCCGTTCAGTTTCCTAAAGCAATTAAAGCAAATACCATATTGTTCATATGGCATTGAGGATGTCTGGAACTGACTCTGTTCTCATTTTCAGTATTTAGCAGACATCTCAGGTGACTTGCATATATTTATCATTATGACTGAGTGTGTTCTATGTGTTCTTTGCTTTACCTGCTCCCACGAGGTTACCAGGTTACCTGCTTTCACCAGGTCACCAAGTTACCTGCTCTACTGGGTTACCAGGTTACCAGTTCCATCAGGTCACCTGCCCTCACCAGGAGTCTTTGGTTTGGTTGGATGCAGCAACTGTTGCAGAGAATTTGCAAAGCATTACATAAATGACTGATATCAGATCAAGTATTTTATAGGGCAGATGTGCTTTTCATAAAACCTGCTGTGGTGGATGAAAACAATTAAATATCTGATTTTACATTCAGTTCAGTTGAGAATAAAATTCAACACACTGAGACGGCAGTTTGGAATAACTAGTGATAGCCACTAATCTTTTAAACTACAGCCAAAACCCACCAGCCATGATCATACTTATTCCAGTCTCTGAAAAGGTCAGTTTGCAGCGCCTTGTATGGAACATTGAAAGTTAAGGTGCCTTTCTCATGAGTAAAAGAGAAATGTCTAGGAAGTTAATGTGACATTTGTCATGGGCCTCGGGCCTCAGCTCTTCTGCTAGAGATGTCTTACTGCCACCATTTTAGTCTAATTAAGTGCTTCTTATGAGAAATGACTTCCATTGGCTGGCTAAGTGACTCCAGTCATAACATTATGAGTTTGATTAAGAATTGCTGGGTGAACATCACATAATAATGTAATTCGGAGAGGAAAATCGTTTGTAACAAATCGGCCAATACATCATGCAGGCTGGGTTAATTAGATGCTATTATGTAAACTAGCCATGTGCAAAAGAAATCATTACAATTTGGTCAGACTGCCCCCTTTATCTAAATTTTGAGAGTACTATTCTTAGTTTGTTAAGTTGTCACTGAAATATGCAGCTGTTTCTCATGGGAATCATGAAAGTTATTCCAAAGATATCTGTGAAACAGCAGGCCTGGGTGTGACTTGTCCATTTTCTTTTTAAACATTTCAGCTCATTTGAAATAAAAAAAAAAGAATTTCAATTCTACTTTTTCATAATTTCTGAGAGTAAAAAAAAAACATTACTTTCTGTATTAATGAGGGTATTACCTGCATTGTTCATGCCATGTTCTTGTATACACTGAAAATGTTCTTATCTCTTTCTCAAGTTTTTCCAAACCATAGTGACTCAGTTGTACCTGTTATGTTTAAAGGCTGGTCTTTAAGAAGAGGTACGAAAATAGAGCAGATATGGGCTTGTTGATGATGCACCTCATTTGCATCTGCCAAATTGGGTCCCTGTCTCCCTGCCAAATACAAAGAGCACTCTGTCCAACAGCACTTGTGTGAATGGCGTTGGCACATAAAACCTGTAGCACCTAACAGAGACTCATTAATCCTTGTGTGACTTTGGCCATGTCCAATTTAATTAATTCCAATCCCGGCCAATTACATTTCTTTACACTTTTGTGTCCTCCATTAACTGAGAAGTCATTTCTTTTCAGCTTTTCCAATTATTTACGTTCAATTATGTTACCCTCTTTGCTCAAAATCCATGTTAATACCAAACAATGCTGAGTCTTTCTATAATTCTCGGACTGTACGGGAGCCAGGACCAAACATGCCCTATGAGACTTCCTCATTCTCTCCCTGTGAGACTCTTTGTTCCTCACCCTCTCGCTTCCCTAATTTTAAATGTTACAATAGAGTGACTTTTCTTACAACTACTTTCCCTTGGTAGCCTCTAATGCGGAATCATGGTTTAAATCATTGCTAATTATTTTACTGTAAGGTGACAGCACTTTTACAGAGGAAGCTTCTGAAGACACTGGACCTCTTACAAAACCAGCTTCTTAATGAGCTGCGGCTGTGATGGGTTCAGAATCTCCAGTGGACCCCCTTGCTGCATGGTCACATTATTAAGCAAGCCTCACTTAGACATTTTCTTCAGTTCTTGTCATTTGCTAAAGTGAAGCTCCAAAGTCTGACTTTTAAATTACTCTTCACAGCAGAGTGAAGACAACTAGTGAGAACTGATGATCTTGCCTTGCAAAGATTAGTCTTTGAATATTTTCATTAAAATCTTTTATTAACACTTAAAAATGACTTCATAAATTTAAAGTCTGTCCTTATATTATGACACTAATTGCTAAAAAGTGAAATCCGATATTTTTAAATGATACTCACTGAGCTTAGGCGATTGTGGGAAGCACACTATAAGGCACTGTGTCTGTAAGAGTAAAATGGCATGGGCATATCCAGGGGTAATTCAGTCTGATCCTGCTGTCTCTGAGGCTGAACCCTTGCTGACTGAGCCCACTTGAGACAAAGGCTGAGTGGAGATTGTTTATTGTGTCCACTTTGACCAAAGCGAACATCTCACTTCCCACTACATCAACTACGTTTAGAAACAAGAGTTGAAAATCCTGGAACACGCTTCCACTTCTCGTCAACATACATCCTCTTCTCCCTGCAATGGGCTCAGGGAGCTGAGGGGCTTGGATCTGTTTGGGTGCTCTGGCAAATTTTTTCACTGAAGTGAAGATGTGTTTCTTGAAGCACTTGAGAGCCCTTGAGTGCTGTATAAGAGGCAGACAGTAGGTGAAGGGCTGATGAATGCCGAAGAGGTACTGGTGAAGCTGGGGGATTTCTCGAGACATCTCGTTAAAGGTGAGCCTGCCACAGAGTCAAACGGAGACACCTGCACAATAAAATGCACAGGATGTGGACTGCAAATATCCCATTATGTTCTTCTGTAGGGACCAGTGAATTTTACACCCTCTTATTTGTCCTTTTCAGCATTTCAAAAAACCCAAAAAGAGAAATGATTGTTTGCCATGTCCTGCCTATTGGGTTAATCCTAGTACTTTTTTTTCTCATGCAATTTATTGCACGTAAAATTCTGCCTGAAATTTTGGATATACACATTTAATCTAGCCACACATACCGAGGCCACTGACAGAACAATCATTATTCTCCATTTAAGATACAACTGCCATGCATTTCAGAAAAAAGAAACAGAGCACATTTAGGGTGAGGAGTGCCATTGACTCTTTATGATTGGTATTTGCTATCACCCATCACTATTAAAAAAAAAAAAAAAAAACACTAAGCACAATGAATTCCTCTTCCATTCATGCGTAAACAGACCAGCTGCTACAGTAAGAAGCACTTTGTATTTTGCACTTCAAAAATGCTACACAGTACATGTTGATGATGGTGCCATTATGAAGTGTTTTAAGTTATTTGAAGGACTATACTTATAGATAGATAGATAGAAAAACAGACAGACATAGATAGATAGATAGATAGATAGATAGATAGATAGATAGATAGATAGATAGATAGATAGATAGATAGATAGATAGACCTCAGATGCAATAGTTACAATTTGAAGTTACAATTTAAATGTTAACTGACTTCTGTAAAGAAGCATTTAATGTCAGAATTCATTTAAAGTAAATTAAAAGCCATGTGAACCACAAAACCAGCAGAAGAAACTCACATAAATGTGTAAAATGTCTCTCTCTCTCGCGTGCGTACTCTCTCTCTCTCTCTCTCTCTCTCTCTCTCTCTCTCTCTCTCTCTCTCTCTCTCTCACACTCTCCACTTCAGACACACACACTCTCTCCCTCACACTCCATCTCAGGCACACCCTCATTCTCTCTTCTTCACACTCTCCATCACAGACACACTGTTTCTCTACCACATTCCCGTTCTCTGATTGTCTTCCCCAGATGACTGATAACTCAGTTTTATCTTGCATCTTAAGTGATGGACACATCCAATGTTAATGTCCTTCTGACTGACCAGACATCTGACCTATCAGAGCACCACTCTGACATATCTTATTAATATCCTATTCTCTGCCACGCCCCTTTTACACAGATTAGAAGCTAATTAACCTTTAAAGTAGGATGCTGGACTGACATTAACTATTTACAACACAGTGGAGTTTGCTGGTCCTGCCTCTCTCTCAGCTCCTTCTCTCTTTCTCCTGTTATTCACCTTTGCTGCTCAGCCGTGGTCCACTGTCTCCATTTTCTGGAGTGCACAGAAAAAAACAATAAAACACGTCATGAGAAAAATGTGAGAAGCTGAGACAACAGTGTTTGACTGGATCAGTATAAATTATTGTTTCACTGGATCACAATGCATTAATGTTTGACTGGATCAGTATACAATGTTAATTTAATCAGTATACATTAATGTTTGACTGGATCAGCATACATTAATGTTTGAATGGATCAGTATACATTAATTAAAGCATGAGTACAGGAGGGATTCTCATTTTCAGCCATTTTGCTTTTTTACAGGAAATCTTTGGTAGCTATGTTACACGGTGACCCACCATTCGAGTGTCATTCTGCAATGCCGTGAATAAATCTTGAATAAAATCATTAAGAGATGTGGTGGATTATTTAAGAGGAACATTGTAACCATCAACATGTTTTAGTTGTTCAAAAATCTATAGACAAGGAGTTGTGATTGGTGAGCCACAAGCTAAAGCGTTCTTTTCAGTGTAATGGTTTCTGCTGTGTGCAGTACTCCCCATAGCACACACAGAGTAGGTGGTTGGCCTGTTCTTCTGATCCTCTCACCCCAGTGTGTAGAGGTGCTGATTATTTGCCCTTCACAACCAGGAACTGCTCCAGTGAATGTGATTATCATTTTTATTATATTTACTATGCTCATGTATATCATTGCCCAAGACTTTGACACATGCATTACATTTACAGCATGTAAACCTAAATAAAAGGCCTGTTCTAACCCATGCTTTTATCAAGCGGCATTGTTTTACACACACACACACACAAACACACACACACACACAACCATTCATACAGATCTTAACTACTTGGTCATGTTCATGCAGAGCCTGCAGTCCAGAGCTTACATTGCACCTCTATATGTCCAAGGGGCTTCCTTCATGTTTAATTCATAGCCACGTGGGAGGCACCCTAACATTCTTGTATTTTAAGAGCAGGTACTGCAGGAGACCATGATAAAGTGAAAGAAATGGAGCTAAGGTTCTTAGAATGGAGGTTCTTAGTGAGAGGAAGGAGCTGAACTGGTTAGGGAACAACCAGGAGAGACTGGAGAGAGACCTACAAGGCAAAGGGCAAGGAGACCCATGAGGAGACAGAAGGTGCTGTCCCCTTCCACATGTAATGTTTTAATCTCAAGTTTGTCTCCTCCATGACTGGCATCATTAGAGATATCCTTAAGTCTGACCTTCAGTGCACGTTCTATTAATTACACGCCTGCTTAGTCATCTCCGTTAAGTCCACTTCACACGGGGTGTTATTCCTTAATTAGAATAATAAGGCAATTAATAACAGCACTGGTAAGGTCATAACCTCTTGTCACAAGATGCCGCTTAACAAGTGCAGGACAACATAAAATAGTTAGAGGCAATAATGTGTATCTCATCTCTACTCATCCCCCCCAGACCTTCCCACAACCCCCAGGGCTGAAAGACAGAGCGCCCTTGCTTGGTAATTATATTAGGTTCTGCAATGTGGGGTCATAAAACTTAAAGTAGTCTAATACCTGGAAATTGGCTTTCAGCTGGGCAGTGCGTCTTGCTGTCATGTCTTACAGTGCTCTCAGCCCAGGGTCTCACTCCCCGTAAATATCGTCAACATGCAAAAATAAATAGAAGGTGAAAGCAAATATCACTAAATCATCTGCCGTACAAGTGTGATGCTATGTGCCGTTGTATTGTTTACTGCTTATATGTGCGGTCAGGGCGATAACGCCTCGCTTGTATAGTCAAGATAAAGTTTGCCTGCTGAAGCTTCTGTCCCTGCTGCTCGGGCTGAAGAGAAGGACGGAGCCTCAGTCACGGAGTCTCAGTCACGGAGCCTCAGTCACGGAGTCTCAGTCACGGAGTCTCAGCAGCCACTCAGACCATCTTTTGACTCGACCAGGATGACCACCTCAGTGCTGTTTCAAGCTCTCCGGTCTAGATAGATGAGGTTGATTAACTTTTTTTTTTTTTTCTTAAGCAGGTGTTAAGGTGGCACATTGAATAATATTAACATGCCATGCAGGATGCTGATGAGGAGGTCAAGGTGAGGCACTTTCTGTACTGGTTGCTAAATGTTTGGCTTTCTGTTGAAAGCAAAATTCAGGACAAATGAAATGCTATTAAAATGGTATTTCTTGACACAATAAATTATTTGGCTTCATCTTTATGAAGCATCTCTGCTTATTTAATACTGTCTCTGGACAAATGACAGAATAGCACTTTGATTTCTGTCTCTTTAACCTCTATCGGATGTTGGATGGTCGTTATCCGCTGACAGAGACGAGGACATTATAAATCTATGTGAATTAAAAAGAACAAGTGAAAGTGAGGAGAGCAGTGGTGATCCAGAGAGAGACAAGTGCAACAGGAACCTTTGTCCTACACACCATCCTGCCTCCATCCTGCCTCGTTTCCGTCCTCTTTCTGCGCTGTCTGATGGACTGCCTACTTACAGAGGACCTTGTTAATCTCATGGAACTTCGAAATTCCTCGTGACTCTCTGGCTTCTCTCTGCACCTCACAGAAGAAAACTGAATTAACCGTATCGATAGAGGACTCTGGCAAAAGAATAATCTGATGTGGTTAAGGTGTCTTGTTTAAATGCAAATGGAAATGCAGTTCGTTGGAGGCCCTCAGCATGGATGTTCACACCACTCCTTCTTCCTGTCTGAGAGATTTATATTAATGGTGAACAAGCACAATGTGACAGCACCACTAGAACGATTCCTTGTTTTTCATTTTGTACGTCTTCCAGATTCTGCTTAATTGCCCCAGGGCCCTGTGTCTCAAGGGGAGGAGACAGTAGAGGTGTGGGAGATTCTGGCTCTGTGTCAGTCAGTCATTCCTGTTAGTTAGTCAATGCTTCATGGAAACTGAGAGCAATTACAATAAGACCCCCATTGCCCCCTGGCACACTCAAAGGCCTTCCTGGATGAGAGGCCACAGCTCTAATCCCAGGTTGTCGATTTTTTGAGTTCACCATCCTACTCTTAGATGCACATACCCACTTGCAACACACACACACACACACACACACACACACACACACACACACACACACATACAAACTTACTGCCAAGACAAATTCATTTTTGAGGCTTTTTCAGTCTGTCACTTTGCACCCTGAAAACAGGTGACATTTGTTAATCTCCCCATTGTATATTCAGAGAAATGGGTCCTATAAAAGCACTTCTCCAGCTGTCCAACAACAGCAATAGTGTGAGGTCAGTGTCAAAAGCCTCTATGGGTTTTTAACCATTCTGTTGTGAGGAGCATGCCCAGTGGTGCATTGTATGAGTGCGTGTGTGTGAGTGCGTGTGTGTGAGTGTGTGTGTGAGAGAGATCTCTGCTGGGACAGGAGAGCCGTGCTCACTGAGGTCTTACAGGCCTTTAACAGTGCAGCAGCAATACCATTTCCTCCACTGGGCATGGCCATACCCAGAGAAGCCAGGTTAAAGAATCAACATTGCTATCATTGAACAAACACAATACAGCGTAGTGTGTCCTCATTCAAAAGCCAAGGAGCTTAGCATACAGATACACTTGGACAGGGTCACATACCCACCCTATTGTGGTGGAGATGATGGCAGTTCTGTGCCAGTCAAGCAAAATGTTACCAGAACAATCCTGTCTCCTGTCATGGCCCTGACTCCTGTCAGAGTCCTCCCTCTCCACTGAGTCTCCTTTGGTGTCAGTCTTCTCTAATAGCAGTTAATTATCTCTAAGTGTCATCTGCACGGTTGAACTAGATGGTTATCTGCGCTACACTCACCTCAGCCCAAGGTCAAGCACTCCGGTGTCAGGCAGATTAACTACATTTACATGGGGATTATCATTTCCACCTTATAGATGGTACCAGGCCCCTCACAAATTCTGAAACACCACAGAGTGTAATGGTCTTATGATTCGGATGTGAACTCTGAACCCTGAGAGATGAAGGTGGTGGGGAGGTGGCCTTCACAGAAAACCACAGAACACATCAGTCTGCCATTCTGAGCATATCTGCAGTTTGCAGACAGACTGTGTGAGGACCACGAGACTCATTCATTTCCTCACATATCAACAATGACTCTATTGTGCAGTGACGTTGATGCAGTGATAGTGGAGTGTGGCCACACCAATGCAAGTGCCACTTTTAAATGCTAGTTTTGAGGGCCGAACCGCAACAGCTGATTACACTTTAATGGGTTTACTGCTGTATATGACATTCTATCTGTAATTTTAACTGTGGCCAATTATGCAGGTGCTCTATAGCATAAAGAATGAATTCTCACACATATGCACACACAAAAGAAACTATGACTGCAGTATTGTAAGTATTTTCTATAGAGAGAGTATGCTTTATTGTAATTAATTCACACACATAATAATAATAATAATAATAATAATAATAATAATAATAATAATAATAACATATACAACTTTTATTTACATCAAATACAAAGCTTTATAACAGAATCACAAATGTAACAACAAAACTAATTAATCACATACATTCTGAAAAATAACAATAATAAAGCAGTAATAATAAAAAATAAAGCAGTTTAATGAAGGAATAATTTAGAAGTTGCTCTCTAAAGTTGGTAAGTGAGTTTTCACCTGAGGAAGGTGATTTCAAAATAGGTCATTGTGATGTCACTATAATTCCAAAATGATTTCTGCATCTTTCGCATCACAATATCAGAAAATTAGAAATAAGCCTGGAAAGCTTACAGTGTAAACTTAAACATGTAAAAGAAATGCTCTTGTTCTTGTTTTTAAGCTCTTAAGACTGATTATATTTTTAATGGTAACTGAAGTAAGTAAAAGTGAAATCATAAGCTTCTGAGCAGATTGCACTAGGAGGAAAGGGTTAACTTCTGTCTCTGCTGTCTGATAACACACAATCAGTTTGAGTGACATTACTGGCATGCCAAAAGTACACTGTTTTAAAAAAACTGATCAAAAGTCAAAAACAAATCCATTATTTCTCACTTCTCACTGTCATCAAAGATGTGTTAATTGTCTAATAGCTTCTCATAGCTGTTAATCTGTGCCATTAAGGGGATTTCTGGTTCTTCTTTGTAGTTCAGGTTTACAGAATTGCAGCACATTCAGTTTATGAGACGGGGATCAGTGGATTTAGAGGACTGCTGCTGATGCTTTATGAACTGGAATCCATCATTATAATGGTGGAAGTTACTGAGAATATTATACTTCTCTGTTTTGTTCTTCTCTGTGGAAAATGCATCTTAATGAGATTATTTAATTTATATATATATATATATATATATATGTGTGTGTGTGTGTGTGTGTGTGTGTGTGTGTGTGTGTGTGTGTGTGTGTGT
>JAOYMR010000004.1:14557359-14572102 GCA_025802075.1 Tenebrosternarchus preto | reverse complement strand
TCTCTCTCTCTCTCTCTCTCTCTCTCTCTCTCTCTCTCTCTCTCTCTCTCTCTCTCTCTCTCTCTCTCTCTATCTATATCTCTCTCTCTCTCTCTCTCTCTCTCTCTCTCTCTCTCTCTCTCTCTCTCTCTCTCTCTCTCTCTGTGCTAGATAGCTCAGGGTCTGGATCACAAAAAAACCCAGCCAGAACCCAGTCATGTGCTAAGATGATGTGAGAAAGACATTAGGGCACTTAGAGGAGAGCAAAGGCTCTGAATTGTAATCATGAGAGGAAATAATCCCTCCTCCCTAGTCTCTAAAACCAAACGCAATGAATGGGTTATAGACATCTTCAATGGATTCAGATAATTACAAGTCCTTTTAACTAATCTGTTATATCTTAAGGACTCATCCTTTTTATTCAAATCATTCCACATTATTTTATTTAACTGACAAAAATATATATATATTTTTAATTCTTACTCTTACATTTATTTTTTCAGACCGTATCTTAGATATAGAAGCTTTGGGCCAGTTTTCAGAGCAGGGTTAATCCTAATCCCAGACTAGACTTTCAGACATTGAAATATAGACCAAGATCAGGTTTGTTCCACACCCAAGAAACTGGCCCTTTATGTGTCATCGAGAGCCTTGATGCAATAAGACTTGAGCCATAAGACATTTACTGATACAAGAAGCAAGTGTAAAAATCCATAGTGATCTAAAACAGTGTCAGAGACTAAAGGTTAGCAAAAACATGGAATCAGTACAACAAACCAGGCCTATCAACAATAGAAGGCAAAGCAGATAAACAGAAGTCAGATACAGCATGCAGTGGAAAAAAAACTCCTGGGGGAGGGAGTGGACTTAAAACCAGTGAGTAATGAGTCTGGGAGTTAGGAACAGGTGAAACCGATGACAAGCGGAAATAGGTGAAGCTAGTGCTCGGTAGCCTAAGCCATGCAGAGCACTCAAGTGAGGAGGGAGGCGTGGCTGCAAATATGTTGTCATGTTTCTTTCATTTTATTCATTTATTTCTTTCATTTTATTCATTTATTTATTTTCAGCAGTAAACAAACTCTGCAGCCTAGGTGAAGATAAGACTGAAGGAATTCCTAGTCTGAGGTAGTGAAAGCTTGAATGGAGCTGAGAGTGGAACTGGGGCAGAGCTGCTAGTCTAACAAGTTTAAGGTTTGGAGAAACCTCATCCTTGGTCTTGCTGTTATTTTCTCTCCATTTCCCTCTCTCTCCTTCATACTTTATCTCTTTCTCTTTTTTATCTTTTTTCTCTTTCTCTCTCTTTCTCTCTCTCTGTCTCTCTCTCTCTCTGTGTCTCTCTCTCTCTTTCTCTCTCTATCTCCCCTTTTCTCTTTCCTCATGTCTATTAGGTAACATTTAAGTGATAAACTGTTTTCTAAGTTGTATTTTTGTTGTTTACATTTGTATAGTCTTGTTGTAACAGCTCTCACCCTAAAGTGTGCAACTAATTGGTTTGTATTATGCAAACAAATTCTGTGCCGCCTTGAACTTATGTGAACTGAAGCTCTTTAGGCAGCATTACATATTAGAAGTGCCAATTAACTAGAACGAAGAACCTCCTATTGATCACCAGCACCTATTCTTTTTAAAGTGTCCAATCTGCTATCTACATTAATGAGGTTGAAACCCAGATTTCCCTCTAGGGGAGCTGTTCTAGTGCTTGGTCAGTTTCTTGTCAGCTCCAGACTTGACTACTGCAACTTCCTTCTGCTGGGTCTATGTCATCTATGTCTATGTCATCTACATCTATGTCATATGTGTCTTGTCATCGGTCCCTTGCAGCTGATCAAGCTGCATCATGAATGGCTTTCAATATTCTCCCATGTCTCTTCATTACTGTATTCACTTAACTGGCTTCCTGGAGCCACCCTTATCAGATTCAAAACTCTAATGCTTGCCTACAAGGCCAAAAATGGACCTGCTCTTTCCTGATTGATGACATAGGTCCAGTCCTGGACCAACCCTCTGAGCTTCAGGTGTGGCCCAGCTTGATCTGCCATTCTTAAAGATTCATGGAAGACAAGCATCAAGACTCTGACGTCTGCTCTGTTCTGGCACCAGTGTGATGGAATGAACACCAACTGGAGGTCCAAACAGCAAATTTCCTTGGTCTGAAGACATCTACTTATAGGATTTTATATTTACACGTTAACTGCCATGTTTTTGTACTAAATGTCTTAATGTAATTCAAGTAGTAATTTATTCAGATAACCTTGTATATACTTGAAATATATTATGTTAGAACACAATCTCAGTTTTAGCTCTGACTATTATTGTATTATAACTTTCTATCACTGTCTCATGTGTCTGGTTCAAGGGTGGTTTTATACCCTAACCTATTTGTGCTAGCTGAGGATATTTTACTGAGCAGACAGCTAAGCACTTTTGTAACTCACTCTGGACGAGAGCATCTGCTAAATGCTATAAATGTAAATGTAAACGAGTCTAGCCAAACAGTAAACCTCTGACAAAGCAGGCTGTGTTAGCAATTAGTAACATAAAGTTGGTTCTGCATATTTTCATAACTTACTTCGGGCTATGCAATAGAGTGTGCACTTCCTATCATAATTTGTAATTATAATTTGGAGTCAGATAAATGTATTAGGTTTTACATGGATTAAACATCTGCCTGCGCCTATTTTCAGAATGGGATGCAAGGAAGAACAAAGGAAATACAGTAACAAAACAAACTACAATCCAAATGTGCGGAAAATATTGTTTACATGAAATCCAACTGTATAACACAAAAATCTGACCTTACCATCTTAGTGTTAATCTTGAAAATCCTCTTTTAATCAAAAGTATGTAAAAATCCAGGTGAAAAGTGCAATGTCCTGTTGGGTTAAGCCTGAGATAATTCCTCTTATGTAACTAGGAGGGGCCGTCCACAGTTCAACATTTATTGGAAATGCAGGAGGCCAGAGAGGACATTGTCTTTCCCCCCCACATACATAGTTGAAGGTTACAGAGTCTAAGAAAGTAGTTTTGGAGAGGGAGAAAATGGCTTCTTTTAAAATGCTTTTGTTTGGTTTGTTCATTTGGACACTTACCAAACTTCAATTATTCAGCAGAAGCACATTCCATAAATTACAGCAGATATTTACAAAGCACACTGGTCCAGCTTTTTTGCTTTGATCGATACTGGAAGGAAATGACATAAGCGAAGATAAAGAGTGGAGGAACTGAACGAGGGCTTAAAGCCAGTGTTAAAAATGACAAGCAGATAAAGCTGAGACTGCACAGGAGAATTTCATTAGGGACCAAGTGTCAGCTGACCCATAGAACTGTGTGGAGAAGTTGGCACAAACACACAAACAATCCGATTTGTTTCTCTTTCCACACCTATCGCACATCTAGGCCAAGCTGTGTGTAACAGTAATAAAAGCAGCATTCAGCTCTGACTGACATCAGTAAGCAAAGCTTACATTCAATAGGCTTTAAATGTGATAGTAAATAGTCCTTTTTTGGGAGAGGGGGCAGAGAAATACCTGATTCACCTCAGATATCTATTCAATCTACAGCTCCTGATCAAGAGGCCAGCAAGAGTAAACATTTCTGGGGAGGTAAGACTATACATTGTGTTGGATGAGGGTGCAAACATTGAAATGGAAAAAAGAGAGTAAAAAGCAGTGATAGGCTGAGAATTTGCATGGCTGCCCTTTGTGTTTCTCCTCTCCAGAGGGGAGATGAATGGAGGACAAGCAGGTGCAGGCGGCAGTCTAAAGCAGACACTGGGGTGCCAGGGAAGTGTCTCCCCGTGCCTCTGTATTCCCCCAAAGCTCCAACACTTTAACAGGTCTCTCATTCCATCTCCCTTCCTCCTGTTCCTTGCTCTGTGTCCTACATTCACAACACATGCCAGTGTACTGGTCATTAGAGTGATAAACTAGCATCAGGTCATCCTTATTAAGCAGTGCCTGGTTCTGAAGTTCAGCCCCCCTCCCTCGCTCCAGTCCCGCCAGCCTTCGCTCCAGTGTGCCGGTCCGCAGGCCCCGCGGGTCCGCAGGCCCGGCCGCCAGAGCAGGCCGACATTTTCCCCAGCACTACTGATGTATATCTGACCTTTGATGCTGAGGCTTTGTGCTCTATAGCCTGAGGCCTAATTAAAACACACAGCCCGGGGACCCATGGTTGCAGCATCCTTCACCACAGCCTCACTCTACTCAGGCATGCTTCCAGGACACTCCAGGCCTCTGCTGTTCTACCAGCCCACAATGAGCATATCAGGCTAGGACAGATACAGAAGCATGTGGCACTGGCTTCCCCCATACATGCTCTGTAGAGACGGTATGCCACTTCCTCTGCCTTGAAAGTTGGGTGTAGAGTGGAATGAACCCAGTGACTCTTGGGAGAAATTAAAGCAGCAGTGTTTTAATTACAGCTGTTGCATATCACAATAAGAGGCCTATGCATGTTCAGCTCAACACATGTTAAAAAACAACGATGCGACCTGCTATATGCTCATTTTACATGCAATTTAACTGTGAATAAGAGGACTCAGTAGCACAATTGCTAGCCCACAGTAGCACCGCAATGCTCAAATGTAATTTCCTATAATGAGCATGTGTTTACAACTCATGCCTTGTGACCAGTAAAGAGGTACATTCCAAGTGTCAGAACATGGCGAGAGAGAACAAGAGTTCCATTAAAGCAAAGATAAATGTGGAGTAATCAAAGCTGTCGTCTATGGAATTACCATCAAGTTCAAAACTTGTTTGATGTTCAAGATTTGCTTGCGAGATACTGGGCCTCTTTCAGCGCTAAGTTGCTATTTGAGGTATAATTATCAATGAACAGGCAGCATACATTTTGATTATATGAATCAATTAACGCTTAGTATTAAAGTTCATTCAAACATATTTTAAGTAGACCCAGTTATATATCAAAGCTGTCTTAATGTGAATCTAAAAAAGACAGGGCTGTCCATATTCCTTCAAGCAGTACATGTGCATCTACTGAAAATGATCCATAACTGATGTATAAGCTAGTTAGCTATAAGTGGTAGAATGCAATCATTGCATGTTGATAAAAAAAAGGGCTCCCTTTGATCCACTGTGCCATTGTGTGGTGGCACTGTGCTCAAAACCCTTTATTTCTCTGTACTATAAATACATTCTGGTCTACTGAACTACTGACTTATCATCAGTCTGTCTTTCTTTCTTGATTAATTAGCTCAGGTAAAGTAGGAACATCTGTTTCTCTCTTCTTTCTTTAAAATGAAAATCACTATTGCTATTAGTGAGCACCACAGACACTTGTGCTTGTTTGGCAGTGTTTGGCATGCAGTGATTTCTGAAACCACTAGATGGCATGTGTCAAGCTATTAGTTGAAACAATACACTAGTTCTATAATGAATCTCTGCATATTATTTTTATCTGACTGTCATCTGCAAGGAAAAAAATATAAGACTCCATATACACCAGAAAAGAGACCTGAAAGTTATTAAGTAAACAAAAGATGTCCTCAATTTAAACAATGAAACTGTGAGATAGACCTAACAATAGCTCACAAAATCCTGTCCAAGTTTTGACTTGCTTGTACTGCAAATTGCATGTTGTGGTGTTTGCAAATGGTCCAGGTGTCAAGGAATTGAAGGTGATGTTTTATATTGATGTCTGGTGTTGCAGCTGTAGATGGTTGGTGGTGATTAGTGTAATCGCACACTTTCCAGTGCACCCAGGGGTAGTATTGTCTTACTAAAACATTTACACACAGACTCCTCCAGAGACTGTGCCACAGCAAGGACAAATCCACCAATGTCAACCACGCAAAGTGAGGATTCAAACTTTACAGAAGTAGGAGGGGATAAGGCCTCTAGTGTGATGCTATAGATACACCTCTTCAGAGGACCCAGCACTGCCGGGTTTATGGTCTTCACCTGAAGAAAAAGGGCATGACGTGGTGTAGAACCCCTGGCACTGTTGGGCATGTTTTGTTTTTTATTGGGGAAACAAGGCAGGGTTTTCTGTTATGGACAACAGCCCCTTGTGTTGTGGGACGGTGAGAAGGTGTGGGGTGGCAGGAGCCTGGGAGTGAGTTGATTTATGGAGACTCACTCCTGAGGTGGCAGGAGGTTTGTCCACACGCCCCAGACTGCAGCCTAGAACAGAGTACATCCGAAACAACGTGCATCCAAACAACAAGGCCTGTTCGCTTTACCTTTGACGCATTTAGCACACAGTCATAAGCAGTTCCATTTAGTGTTTCTCTGTGGAGGCTAGATCAAATCTAACACTAACACTAATGTATTTTCTTGTTTACTAAACTGCAGGGTGCTTCTCTAAAGATTGGCAAATGCATGTTATACATAAATTGCAATCAGGCATGAAGACCTTAGATCATTCTGTTTAACGTCTTCAATTAGTCATCAGACTGTGATTTTTGCGTTACTTTTGTGCGCGTCTCACTAAGTTGTTGATCCTTACAGCACTGAAGCTTAAACACTCTCTCACACACACACACACAGCGTGCGTTCACGCATCTGCTATCTGTGACCTTCGACAGCTGAAGCAGAATAAGTGTGCTTGTTGGTATTCTGATTAGTGTGTTAAGGTGAGACTAAGCCTGTCTGATCAGCCAGTGTGATGGTGGATGCTCAGGGTATAGCGTTCTCTGGATAGGGACCCTCCTAAACCCTCTAACCCACTTACCAACATTTGCAATGCAAATTGCTGAGGATGGATCTTTCTAATAGCATTGACAATCTCAGATAAATAGCAAACTGGTAGCAACTTTGCTCTTCTCTGCAGATGAAGCGAATATCATTATGACTTACAGTGCATTGTGACACTGTATTGTAGTCTTGACGTCTGTATGCTAAAATACAGATAACCACCCATAAGTGAGGCATATAATCCTCCATTTGCATTGTATACATCTCTGAATCATATAAAAAACTGATATGTGCGTGTGTCTGTGTGTGAGCAATTTTGTACAAATATCCTAATGTCCTGTTTAACTGTCATTTTTAGTCTCATTTGTCTGGTTTACATTTTATGTCCATCTTTCTCATTTATTTGTCTAACAAAAGAGGCAAGAACCTCAGAATGGAATAAAACACCTGGGCCTCTGAGCTGACTGAGGCCATTACACAGCCATGTATCTGTAATGACCCGCCTCCTCTATCGTTTTCATCCAATCACCAATCACAATCATGTAGTGATCCTTCTCAACTGTCAAGACACCTGCTAGTCCTAAACTCTGTTCATACAATGAAGCCGATTCATTCTTATTGCACAGTAATGCCACGTTCTTCAGGTCTCTTTTCCATGTGTGTTTTATTATGTCTCATTTACATGACGACATCATGCCCCCACAAAAACAGTCAACTGAAAATGAAACGTCAGAAAATTTTTTTATCTTAATATCCGTACATAAATAAAAGTGGATAGTTCAGACCTGTGCTTGCAGAGTTAATATGATACGCACTTTGTAAACACCAAAGATCTTGTCATAACATAAAACCGATAATAAAATGCTCAAATAAAACACATGCTAGTTTGCACTAATGCTTGTTTGTAATGAAGGGATACATGAACACCTTTGATGTTACAGCCTTATAATTTCAAAGCTAAAAATACTGGTGTCCTTGAAATAATTAACCACTGTGGCATCATTCCCATGTTTTTTATCTATTCTCACATCTCCCAAAGGTCTTGTATGCATTAATGTGAACTTACATAAACTCTGTAGGTGTTAACTCAACACTTTTTTCTGTGTATGTTGCATAAATGTATCAAAACATATCTGTGTGTGTGTGTGTGAGAGAGAGAGAGAGAAAGAGAGGGAGAAAGAGAGATAGTCCATTAAAACACATATATATGAGCGTTCCTTAATATGTATCATCTTTAGGCACCCATTCAGGCAGTTTCAGCCTCGCTGATGAGCCTAGCGGCAGAGCAGTCAAGCACCGGCTGCCAAACGCAAGCAAATAGAGAACGCGGTGAATTTATTCTAAGCCACTGGCAGAACAGGGAGCTTGGTGCTGTGTCAGAAATAACACTACGCTGGTAGGGGCCTCTCAAAGCTGCACGTCAGCTGCAGCCTCTGTCTGCCAGGTCAGTCTGGCCGTTATAGGTCAGGGAGCGAGAAGCTGGGTCATTCTCTTACTGATTTTCAACTCCTCCTCTCATGGTCCTTCCAGCCCTCAGAGGGATGGTGTTACTACGATGTTGTGATTTTTTACATCATCCCATGACTGAACTGGCAAATATGTGTGAGAGAGTAAAAAGAAACTGAAGTTGAAATTGTATTATTATTTAACTGGATTACCAAGTACGAGGGCTATGTCAACCTCACTTTAAAATGGCCAGTAATCAGAAGCAGGTCAGATGAGGAGAGAAAAGGGTGGTGGGTTGCAAAGAATGACAAAGATCAATGTAATAGTCATACTGCACTGACCTGCTGGAGAATAAAGAGGACTTAAACATGCTTGTCCAAAGGGGTGTAAAATAGGCAGTATAATAATCTAAAATAAATGTAGAAAGGAACACAGTCCATCAGTTCACTGCACACGGGTCAAATATCACTCAGCTTCGTTTACTTTCTCTTTGCCTTTTTAATTAGTGTGATGTTTATTCCAACATTCTAAACTCATCCAGCTATAAACATCAAACAAACCTTAGCTGTGCCAGTATTACACTTTTATGCAATTTATTTACTTTTAATGAAGTGCCCTGACTCAATTAATCCATAAAACCCCATATAAACCATTCTGCTTTCCAACAAGGATATATTTATTCTGATCTACAAACATTTAATTTTATGAACTGTGGCATTAGTCTGACCAAATGAATTATTCAGCAGATAAATTAGTAGTTAATCTGAGAGAAAACCCTTATTAAAAGACAGCTCACACTCTGTGAGTTCATGACACCTGTAATGAGCATGCTGGGAAACTGGGAACCCATAGGGAACTCACAGAGAAGGAAAAAGAAAAAGGCTGAGAATGCACTAAACAGTGAAACAGTGGCGAGGGCTGATCCCAGTGAGGGTTGATCACAGTGAGGGCTGATCCCAGTGAGGGCTGATCCCAGTGAGGGTTGATCCCAGTGAGGGTTGATCACAGTGAGGGCTGATCCCAGTGAGGGCTGATCCCAGTGAGGGTTGATCACAGTGAGGGCTGATCCCAGTGAGGGCTGATCACAGTGAGGGCTGATCCCAGTGAGGGCTGATGGGTGATCAGATGAGAACAGTAAAAGCTGCAGCATGGGATGACCCCACCTGCCCTTGCATACCACTCTCAATGAGAACATGAGAGTGGGAGTCATGGTAACCCAACAACAACAACCGCAATAACACAAACAATTATTAATAACATATTTTCTTTTAAACCCAAGGATCAGAAAAGCTTAACATCAACTCTATTTTTAACAGGAAAAATTAATCTGGGAAATTCAGATGGAGGGTTTTCAATAAATTTTGGATTGAAAAATTTGGATTGAAAAAAATGGATTCATTTTTGCTTGGCTTAATACAGTGTCATTTAGTGTAGTGAGTAACCAATTTGTCAGAATTATATATTAGGCTGAATTAGTTGAGGTATAAATGACTCTGATCACGTTAGTTTCAAGCACAGCCACCCACAGTAATCCTTATTTAATAAATTTCTTGACTAATAAACTGTATTCAGTGGTCAGGTATTGTTTATGTGTGTGTGCTGAAGATATTATCACTGGAGAACTGATATGTTCATAATGTTATCCCCTGTGTTTAGTACCTTCTGGTTAACCTGTCACATCTATGTGCAGATCCATCCATAACAGTCAATCATCACACGAACAAGTTGAACCTCTGCTCTTTAATCTCCTGCTTTTTAGCCCTAACCTGTTCTCGCTGTTATTTTGCTCTTGGACTTTTTGTACTGTTCCATCTCCTGCAAGCGTTACGCCCTGAAAGTGGGTCCCGTCCATCTGTAGTGATGTTACGTAACCAGTGCACTTATACCCCTACCGGTGCTTGTGTTTGGACATTGAATTCCTTTGCTTGACTCTCTTTGGTTTGCTGTACCTCTGAGTTTCCGTCTTCTTCAGCTCCATGCCGTCCTCTTAGTCTTATGGCTTTAAAATCATTCATTTGAATAATGCGTATTTTTTCATTGTTGTTGTGAGAAGATGTGGTGAAGGACCACAGGCACATCCAGACCCAGGGCTAGAACCCGGGTCCCTAGGGGTTCCCAGTTTCCCATCATGCTCATTACAGGTGTCATTACAGTCTATAGAGATTTCTCTCAGATTAACTACTAATTTATCTGCTGAATAATTCATTTGGTCAGACCAATACCACAGTTCATAAAATTAAATGTTTGTAGATCAGAATAAATATGTCCTTGTTGGAAAGCAGAAAGGTTTATATGGGGTTTTATGGATTAATTGAGTCAGGGCACTTCATTAAAAGTAAATAAATTGCATAAAAGTGTAATGCTGGCACAGCTAAGGTTTGTTTGATGTTTATAGCTGGATGAGTTTAGAATGTTGGAATTAACACCACACTTTTAAACCAGCATACAAATCAGATTGACTATGAGAGCAGTAAGTGTGAAATAAAAGCTGAACCCTGTCAGATGAGATGGCTTTATGGGCCGGCATGGAGAGTGACCCATTTCCTGCCTGACTGAAAATTACACTTTAATGGTCCCTGTTATTTCATACACAAAGGTTGTGCTTGCAGTTCAGACACCAACACCTCAGACTAACTTCTCAGTGAAAAACAACACTTCCTAGGCTGAGTTTTGTATTTTCACCCACCCCCAAACCATATTTTTATGCTTAATTTTTAATGTTTCAAACTGAGCCTGAAAAAATGTTTACTCCGCTGTATTCTTGAAGTCTCAGCTTTTTGTGATAGTGTCTTATCAGGCAACATCCATTACAAAAAGTGCACTGGGTTTATCTTTTCTGAGTTTAGCACTTAACTGAAGGAGGATCACTGATAACAATCTGAGATATCCATGTTGGAACAAAATAGTAGAAATCTGTCCCCAAAAATAGATAAAAAAGAAAAAAGAAATACTTTCGTATTGATCAGATATTAAAGGTTTTATTAGTATTAATCTAACCGTCTATCCATGCAGGATGCATGATTATATGTACTTTGTGGAATACAGATCCAAGTAACCTGAGAGAAATAAGTTTTACCAGAAAGTCATATTGAACATCTCAACTACTACCAAAAAACACCTCCATATTTACAATTTGATACAGAGCAACTGCGCCATTAGTGTGTTTTACTTCAAATGATGGTTTTTGCTCCCCATCCTGCCATTGTCCTGCTAAAGATGAATTTCTTCTGATTGTGTCCATTTTTGGTTCAGTCGGGATGAGGAAAGAAGACTTTTAACACAAAAGACCTTGATTGGAAATCTTACTTAAACCAAACACTGTCATTACATAATGAAAAGAACTTGTGACAAAAGTATATTTTTCAGTCTGCGTGCAGATCACAGGTAATGCTCAGCTAGTCTGTCTCAATTATCCCTTCATGTGTGCTAAGCAATCAAAAATAACCAAGGTGAGTGAGGCAGGATGTTATTATGATGCATATGCCTATGAACTTTTACAATGTGCCACTTGGCTCCTCACATAAGTCACTGGTGGTGAGCTGTTTATGAGCTGCTTTGTAATGCAGGCATGACCATGCTTCACTTCTAACAGAACTGAGTTCCAGGCACTTTGCTTAATATGGGAAACGGACCATGCACATATACAACAGCAGCACTTCTTCACTCTCTCTAGCAATGCAAACCCCTGTTTGCCAAAGGAAAAGGTGGTGTAAACAGAGACCCGGTGTTCTATAAATAGGCTCTGGTTCATTTCTGGTGAAGGCTGAGCTCTTCTCCTTCTCTCTGTCTCTCTCTCTTTCTCTCTCGATCACACTCTCACTCTCACACATGCTCCTCGTTCTGTGTCCTTCTCCCAAAAGGCAAGGTTGACCCCCATCATCTTAGCTGCATAATGAAGAAATGACAGTGATCATTCCCCATATGGTCGATGCCAGCACTGTACTCCAAGGAAGCTGTCTGGCTGCACGACTCGCCACTGACCACTCTGGCATGTCTCTCCCCAGCACTGCCCATTTTTGGTTCATATACTGAGCCCTCCTTGTCCACTACATCGCACTGCATCTCACTGCACCTCACTGCACCTGAAGAAAGTTGAAGCATCTTTTGTTAGTTCCATCTGCCCCAGCAGTCACCTTGCTCCTACAGGGACAGATAGAGGAGAAAAAGAGTGAAGCCATCCTTCAAGGAAGATGGAGGGGTGATGTGGAAGGTGATGTGGGGTACAGGTCACTGCACTAGGAAAGTGAGAGAGGCATAAAGCGGGTGGGGAAAAGAGAGAGAGAGAGAGAGAGAGAGAGAGAGAGAGAGAGAGATGCAGGGAGAGCATTTCCAGAATGCTGTAAAAAGTGTAATCTCTTTAATCGCATGTCTGAGAAAAGACTGACCGGGGACCTGGACAAAACTCTGAGGGGATAATGTCTTGCCTAAAAGCAAGTCAGAGCACCATCAAAGACTAAGATGAGCATGGAGGCAGTGAGGCTGCAGTCCAGCCTGGTACCACCAGAATGGGAGCTGCTCAAACAGAGAGCTGCTCAAACAGAGAGCTCACAGGCTCCTCCTGCCTTTGTTTTCTTGATAACGAAGCAGAGCTATTGTTCTGAACATTCCATCAGGGCACGACTCACAGCTGGAGGATCTCACTGCCAGGACTCAGGGCTTGAACATCTCCCAGTCTCACACAGCAAGAATGTGTAGTTTGGAAATGTTCTGCACACGTTTGTTTTGGGGTTTTTATTTAATCATGGATCATTTCATTTAATGATGTGATGATTTCTTTTTTAGGCAGGTATACTATTGATTTGTGACTGTTTTTTGGTTGGATTAAATTTTTTTTTTTTTTTTTTTTTGCTTTTATTTTTAAACAAACAGGTTCTCTTTGCATGACTGTAAACAAGTATGTTCTGTTGGTGTGATGTAATTAACCACATCGCCACACAACAGGGGCTCTGCTTTTCTTTCTTTCTTTCTTTCTTTCTTTCTTTCTTTCTTTCTTTCTTTCTTTCCTTCTTTGAGAAAAGGATAAAGTCAGAGGGCTGTCATGTCTTTTTGTTATCACAGAATCTGTGGATTAAATAAGGGCAAAGCCACTGTGAGCCCCTTCAGTCGTTCCTGGAAAAATAAAGTAGGCCAAAGAAAAGGAAAGGTCTGAAGAGCAGTCACCACCAAAACAACCCACAATCCACTGCACCACAGCTATTCTGCATAGCTCTCCCAAACATGCTTGGACGGTCACCAGTATGGGATTAGACAGGGACCACTGATGATGAAGGCGTGGCCCTCCCCAAAAAAACAGAACCAAAGCAAAGCTCAAAAACGACGACAAATACAGTGAGGAAAAGCAGTGTGGACTAAGACACCAGCGTACATTTATCAAGCCTGACAAGCTTGTGTAGACGTAACAACGATGAAAGGAGTGTTCATGCTTGTCATTCACCATGCAGTGAAAATGTTTTGACAAGGAAAAGCAACATGCTTAAGTTGCTCAGCAGGGCCTCTGCGGGGGCAGAGACGGGCTCTCTGGGAGTGTGGGCGCCCCTGGCGTGGAAACAGCCCCCACTAGGCCAACCCACACTCCTCTGCCTGAGAGTCTCACGCCAATCTCTGCCAACACCACTGCTGCTGGATCAAGGTCCATCACCTGCTACTGCCCAGGCACCTCCGTCATCATAAATGAGATGTTTTATTGCACAGATCCTACTCAGCATAAAAAACAGAGGTCACAGACACACTTAATGAAGCTTAGATACCATTTGACTTGTATGTTATGTTGGCTTGGGGCTTTTTTCGCTTGGCTTTAACTGGTTTTTTTTTCCCTCATCCTCTCTGCTCTTCAACCCTCCTTTGTGTAGAGGACAAGTGAGTGAGACGTGTTCATCAGCAGTCTTCCTCTGACACTGCGGTGCCAGGTGGCATCAGGGATACAGTGGGCCAGGTGAGTTGGCACAGATGGCATCACAGGTGTGACAGTGCCACCATTCCCCTCATCTAAATACAGCCTGCCTCTCCCCCATCTCTCCTCACAGATCTCGAGCCAAGAGTTCGCACGTAAAGTTTCAGTGTAACTAATTACCCCATGCTGGCCCAGTAGTTCTGCTTATACTTTCAATAAACACAATGGGGCAATACAGACAGATAATTCAGTAGAAATTAGAAAGGGATGCTAGAAAACACTCTTAAGTTCAATTTCATGGCTCATAAGACCCAGCAGAAGGTTTTTATACAACGCCCTGCCATCTACGTCCAATCTGAGCCGCACTTCCTATCTAAGTGAGTGCTGGTATGTGACAGGGTGTGAAGAAGAAAAGGTGGCTTGGAAGTAACAAAACTGAAACTGGGAAGTGTGAAAGACCTTTGCCTTAGATACAACTGCTCTGAAAGAAGAGTTTCAGTAGTGGTGAAAACCGTACAGAGAAACCACACAAAGTAAACAAAAAACTATGTTGCCTTAGAGAGAATCTGTAAAAAATACACTGTAAACATGCAAAATAGTGTGTATGACTTTTATTAAATGAATAGGGTATGTATAATTTACTTGCTTTGTGGTATATTTTAAAATAAATAATTGAACATATTTTAAAATATATTGCAGTTGTGAGTATTTTATTCAATTTTAGTGAAAGTATTGCTATTTAAATATACTCTACTAATAGGCTAAAAACACTAGA
>JAOYMR010000004.1:14514324-14550173 GCA_025802075.1 Tenebrosternarchus preto | reverse complement strand
GTGTCACAGTCTGAAATCCTGAAATTAATATTTTTCTCAAGTGGATATTTAACAGGCTTCACTGAAGCATTTAAAACACCCAAAGGTATTAAAGCTTTTGCATTGTGTATACAGTATATGTAGGTATGCACTCAGTTTCACTTGCCATATAGAATCACTTTGTAGTTCTACCATTACAGACTGCAGCTTTTCTGCATTCTTTCTTAACCCTTTGCACTGGACACCACCACTGAGCAGGTATTACTTGACGATCATTCACAGTGTCCTGTGGAAAACGTTATGCAACTACTGATGAAGTATTAGAGGATGACCAACACAAACTGTGCACTGACAGATGAGCTAATGTCTCTGACTTGACATCGTCAAGGTGGACCAGCAAAGTAGGAGTGTCTTAATAAAGTGGACAGTAAGTGGACACGGAGTTTAAAATTCCCTTTTTATATAAATCGTTATACCTCCCCATCGCTCCACGTTTGTCGCCTGCTATTTTTAATTTGTTTGTTTTCAATGTACTATGTGCTCTCTCTCGGCGCGTTTAGTGCCGCATCTTCTGCCATCACGTCCTACATTTGGTTCCTTTAGATGTTTTTGGTTCATATTCGTTTAGAAACGGACCGAGACCACAGTCCGTTTGTTTGGTGTTGGAAAGGAACGTTGACCATAACGAAACCGCACTAACAGGCCAGTCGCTCCAGGTTTCGTTTTAATCAAACCAAAGTTTGAGCACATCGCACCTGTAACTGTATTATTAACTGTATTGCATAATTATTCTCTAAATTCAAAACGTTAATTACTCTGTGGCTTTAGTATATTCAAAAACGGAAAAAACGCTGTTAGCCTGCTAAAGTATATTTGTTTTTTAATAAATCTGGATAATAAACTAACCAAGATACCTCTGTGCACGTATTTTTTAATTTTTTTTATCTAGAAAGAATAAATATTTTGTAATTGTTAACAGGCAACGTCTCTGCTCACTTAGTGTCTGTTGTGCGTTTGTATGTAGCTGGCAGACCAGCGATTTACCACGGATTTATCACCGAAAAACAATAACAAGGAAATGATTAAATTGATGTGGAACTACAGCTGTAATTCAGTAATAGAGGAAAAAATGCTGGTGAACTAGAGTGAATATCGAGAGTGAGGTAGCTAGAGAGAGAGAGAGAGAGAGAGAGAGAGAGAGAGAGAGAGAGAGAGAGAGAGAGAGAGAGAGTTACGCTGCCTGATCCAGAGAACACAAATTCCCAGCATGCAACACCCAGACTCCGCAGCTCCACCTTGCCTCATTTACAACACCTGTTCTCTATTTAAGCTTGCCTTTATATACCACAATCTTAACTCTCGTTATTTGCGAAGTTTTGTATAACTCTGTGGAGAAGCGTACCGAGCATTCGCGTTCTCATTTGATATTCCTGTACTGATCTGGTTTGTTGTATTAGGCTTTTCCCTTTTGTCTATCCCCCTTGGATTTGGTTGCCTGCCTCCTCTGCTACTCTGTGTTTTGGACTGTTTTTGACTTTGTCTGCTTTGTGCTAATATGTTGAGAGAGAGAGAGAGAGAGATGGGGGTGAGATCAGTACAGCTGAGAATCAGGAAGGATGTGTTCAAGGCAATAATGTCCTGTCACAAAGAGACACTGACTTTAAGGCAATGGAAGGGGGAAAAAACTACATGCTTTAGTCTTGTAATCAAACTTTTTTTTATGTAAATCAGTTTATATTTGTCATTATCCAAGCCTGATATTTGTAAACACAGCATATCTAATACACCCCATCCAAAACAATTCTCCCAAACAGCTGAACCATAGCTCCACAGTGGTGTTTAAAAGAAAACATGTCAGATCAGTATCAACAGCAGGACATGCTTGATATAACCATTGGATCGGTACAGAAAATTTGGTATTGTGCCATCTCTATGTATACATCAGCAATAAAAATAAACACATCAGTTAATCTTGTAAGAATGTTTTCTATAGGACACATTTGAGCTACTGTACTGGAGTCAGCAACAGTTCAAAATCAGACTGTTATGTCAAACGGGAGATCAGGCATTGTGGGTTGAAGATTTCCTTTGACTTTTGAAAAGCAAAAAGCAAGATGAGATGTTTTCATTCACTACTCCAAGGGATATGAATTTCTTCTACTGAGTTATGTCTCTGTTCTTACTTTATTCTTTCTAGTGTGTGTGTGGTCTAAATAAAAAGCCAATAATAAATTAACCAAGTTTTTAACTTGGTTCCTGAGTTTTAGAAACTACTCTTTGTTCACATACCTCCATACTTCACATCAGATTTATTAATGCCTTGACAGTAAGATCTTCAAATTATCTTCCAATTGTTCATATATTCTTTATTACTTATATTTCTTTATAAACTCAAAATGTAAAATAGCTGAAATGACAGAGTGACTTTCAGGTTGACGCTGGTCCTAAAATGAATACAAAAACGTGTATTGCCTTGCTATTACTGATTTAATCACGTGTGTGTGTGTGTTTTGAGGAATAACATTATTTGGTCCCAAGTGTGTTGTACTGTCCTCTCCAGGTAACTGTCTGTTGTTAGAGCCAGTGAGATGAAGAGAGAGTAACAGACTGAGACTGGTAGGATTGAAAAACCCTTTGGACCAGAGCCTCACCATAACCCCATTTAGAAGCACTACTACAGTTGAAAAAAGTAAAAGACATGATAATGGGTCAAAGCAATGTTGTGAGGCACTGGGGGAAAATTACCATATGAACAGAATGGGCTCAGAAAGGTACATAATGATCTCAGGAAAGAAAATGGCATAAAACCTGTACCTGAAAGGTTAAAGTAAATAAAAAGTTTAAAAAAAAAAAAGAATACACCTGTATTGTCTTTTTTTTTGGGGGGGGGGGTCTTTTTACTGGTTACTGGCACACAACTTAATGGTTTCAGACTGGAAGCTATGGTGAACTTTCACACCTGTTCCACACTATAGCCTACACTTAAAATATATCTGCACTCTGTTGTGGTCACATGATATCATGTTAAGAGTTCCTCAGGCCACAGCCCCACACACACACATGCTCTCAGATCTACTTCTGGGGAGATGACCATGGTGAGTATGTCCTTGGTTTACTGAACGATGTTCATTAGAAAATAATGAAAAACAGTGAATAAGGAAGAAAAAATAAGGAAATCATTTGACAAACTGTCTGAGGAATCTCAAATGTTCATCTTTACATTTTTATATAGAACAGGGACAAATTTAATGATTCGAGGGCCTAAGGCTAAGACCTGAATCATCCCTCCTCAACCCCCAGTCATCACCTTTCTCAATCCCTATTATCTTAGTTAGGCTTGCTTGTAAAAAGTAACTTATTACTACACCCTGGAGCAGAAGGTCCATTGCAAAGGTGTTTAAGTTATAAATGACAGTCTGTCTTACATTTCATTTGCAAGAAAAGAATTGTGAGCTCAGTTTCATCTGGATAACACAAAGAATTGAATGGATCCAGCCAATACACACCTCAATACACACATTCAGTGTATTGTTGTCAGTAGTAATGGGGACACAGCTGTGAGATTATGTACATTTGAGTGGATAGAGAGAGGTGGAAGCAGAGCTAATATGACTGCAGGGATGCCCATCTGCAGCACTGCTAACAGCTACGCTCTGGCTAGTATCGCCAGCAGTTTATTCTGTGGTAACAAAGTTACCTTTTGAAGAAAACTTTGAGGTCTAATCACACCACACATATTTTTCTGATGCACAGTGACTACAGCAGCAGTTTAGGTATGCTTGCTATGTTGATGAATGTTTGAAAGTAAATTTGAACGTATGCATGTAGATTTACATTTACAGAATTTGTCCGAGCGATTTACATAGAGGGTGAGTCAAAAATGATCCACACTCTGGTTACATGTAAAACTACAGCCAGAGAGTGTGGATCTTTTGTAACTCACCCCCACACTTATCAATATGACAGGGATCCCAGGTATTAAACCCATAATCTTGGTAACATGTTATCCTACCTGTTCTACCAAGTGAACTTCAGAAGCACAGGGAGCTCTATGGACTTGCCTATCATAGCCTAATGGTCAAGTCTGCTCTGTTAGAAAGACAAACAAAATAACCAACCAAGAAACAAACAAATGTTCAGCATGTCATCTGGTTAATAACATCTTAAAGTTTGGAAGTAGTTTTATTCAAATTTGTTTTTGTAGAGGACAATACGATTTTCAATGGTAGTGACTTTTAAAACGGTCTACAGCACTTTGTTTTCTTTGCAGTGAAAAGCTTCAGTCTACTAATAATGAGCCAGTAAGGCGAGTGAGAGCTTTGATTATGTTACAGAAATAACAGAAGACAGAAAGGTTAAAAACTTCATTGTCCTCCAGAGCACATAACATTATCCATGCTAGAAGCAAAATGCCATTAAAATGACGTTCATCTCTGTGACTTGGCCAAGCAAAGCAAAAAGATACAGATCAGTCAAGATATTCCATGTGTGTGGGTGCAAATGCACCCACATACACAGAATGAAAAGGATGCACATAAGGGAAAAGAAAGAAATAAATGCTTCACATTTGTTAGGGATTTGCCATCACTGTACAAGCAATATCCTAATGAGAAGTGTGTTACAGAATGTGCATTCAGTCATAACCATTACTAGTGATGAGGAAAACTGTGGTAAAATTCTTAAATCTGTGTTTTTAAAGTGTTTCTGCAATAATCTCATCCTTAAGAGCTCTATACTACAGACTTTACAGATCCACACCCTGCAGACTCAATGTTATAAATTGAACACTGAAATTTAATTCTAGTGTGATTGTATTTGTTATTTATATATTAAACATGACTGCTGTTTATTTAAAACACATGTACATCGCCCGCTTCCACCGAATATTGTTATACTTTATCACAGAGAACCGGAAATCCAAAGAAAATGAGTCTTATATTCAGCATGTGTTGTGTTATTGTCTAATTCACTTAAAAAAATAAAGAACTTTACTCTGAAGTTTGCAATGAAAGATATTAACTGAGTTCAAAGCAATTTGAACATTTGAAATGAAATAACTATACTGACACTAATAGCTCTTAATGGATCTCCTGATTCATTCCAAAGAATCGAAATGCTTATAAAAACCAGAAATTTGAGTTATTCAACAGTTATTCACATTAAAGCAAGGAAGAAATTAGTGAAACAGGCTAATAGCCATGTGGGCTTCTCTTTTTTTAAGGTTAAGACTTGAATGTAAACAAATATCCTGTGATGAGTTTGTTCAGCTTTATCTTACTAGTGACATGCTATATGATCATCTGAATAGCACATGAATGCACAGATTTGTGACAAAAGGAACATTTTCATTGTCAACATCATCAACAACAATAACAATAATAACAGAAGTATTAGTATTTGTAGTAGTAATAGTGGTAGTAATAAATATTACTAGGAAAGTAGGAAACCAATTTTTGCACAAATACTTTACATTAGCAGAGCATCAAAGCCATCCTGTGTTTGCTGCCACAGTCCAAAAAACTCAGTATCCAGCTGAGTAGTCCAACAACAATGCAAACAGCATAAAAGAACAGTCTAGATCAGTCTAGAAGAGTCCGCGGAAGGCAACAGTCAACATGGTGTATGTTTTGTAAATGTATGTATTCTCTCTGAATAGACTAAACATTCAGATTAACTAACCTGTACTTCTACTGAGAGCATTTACAGAGTTTAAGCATGAATCACCTTCCGTTGGAAAAGCTAAATCGAGGTATTAAATTACAGTTACAGTTATGTTTTGCACATTGGAATAAACGTTGGAAAAAAGAATTATAAACTGCCGAGGTGACCTTGATCTGACTGATTGTGTTGACAATTTACATGCAGATTCTTCCATACAGACAATTTACATGCAGAGCCATGACCAGTGATCCTGTCCACATTCATCAGTGTGCCTCTGCATTTCATTCTTCTTGACAATTTGCTGAAAATCTTGTTTTAAACCCATTTGTTAAATGGGACTCTAAGGTACTTGTGATATAAAATCAGAATTGAATTCAATGTTCAACATGAGTAGGAATTGTTCAAAATCACCAGTCTAACAGATTTTCAGGACGTCTATGATTTCAACTACTAAATTGTAATTATTGGGTTACAGTTATGCATTTGAAAGACTTACCCACCAAGACGTTTTAAAATTGTAATCATGTTTCAGGGGCAGGCAAAAGTACTATTAAGAATCTTCCCCATCCACTCACTGGTAAAAATGTTAGTAGCTTTTGTGCTATTAAATATTTTTTTGTGCTACATATTTTGCAATATTATGTATAATCACACAAACAAATAAAACCTTATGATACTGAACTATTGTGTATCCAGTACCTCTACACTGGGCAGGAGGGTGACCTTTTCATGCTGAAATGTAAATAATAATAAACCAATTTTCAGGTGACAAATAGATCATGAAGAAACTAAATAATTTTATAGTGTATTCCCCCATGAATGTATGCTATGATGATTCAAAAGCAAATGTTTTAGTTTTAGTGTACATGAAACTATGGCAGTGGTTGAATATTGATTGGAATCTTGCTATAAAAAAATATTGATGACTTTTCAGCAGTGATGCGAGGAGAATATTGTCCAATCAACATGTATCGACTACAGTCTAAGGAGGTATAAAATATGCATGTGGTAATGATCCCTCTCAAACAGTCAGACCTGCTTTTCTATATCATTCTATATATTCTCAATGTTGATGAGTTCTAAACTGGTCTCTGTGAACTGTATGATATAATTAATTGCACCTTACTTTCATCCACTCTCAAGAGAGAAAATATTCAATCCCTATACTGGTAAACATTCTTAATTCAGCATGTCACTACATTAGCAAAACAAACAAATAGCCTTTAATAATTATTACTGCTTAATGTCCCGAGGATGAGAACAGAAGAGAGTTGTGTAGTACATTTTCTGATGTGATGCTCATTGAACTTGGCATCAAATTTTGGACATTTTCAGGCAGGAGAGTTCCATGTGTGTGAGAGTTCCATATGTGTGTTTGTAACTCTAGAGTGTTCACTGTAGCTGATTATTTTCTCTTAAATTAGTTTTCAGTCTAAGGGATCACCTATAATCACATTTTAAGACTCACAGGTCAATCTTATGAGCCTGATTGCTTGTCTGGGTCACTGTTTATTCATTGACCTTTGGCATAATTAGCTAATTGAGAGACTATGAAATGAAGCTTGACATATGTTCTTTCCTTGCCAGGTTGGACAGGTGACATCTAAATGTTAATAACTGTGCATTAAGACTATGCAAGTTGTACATTAGCGTCTCCCCTAGTGGCCTATGCTAGCACTGTGTTTTATAATCACATTATTTTCTCTACAGCTGAGTTCTGTCCACCACTGCTTCTTTGTTAGGTTACAGTTATAATAATTTCTTAGCCATGCAGATAATTTTATTCTGTTTCTGGATCCACTTACCAATTAGCTTCAATGTGCACGAGATGCCTCCAGGGGGAAAAAAAAGATCATTACATATGAGGTGGTTAGACTGATGGCATCTGAATAACATCAATAGACTCTAATTAGCATAAGAGGCTATTATCAATGGAATGATGGAGAATATGGATTTGTTTACCATAGTGTACAAAGAGACAGTTGACTCTTTGCTCATAGTAGAGGCATCCCTCAAAAATGAACGAATGAGAGGCAGAGAGAAATCCATCACATGTTGATTGGATGAGGGTAATGAGTGTGTACATCTGGTAGGATGCCACTAGTTTGTCAAGAGGGTCTAATTATACTGAGAGACCGAAAGTATTCTACTCTCAGAAGAAAACAGAATAATCTATTTTAAAAAACGATGCTTCTGTGCCAATAGCACCATTGCCTCAGTTTTCTTAGAATAACAAATATTCTTAGAATAACAAATTGGCTTTATATATTGCAGCCAGATTTGCACAGAAAAGATGGTGTCTTGAGTGCTGTAGCAAATACCATGTTGTTGATACATGCAGCAGGCTGGCCTTTTACAGACAGCAGAGCTACATCTGGTTCTGCCAATTACTGTATGATGAGAAATGCTTATTAAGAAAACAAAAACAGTAATAAATAGTAAAAAAAAAATAATAGTATAACTCATTTTAGATAAGTGCTGTTTTATTTCTAATTATCAGAGGAGCACTCTGTGGGCGGCTTGTGACAATAGCCAGCAGCACTTAAGTCTCAATCTGAGGAGATTTTTAGGCATCTACACATACTCATAAAAAACAAAAGTGCACAGAAGCACACACACATACACACACACACACACATACACACACTCACACACAGATCTATTGTAATCATATCCATCTACTACCATAGAGTATCCTGATTAACAAGGACATTAATTCATCCATGATTTCCACTAACTGTATTTTCCCCCTCCTGTTGAATTATGAAATGATATCACTGGGTTTAGACATTGCACTGGGTTTTCACACTGCAAACCCATACCGTTTGCCAGAGTACGGACGGTCATAAAACACATTTTCCCATAGTACAGCATGGTAATGCCATTAACCCCTGATTACCTGTGTCGAACACATCAGTACCTTTGCAACTGTTACTCTCACATTACTTCCTTGTTACTCACTCTAATGTTATTCACCTTTAACTCTTAACTCTTTTGGATGAGACAAGTTCAGTTTACATTGAACTAAGAAAGGCATTGAGTTGTTTAATGTGGATTCAGCAACAAGTAACAGCAATGACTATAGAAAATTACATCTATTGCCTCAGCCGGTAGCATCAGCTAGTGCTAAATGGCCAATGAAATCCATAACTTAGCATAACCGTTAATTATTTTTAAATAATTATACTTCCTTCATCTGCAACTGTTTTGCAGTTGATATTAATCTCTCTTTTAGTAAAGGTTTTGTTGCCAGTGCTGGGATGTACAGACCCTGGTTGGAAACGTAGTCACACACAAAGTGGTTAGCACACACTTGAAGGTTTTTGCCAACTGTAGCTGGGATGTTGCCATCAAAAATAAACTTTATACACTCAGCTCTTCTGTCCTCTGAGGCTGGGGGCTGATGTAGCGATTTTTGCTGGTCTTTGCAGCCAACAATAGAGCAGTTCCTATGCTTGGCTCTTAGCTTTGGCATAATGCTAGAAATAAGAAAATGGCATCCATTCGCAAAGGTAGTTCTCAAGTCGTGGGTGGAGATACTCAGATGGGGGTTGTGTAATTGTAATAACTCCCTGCCTGATGTAGAAAGTGGAGTGAAAACAATTTGCTGTAATGTTTTCTGACATAGGCAGCCCACAATAATACAAAACACTTTTTTTTCAGTTTGTAGATTGGTAGGCACTCTAGATACCAAAACATATGTGCTCCAGCACTGGGGAAAAGTGTTCCCTTTAAGTGTGCTGTAAAGAAAACGAGTAGTTAAATGGGGCTGTGCTGGAAAAGTAATTTTTGTCTCTATTATACTTTGAATACATGTTAAATGTCACATCTGGTGCCCAGTCTATTCTTCTATAATGCCATCTTTGTGTTTCATTTTAATTTAAAGTTGGGCTATGCTCATAGCATCCTATGTTTTTTGTTTAGCTTGTTATTGTACATCCATGCCAATTGCAAAATGCGGTGCCAAGACTATTCTCATGTTTTGCCATCTTTGCATCCAGTTTGAGTTGGTGAAACTGTTCAGTACTGTTTTGAGGACAATATTCTTTTAAACATTACATTGTCTGTGTGACGACTGGAGCTTACTGCGACAAAGAAGCAAGGCGAATGCCGAGCTTCGGAAAGAACACTTTTTACATGAAATATCAAACAGCCACGTCGCCAGCGATACTAACATCGACTAAGACCGACAACGACACAGTGACATGCACACGCTTATATATACACACACACACGCAGGACACGATAACGAAAACTAGACGAACATTCACAACCACGCCCACAACACAGACGTGCACGCACTCAAACACACACCTAACAGACACGACGCACACCTCCACACAGACACAGGACAAGGGAGGAGGCGAAGGCGGCCACGGTGAGCGTTTAATATGAACACAGTAAATGCTGCGTCATTGATAACATTTGACTTGTTATGTGCAATTGGTGTGCAAACAAGTTGGATGTTCCGTTGGACAGTTAAGTTACATGACTGCTATTTATGTTTTCTCCTTTTCACCCATTTCGTGCTGAGAAAAATCTTTCCTGGTGCCCTTTTTAAAGAATATTTATTTGGAGGGAAATAATGTATTTCAGAAAGACAGGATAATGAACAAGACCATTACACTGCAGGGATGTATTGTAACGTTAAATAGTGCATAGCGCTAATATAGAGTAACAGAATGTTCGCGGCATTCTCCTCCTCCTCCTCATCTTGGCTGGGCTCCAAGGAGACGCTGGATCCTGGCCTTTCCATCCCTGTTTCAGAGGGAGGCCAGGAAAACTAGATGGCAATCACCAGCATGGGCACCCTAGGCCGGTAGTGGCGTCGGAATCCGAGTCCAGTGGAGTGCGCATTAGGTCCCCAGCCTCGTGCGTAAACTATGCCGTTTGTTCATCTATTGGCCGGACCAATCCACTCAGGTAGGGCGGGAGGCGGTATCCAACCACGGAGAGCGCGCCAAGGAGCGCCTATCTTTTGGCAGTCGGTCTTTTTGTAACGTTAAATAGCGCGTATCGCTAATTAAGGGTAACAGCATGCCGATCACAGAGACCACCGCTTGCGTTTATTAATATAGTTTCAATAGCCCGCAAAGCCCTACAAACAAGGGGTAACATACACACGCTTAAATACACTCACACTAGACAAGACGCCGGTGAAACCGATAACGATAACAAGACGAACGTCTAACGCCACGCCCACGCCACACACACAGACGGAGCACGAACCTACACACACAGACACGCCCACAATCACATGGGAGGAGGTGAGGGCAGCCACCCTTACATGCATGTAAAATTCTTTGTACAAACAATGCTATAGTGTGTTTTTAACACTATAAAATGTATTATTATTATTAACAATAATAATTATTATTATTAACAACAATAATAACATAATAATGTGAAATATTGGGACTTGATGTATTTAAATATTGTCAGTGGGCAAGTATTAACTGGTGCAAAAACAGACCCCTTTAGCACTGTATGGTTTGCCATGGTTTCCCTCTTTAACATCTGACATGACATCGCAATGCACTGAGAACAGCAATTGTGTTCACTACCTCCACTGATGCAGTAATGGATGGGATGGCTAAAAATGCCTTTGTTGTCATGCCGTGTTAGCCTCACTGTGAAATGCTCATGTGCTGTTTAGCCCTGGAGCATCTATCACTGCTCTAGGCTTCATTCCCAGGCAGTTCTGTGCTCGTGTCCAGGCTAGGTCTGCCTAGTAACTAGCTTTTAGGAATTCAAACAGATAAAGTGCTGATACTGATTCATGTGGGAGCCGTCTGGTTATGTGTTTGGTGCTCCTCTGCCATTGGAGAGCGTTGTTGTCCCGCCGAGTTGTCTTCTTGAGTGCTTCCTGATTGGTTGATTGGAGGGCTGTGGAGCACCAAACATGTAACATGAAACCCTGAAAAAAATACATACATACATACATTCAACATACAAAATGAAGTAAACAAACAAACAAATAAGCACAATTCATAATAAAATTAAGCTTGAGACAAAGCATCCGTGAAGACATTCTCAGATCCTTTCTTGTGTGTCTAGGCGTATGATTCTCTTAGGGTGCGAGAGGTCCGGGATCTGCTTCTCATGGTAGATTTTGACTTGAAGTTGTTGATTAAATCTCCGTGTGGAGATGCCCTGGAAAAGTGCCATAAAGATGATCTCTTTACCATAACATCCCATTATGGACTGCAAGTGCCTTAGGCCTTGCTTAAGAAAGAGCTGAGGGATGTAGTGTGTACTGGCTTGGTAGGTCTAAGTGTGGGTGTGATATCTGCTCTCGAGTCCTTGGCTGAAAGTGCACACACCTTTTACTGTGGCAGCCATGGCTACAGAGGCTTCAGCTAAGGTTACCGTACCAAGGTATGATCCTTTATCTCCATCAGGGATGTCTGGATTAATGGAGCAAATGGAGATGGAAACAAAGTTAGCAATAAGGAGGATGGAACTGTTGGAACTGGAGTTGAACAGGAAATCTGGTTACGACACTTAACTCTGGAGGAAATGAAGATTGCTCATCATTTGCTCCTCATGATTCACTCCCTGTCTTTAGTCCTGGTCCTGTTTCTAGTCCTGTTGATAGTCTCATCCCTATGCCTAGGACTGCTAGTAGGTCTATACCTGCCCCTGATGTAAGTAAGAATATTATTTTAGTCCCACCTTTTATAGAACCTGAGGTGGATGCTTACTTTAAAGCTTTTTTGCTCATAGCCACGTCCTTGAGATGGCCCAAGGATGTATGACCACTGTTGTTGCAGTGCAAGTTGACTGGAAAAGCTCAAGAACTTTGTTCATCTCTGTTCTTTGAAGACAGTTTAAAATATGATACAGTCAAAGCTGCAGTGCTCTGTGACAATGACCAAGTGCCAGAAGCCTACAGACAGAAATTCAGAGGGCTTAAGAAAACTCCAGCTCAGACTCAGTTGAGTTTGCTCGAGAGAAAGAAATACTGTTTATTCAGTCTGGCTTAACTTCAGGAGGTGGTTCTAAGCCAGTTCCTGTAAAACTCCTGCGGGACACTGGAGATGCTCTATCCCTTGTGTTGGCATCAGTACTTCCATACTGTCGTTTAGTGGTTCATATGTTATACGCAAAGGTATTACTATGCAGTATGTTAAGGTACCACTACACCACATTACACTTCGGTTCCGGTTTGGTCAATGGAACATTCAGAGTGGGAGTCTGTGATTCTCTACCTGTAGAAGGTGTTTCTTTCATTCTAGGGAATAATATAGCAGGAAGTAAAGTTAGACCGATTATGGAGGTTGTAGATCTTCCCAGAGATGATGTGTTCCACAAAATGCAAAAAGTATTCCTTGCCTATATATTGACCAGAGCTACAGTTAAATGGTTAGAAGACATAGTAGACTTATCTGACTAATTTTTAACACATCCAACTAAGATGGAGTCACCTAAGTTGCCTACAACTACTGAGAGTGTCAGGATGTTAAAGTAAATGCTTATCAAATTAGCGATTACAAATTAGCGATTACAAGGAAAATACCCAAGTCCTTGTCTACTTCCTTGAGTAAACTGTTCTGATGCATGAATGGTGTCCTCCCCTGAGTGAAGAATGGGACCATGTTTATCAAATTGTTCCTCCTTGTTATATGGCTCATGTGCTAGAAGTTGCACATGATCATCCTTGGTCTGGACATTTAGGAATAACTAAGACATATGCATGTATTTTAAAGCATTTCTTTTGGCCAGACCCTAGGATGTGGTCATGTGTGCCAGTGCACGGGAAAACCAAATCAGGTTATTCCGCCTGTTCCTGTGCAGCCGATTCCGATAGTCGGAGAACCCTTTGATCACAATAGACTGTGTTGGTCCCCTTTCTAAAGCTAAGTCAGGTAATCAGTATCTACTTACTGTTATGTGTGTCGCCTGACATGTCCTGTAGATTGCTTAATTCTGAGATGCTTCGCGACATGTCACAGTTATTGCACCATTTAACTGGAGAACAGCGGCATGACATTGAGAATTTAGTCAGGGAATTCCCTTCCATCTTTCAGGATTACGGTTCTTCAGCCTGACATTAAAGTTACTTCACCTAAACCTATTAGACAGCACGCATATCGTGTTAATATGGCAAAAATGGATGGGAGAAAAGGGAGAAAATAGGTGAGCTATTTGTTGCAAAATGCCCTAGCTCAGCCTAGTTATAGTTCCTGGAGTTCGCCTTGCTTGCTAGTGCATAAGCCTGATGGCACTGTGAGACTGTGTACTGATTACAGAAAGGTTAACGCTGTCACAGTTCCGCATTTGTATCCTTTACCCAGAATGGAAGATTGTGTTGATTCGGTAGGCTCTGCTACCTATGTATCAAAATTAGACCTTCTGAAAGGTTACTGGCAGGTTCCGTGTGTCTAGGATAGCAGCATAAGATCAGATGTGCTACTGCAGGATACAGTGATGCCGTTCAGGCTCAGAAATGCACCTGCCACCTTTCAGAGGCTCATTGGTCGTATACTTGCTGGGATTTCAAATTGTTCTGCTTACTTAGACGACTTGGTTCTATGTATGACTGGTTGGTCATCACATGTAAAGACCTTATGAGTGGTTTTCGATAGGTTAACGCAGGCTTTGTTAACCGTTAATTTAGCATTAAATTAACTCACAAAAAAAGTGTGAGTTCGGCCAAGCCACTGCTAACTACCTGGGTAAACAGGTAGGACACGGTCAAGAAACAGACTTTTCCAGCCCCCTCTACACGCAGGGAGCTGCGGAAGTTCCTTGGCGTGGTAGGCTACTATCGTGGGTTTTGTAAAAACTTTTTTTTTGTTTTGTCATCGGGTGTGGCACCTTCAACATACCTGTAAAGTCCCTCATGCACTTTCGTTTGGACCGCTGAGTGCCAGCAACCCTTTGGTAACATAAAGGCTCTCCTATGTGCTTCTCTACTGGATTTCACCAAACCTTTCATGTTAAAGGTGGACACGTAAAGTTGATGCCGAAGCTGTGCTAATTCAAGAAGATGTAACACACATGTTAATTCTCTAGGAAGCTTAATAAACACCAACTATTCCACCATAGAACAAGAGACCCTAGCAATGTTGTTAGCCTTACAACATTTTGATGTATACCTTGGTTCAAGCTCTCTACCTGGTTGTATACACTGAACATAACCCTCTTGTATTCCTCAGTAGGATGTACAACCAAAGCCAGAGGCTGATGAGGTGGTCTCTCATCGTACAAGACTACAACCTTGTGATCTGTCACAAGAAAGGATCTGAGAATGGTGACGTTCTGTCCCAGTCTCATTATGTATCGTGATTGTTTGTTTTTGTTTGTTCTTTGCCCTACATACTTTAGCTTAGTTTAGATATGTGTTATTACTTTCTTTGCTTGGGCTCTACCCATAGTCCTCCAATCTTGGTAGCAGCCTGTGGTGGTGGTGGTACCCATAGTCACCTAGACTACAGCAAACGTCAGAGTGAGTGCATAACAATAGCGCTCAACTGCTTCTGGTCTTGTTTTGCATTTGCTAACATAACAAGGTCATGGGTGTTCCACAATTTTGGCCTCTGCAAATGCACCTTTTCATATTGCTGCATCATCCCCTAGCAGGTAGTCAGTCTCGCTGTGCCTGTGAACACCTCTTGAGGCCACTTCATCTCATTGTTAAACCTGGTCTTCAGTGTACAAGTAAATGAGATGCGATTACAGTACTTCATAGTCCTTCATGAATGCAGTACTCTCCTTATGGTTCAAGCATCTTAAAAGTGACACAATGGCATAGGTCTAAATATCCCCATGAACTGCTTTATAAAACAAACTGAGGAATGACGGTGTCAGCCTGCTGGCAGACCATTTAAACGTCAAAAGTTAACTGAAATCTTAAAATAATCACACAGAATGGGCATAAGACTACTGGAACTTGGATAATAATTAAAAATGCTCAAGCTGTTAATGCTACAAGAGCTTAGTGGTTACACACACCAATGTTTCCTTTGAGAGAAATTCTCTCTTCCTTTGCTATAGGCCAGTGCAGGGGAGCCATGGCTTGTTACTCTAACAGTGGATGTTTTGAGGGCTTAGAATCAATACCTCACGTCATGATCAATGTGTGCATTCAATGCTGTGGATATTCCACTGTGGGAATGCCTGTAAGGTGCATTCAGATTCTAAAATGTGGCACATTCACATATTAATGCAGCCCTTTCAGCAAATCAGCAAATCGGCAAATCATAGCTGAGCACCAGAGCTTGCTGTCTAAACATAGCTTAAAGGCCGCAGCATCTCCTCACTCTCTCCATCTGTGAGTAATCAAGCCTGCAGGGAATCTCACAGACATGTAAACAAGACAATGTTTCCCTGCCCTGCCAGGGTCAGCGCATCATGTGTGTGGGTATGTACGAGAGCGATATGTAGTTCTACACATTTGCCACTCGTATGTGACTTCAGTGATGTGAGGTGATGTCATTGTGAGGTGATGTCATTGTGAGGTGATGTCATTGTGAAACGCTTAGATTTATTGATTAAAAACAAGAATAAAAAGCATTAGGCTTATCGTTTCCAAATTCAGTCTCAAAATGGATATATTTAAAATCAATCACATTTCCTCATAATTGAACCAGTTATTATAGTTTCTTAAAAGGAAATGATAAGGTTATGCAAATGTAAAAGAGAGGACTGAGGGAGTGTGTTCGTACCTGATAAGGATTCTGGAAGGACATGGAGGAGGTCTTCAAGGAAGAGAGTGGGTGCTTAAGAGCAAGAGAAATGGGTTGAGGGCTGAAGCTAGCACTCCTGGAAAAATGGCCAGATTTACGGTAGCTGGCAGGGGGGAAAAGGCAGTGGAAAAGACAGTAGGCAAGGAAGGAAATAAAGAACGAAAGCAAGAGAGAAAGAAAGCGAAACAAAGCGAATGTGTGCTGCGGTATGTTGGACAGAGAGGTAGACGGAGAGTTTTCAGTGCAGGGCTGCACTGTTCTAGAAAGCCCATCGCTCAGGCTGGAGTCGTGGGCCACCCGGACCCAAGCCATTCCACACTGATGGATGGCCATTTTCATTGGCTCCTCACACTTAATGAAGCCTGCAGTTCAGGTCTTAATTGAATGCTCTCCATAGAAGCAAGTTATTCAGTCAGTGTCTCCCTGCACTCACTCCCCCCCCCCCCCCTCTTGTTCTTGTTTGTGAGGACGATCAGTGATGAGTAATGAACAGAGCGAAGCCTCTTTCACTACTGCACGTTTTTTTTTTTTTTTTTAACTCACAGTATCTAATTCCTTTCTAAGCAGGCAAGAGCCGGGGACGCTGAGTGGGCATCGCTGATGAAGGCATTCGGGGGAAACACACTTGCTTTCCTCTATTCCTCTGCCTCTCCATCTTATTTGCCTCTTTTCTCTTTTCTTTTCGCAAACCCCCCATCATGACTAACAGTTTACAGAGTGAATCTCTTTGATGAAAGCAGCCAAAGCACTGCTGTGTGGGTGTCACATGTTTTATGCCTGTCGGCTGATTCTGGGCCTCGTCTGCCACCGAGACGGTTCTTATTCAATTGGCATTTTGTTGACATTCATCTTTCATATACCTAAGAACCACACTAAGTTACAGGACCCAACCAAACTGGATGTCGTTTACAGTAGTATTTACAGACAATTGTGCATAGCTAACAAGTCACAACTTTTGAAAAGAAATGCTGGAAAGATGTTTGCCTTCCACTAGTCTAACCAACATGGCGAACAGGAGAAAGAACAATTTCATCCAGCATTAGGCCACCATTTGTTTCAGCTAGGTAAGTCTGAGCTGTCGATCAGCGTGACAAGACTCCAGAAAGAGTCTAGTTAAGTATTAACACAATGAATGTACCTGGTGTGCAGGGACAGAAGGCAGAGGAGTGAGGCTTTAACAGCCAATCATACACAAACTAGTAATATTGCTCAGCTCAGCCTCTCTAAGATAATGAATCTGGCTGCTGATCATTGGCTTTAGAAGCCTTTAAAGCCTGAGTATTGATCTCTTGCCCCATTGATTATTAGACAGGGATATTTACTGATCTGATCAAAGGGCAAAAACATAAACAGTTGACATTATTACAGACATTACTTCAAAGAGAATTGACATTTACATGTTTTAAATATTTCATGCTAGAAAACATGAACTGTGTAGCATTGTAATTATTTGAATGAACAATGCACAGAATACCAGTGTGTACTGTATAACACAGGTAGGCCATTCCTTTATTCATTCAGCTAATACCACTTGCCTATAAATTCAAGATAAAATAAAAAAAAAAACACAGACATGCACACCCACCTACCCAATGCTTAAAAATACACTGTTGATGTGAGGTCAATGGATTCATTGAAATAGCATGAGAACAATTATATGATTGATAGATAATATAATAGGAAGCTGATCTATAGACAGAGCTGTTGAGGGCGGACGCTAAAGATGCCGTCTGGCTGCTCTAGCAGTGTCGCCTGCTGTGAGCTCTGGAACAACAACAATAAGAGACAGAGACAATTATTAGTGGTCTATCATGGCAAAAAATGACAAATACATATAGTTTCATGCACTGCAAATTAAGACAAATAGCATCTACTGATACTCAATCCAATTATATCTCTTCTAATTTGCTTTGCCAATAAACAATTAAACAGATTTAACATATTTGGAACTCATATGTGACCCAAAGCTTTCAGATTTGGGGTTGAGAAAAGTTCTTGTTGGGAAAACCACACCTGAATTCACATTTGCATCAAACTGCATCAAATTTTGCCCTGTGCATAAAAGGACTTTCAAGTCAACCAAAAATAGGGCGTCTAGACATCACCCACTGCACAGAAAACTTGTCAGTGCCATTGTAAAACTAAGTTTGACAACTGTGAAAATGCTTTGCTATTGTGTTCTCTTTCCGGGATCCTCAGATCCATCTGAATGTCTCTCCTACAAGGTCACAAGCTGCAAAAATCAAGCCCAGCTCAAAGTTAAACAAGAAGAGATTCTTTGGGACTGAGGCACATGTGTGGAAGCTTACAGCATGGCTGCAAGTCTGGGGAGGTGCGTGTGTGTGTTTGTGTGTGGGGGGGTGCTTTGGCTCTCTGCCTGCATGCCAAGTGTGTGTGTGTGTGTGGCACACGAGTGCACATGTGCATAAGTGTGTGTATGTGCTCTTGTTCTCTACCATCTTTGCCTCTTAGATTGTTACACCCCTCTCTGATATGGGAGAGCAAAGATATGGGTAATTAGTGTTAATGTATTTATTTCATATCAAGTGGTCTAAATATTTCAGACACTAGAAAGCAGAGGGGATGTGCACTGAGCAGGACTACAGAGGCTTGTATTATTGATTGATTGTTAGTATATATTCCTGATGGACTGGACTGTGCTCTTATGATGGACCTGAGCTCTTCTGGATTAGGAGCATGCTGGCATCAGGTGAGGCAAATAAGTAAAACCTTAATTGTCACATAATTGTCATATAGTCACCATGGGCTACTATATGACAATTCTCTTGTGTTGAATGTTTTTTTTTCTTTTCAAGAAAAATGTATATGGTATATGAGAAGGTACTATATCTATGTGACAATGAGTATGGTTAGTATGCATGTAATAGAGTACTATCAATGCATTTATGTACAGTTTATGTAATGCATATGACTGTCATACTAACAAATATTAATTTGACTTATTTTCTAAAGTGCTATTAATACTATTGCGTTCGTTTTATATAGTACGATTAATTCTACAGCCCTAACATGATGAGTCATGATATACAAAGCGCTGACTAAGCATTATTTATTTGATCTGCAGTTGGACTGAAATGCCTGTAGGCAAGCGGGGGGCTCAGGAGTCTGGCTCAGAGCTTGGAAAGCGCAGATGCAGCACTGGGTAGCAGATGAGGCAGTAATTGGAGTCTCATCAGCTCTGAGTCATCACAAAGCTCTGGTGCCATGTGCCCATGTGTTCTTACAGAGAGCAGGGCAAGAACAGGAGAGGTTTAGGTTTAGGTTTAGGCCTAAAGATGTGCAGGATCACACTCATTACATTGACTGGAGTGACTAGTCCATTACGTGCCATTTTCATGCATCTTTCCCACCTCTGATCACACTGGGTGGCCCCTCCTCAGCATGCAGCTGTGGAGCAGGTTTACACTTACGCTGTTACTGTCTCTGTTACTGTGTGTTACTGTCTATGTTACTCTCTCTGTTACTGTCTAGGCCCAGCCATCTCAGACAAGACACTCTGCAAATCTGATCTCATTAAGATAAATGAAGCTTCTGTACTCTGAATACAGGATTACTCCCCAGCTAGCATGCCTGGGACTGTCATTTTACTGACATATGGCACAATAAAACGCATGACGTACCATGTGTAGTTTCATAGTATGAAGGTCTTTGTTAATGTTGCATATAATTGCCTTGGGCTCAGGTTGAGAAATCCTGCTACGTTTTGAGAAGATCCTCATTTTGTTTTACTGTGTGCGCTTTCTGTTGCTGCATCCTTTCTAGAGGTCTTTGTTTTTTTTTCTCAGTGCTACAGCTATCTTCATTGTAACTAATTTGGCTACAGTTGTCTGTTGACCTTTTAATGTATGTATTTTGTTTTAACATCAAAACCCCCACGCTGAATGTCTACATGCTGTGCTCAATTGTGTTTAGAATATTGTCTCATTATTGTTAACTGCTAGCCTTGCTCTTCCTTTGTAAGGGAGAATATTCAAATGCTCTTTGGTTTCTCTGAACCAGCACAGCTAAAAACACAGCTACTGCTCCTGTGAGAATTCTCAGCACACATCAGTTCTTAGAGGTTTTTAAAACAAAAGCTGAGCCACTGTTCAAAGGTACTGGACATTATAAGACTTCTTTCCCACTTTTTTTCCCCCCCTGCTGAAGTCTGACTGACCCAAATAAGGTGAGGGGGCAAAGCGCAGCTCACCTTCCTGGTGACACAAAGCCTGGGTGCAATTTTCCCCCAAAGAACAGACCTAATCAGCCTTACCGTCCGGGGTACGTGTGAAGCCCTGTCTACTCACTCCCTGAGGATTCACATTGTGCAGAAAATTGTCACTAAGGGAAAAAAAGAGAAATGAGACATGAGAAATGAGACAAAAAAAAACATGGTGGAAATGACTGTGAAATAGTGATGTGTCGTAATCATAGAGGACACCAGCAAAGGGAGAGACTGGGTAAACAAAAGGTCAAATTGCTAGAGGTCTGTTTAATTCAGTGTTTTTAGGTGTTTATGTAAAATAACCTCTAACCCTTCCATTAAAATACAAAAGTATGTAATTGCAGTCTTCATTCAACCATTAATATGCTGTTTTTTTTGTAGTATCGAGGCTTGCATATTACAACAAGAAAATCAGGTGAGACACATACCTTAAATCTTCTCACTAAATGTATTAATGAGGTTTATGGGATTTCAGGTTAAGCATTTCATAAAATTGACCAAGAAAGGAAGTACTATCTAATACTATTAATGCTGTAGTAACTATTAATAGTAACAGTAAAATTATTTTAATTAATCCTATATATTATATATACTTAATTATATATGCAGTATATTTTTCTTCTCCACAGACCAGACTTGATAACTGATTACTGATTTATGATGTTTCACATACAGTAGATGGTCCAGCCTATATTCTGTATATAGCAAGACAATTACCTGTTCAGGAGGGGCTTCCAGGCATCTCCAGACATGTGAAGGGGGTGCAGGATATGCACAGGGGGCGGGGCGGCCACGCCCATGTTTGTCAGTGTCAGGCCAGAGCTGAGCAAAAGCGAGGCCATTGCTACACTCCGGGGGCTCATCTATGGATTGTGAGTGAAGTGAAGCAAAATATAATGTTTTAGTTGCTGGCAACAACAACGCAGCACACCATTAGCAAATACGTCTTTTGTGGACAAATGAGCTAACAGAATAGTCAGACTAAAAGATGATCAAGAAAATTTTCCTTTATGCCAAATAGAGTCAGTCAGACAAGGTATGTTTAGTGTCAAATTTGACATCTTTAGTTTTGCACAAGATCTACTTGTTTATTATTTCTGACAGTGTATAAAACATTAGCACATAGAAAATAGACAAAAAAGGCATAAATATTAGTAGCAGCCATTTAAAACAACTAATTCTTCTTTGCTGATCAACTACATTTGGAGTGCGGGGAAAATGGTGTAAATTTATTTATTCAACAAAATTATTCTTTATTATGAAATAATTAATTAAGAAAAAAACATTTTGGGTTGGTGGAAGAGATGCACATCCAGAAATATTTGTGTCATTACAATAGCATGTACTGGTGTTCTCCGGTAGTGGCAGCAGTGGAGCAGGAGCAGATGGACGATTTGTTATTATTTACTTCAGTTAATTTATGTTGTCCATGCCTTCCCCAGGTGATGGGCATTATTCATTAATTAGCTCACCACCTGAGTATCATTATGTCTTTATGTTTCCCTTATTTAAAGGCTCAGTTTTTGTTTAGACCTTGTCTGTCTTTAACGTCGCCGGACCTCTTTTGTTATAGTTATGCCTTTTCAGTTCGGTTTCATTTCGTTATGTTCATTAAACATTTCGGTTGGAGACCTGTGTGGAGCTTCCCTTTCTTTTTCTTTGCCTGTACGTTCTTTGTCTGTGACAATACTGCAACGTTCTTGAAAGAACCAAATGACAGATTTCAGGGCACCTTCTGTCCCCACACCTGCCTAAAGTGTTCTCTGATTCTACTTTTGTTCCTTTTCATCCAAACTGTTTCTCTGGAAAAAAGAAAGAGAGAGAGAAAGAGAGAGAGAGAGAGAGAGAGAGAGAGAAGGCACACTCCTCTGTTCTCTAGGGGATGGCACATTCATTCTCTTTCTTTCCCTTTAGATGTGAAGGGCCATGAATGTCTGCCATGACATCAAAGGGGCATGATCTGAGGCAATCTGCCCGTCACTCAGCGCGTCTTCTCCTCTTACATAAATCAAACAGCAGGCGTACGGATTCCGCAGCACCCTTACGGACGTGACGCTTCCGCAGAGGTAAGACATTTAACTCACACTGTGAGTGCTTTTGTGACAAGCCTGACACTCCAGCTGTGAGGGTCTCAGCTGTGCTCAGTCCCACAGATTCATACTCCACTTCCTCTGTTTACTCCAGAAAGGACATTGGGCAGCGTTTAAGGTGGCCATTAATAATTCACTTGCATTTACTCAGGTACATCAGCACCACAAAGTGCATACGCAGACATTTCACCTTAAAAAAAGGTAGACAGGTCTGATGTGGGAGTGGTTTCTACCTCAGGTTTACCAGTTAAAAAATACTTGACATTTTATTTCAAAATTTTATTTGTTTTGGAAGTGTCTGTTGCTTCTTATTGCCAGGGCAACGTATAGCAGCAGTAAAGCATTCCCTGTCCTTCAGTGTCTGTAACAGCCTGAAAGAGACTGTCAGCTGCCAATATGCAGTGTCTTTAGAGTAATATGGGCTCAGAGAGGTCTGTCAGGTGATCATCAAACCTGTTGCCATGGGAAAGCCACTTCTGCTAGAGATCAACGCCTGAATCATTCAAGCGGAATCAAAGACAGACATGGGCATGTACACATGCATGCACATACACACACATACACACACACACACACACACACACAAACATTTCCCAGTAAAAGAGAGAAGTCATCACAGTGATCAGGTCAGATAACATGAGATGGCTTTTGTGCCCAAATCACTCTGACACCTGTCTTCCCCGCCCCTCTTAAGCTCAGATACCATTTGCTCTTATCTGTATTGGTCAGAATCACACATACATAGGCCCACAGAAGCATAGGCCCACAGACACACACACATACACACACACATACACACACCTTCGCAGAAGCACATGCTCACACACACGGTCCACTAAGTGTTTGGTATGATGAATGAATGCAAATTATGAATACAAATGGCCATGTGCGAGTGAAAGAAGAGGACTCATAATTCACAACAACCAGCACGCCTTAAACAACTACCCACGGAGCTTCAGCAGTTCACTAAATAACGCAGGCCGATTACAGCCGAGCACTGATTCACAGTGACGTGCGAGGCTCCGGCGGGTCATCACATTATCCAGTACTTAACCGCACCCCTCCACAGTGCTGGGCTCCTGAAGCCCCACACTCATTCCCCACATCTCAAGGGCATACATTTGGTGTCTCAAGGGCAAACATTTGGTGTCTCGAGGGTCATAAGGCATTTTGATACGTTGTGGCTGGGCAGAGATGCATGAGTCTGCATATTTCCCATGACACTTCCCTGTTGATCTACGATCAGGTGACAGCAGGCAAAGTACGCTGAATATAGAGTGAGAACAAATGATACCAAATGCTTGGGGGAGTGAGGGAGGCAGCAACGACAGATAACAAAAGACTAAAGAATGATCCAAAATCTCCGAGCTCTTATGAGGAGTATCCATCACTAGGGACAGTCAAACAAATAGCATCCTACTATTTCAATTAGTTCTCCCCACAGGCTGTTACATGTTCTGTGTTACATGTTCTGTGTTACATGTTCTATGTTACATGTTCTTCAAACTGGATATTTCTGTGCTCAACGACATGCACACATACCTCGACACACACCTTGACACACACCTCGACAGTGACACTCACCTCTGCATGGGTGCTCACACACATACACACACACACACACAATGAAACCCTGTGTGTACAAACTACACATGCACTCTCTCTCTCTCTTTCTCTCTCTCTCTTATATATATATATATATATATATATATATATCTCACACACACACACACACAAACAATTCGACAGTGGGATCAATACGCACGTTAAAGGTCACGTTAAACTGTTTTTCTTTACAACAGCCATGAATTGAGAGAAAAATAAAAAAAAGGCACCTTCGCACATGTTAAGATGGAGAAACAGATGACCACCCACCTCTATGAGGCACTCTAACGAGAGTCTAATGACACATGAATGTGAGGATGCACAGGGGGTTGAAAGAGTCATCTGAGCATGAGGCAGAGCTGCCCTGCAGGCAGGCCTCTCAGCCTGAGGCACTCACACGCGGTCGGACAGAGTTCCAATCCCCCTGGAGGCTGAGCTGAACTGGGCAAAAGGCAGAGAGGTGTGTTGCCTGGAAGGAGAAAGATGTGAGTGCGGTTCCAGTGGTGATGGGGGGAAAAAAGGAAGCTGAGGGTGACTAGCATAATGAGAATATAGTAAAGAAGAGGAAAATCAATGACTAATGATGAATAATAAGCAAAGGCAAGAAACCACAGTAAGCCGGTGGGCTGAGCCATTTGGAAGCAGGCACCTTGCTCAGAAAGTCAACACTGACATGGATCTGTGAAAGTCAACACTCACATGGATCTGAGAAAATCAACACTGACACAGATTTGAGAAAATTAGCACTGACGCAGATCTGAGAAAATCAGCACTGACGCAGATCTGAGAAAGCTGCTTTTCTCGGTAACGGAAATTAATAAATGAGGGGATGCACTTTTAATTAAGTGCACCCAGACAGGCTTTGGGGAGCGGAAGAGGCACATTAATGGAGGCAGATGCAGAAACACACTGTTCTTCCTATGACAACAGTGTTCACATTTGTGGCTAAATTTAAACATGAACTATGAAACGGGTGCATCTGATCTAAAGCTGTCTAGTGTCTAGCTGTCTCATCTTGATGAATTTTGGGAAGTGCTCATTCATTGAATAAGGGGAACCCCAAAATAACACGAGAGTCCAGTAACAGTTAACAAGATGTCCTGGGAGTTAGTGTGAAAGATAGAGGCCAGGAGGACATAGTTATGAAGGTCAAGTAAATCATTTGGGAAATAAATACTGCTGTGCCTGTGTCCAAGGCTAAAAAGATACATTGATATTTCAGATCATTATATACTTTTCATTTTACCTTGCACTCATTTAGTGAAATGTGTGTTCAGTAAAAAAATGTGTGATGCAGCAGGTCTCCAAGCTTTTTGTAATTTATTGTTTTTTTTCGTCGGCAGAAGCTGAGACGTAAAGTTACGTAAAGTTACGTAAAGATACGTAAAGTCGTAAATGTAAAATATGGCGGGGAGTTTCTTTCCTTTTTCAAACCATGAAATTTTTGCAGTGATAATTGATATGAAAATACAACATTGTAAGTATTTCGACTTACACTTTGTTGTACGTGCAATGGTAGCAGGCGCTGATATACCAGGTAGACATTAGCTTAAGTAAACATGATGTACTCTCAGCAGCAAATTCTAGTGGGTCGTGTAAAGCACATTATTTACTTGAACAGTTGACATTTTATTGATATCTACCCGAGAATATGAAGATCAGAAATGTTAGCGATTTCTCTCTCTCCCTCTGTGCCATTCCTTTCTTTTACTTTTGAAATATAACCAAAGAGCTCTGCACATTCTCAAGGCCTGTAGTATTTAAGATCTTCTAAAGCAGCAGTCTAACCCCCACAGCAAATAAATAATTCGAGATACAGGAATTTCATTGCTGATTGTCCAGTACAAAGTTATGCTCGTATGATGGCTGCAAATGAAAATGCTAATTGCTGAAGAACAAGGGACCTGTGTAGCCTAGCAACAGTAGCCAGCCATGTAAATGTGCTTAAGGGCTTGATCAAACTGTTGCATGTGAACTCTTGTGCCTCCTTCAGTAACCCGTGCTTCCTTCACAAATTAGTCATGCCTAAGCATTCAAAAGCTCTTAACAGAACACTACAGGACCTTTGGGTCTTCTTACCATGAACTGTCTGTTTTGTAGTTTTTATACAGGCGTTGTATTTCTTCATAATTCACTTGCTCTTATTCTCCAGCAGTTGGATGCAACAAACACTGGCATGCATGCTACAAAAATACATTTTCTCCAGAACGGCATGTAAATTGCAATTTCTAGAAACCTTTGAGAGAAGTGATTTGGGGAATAGCAATGGACATTTTCTGTTGTGTGAACAGAGGTTAATATAAAATGCACTACCACAGAATGGAGACTAAAAGGCAGGTCCACCATAAACAGCACAGTTCTCTCTCTTATTCGTGCTGAGGCCAGCTTCTTAATGCTTTATAACCTCTCCACACTTTACATAAAGTTGGAGGTTGAAGCTGACATGAGGTGAAGGTGTAAATAATATAAATATGAGAGCCAGAACATGAGTCAAGAGGCAGAGTGGACAATTCTGAGAAACAGATGATGAACCTTTACTTAAAGCACTTACATCAGCTGTTTTCAGCTACAGATCAATGTTTTATAAGGTCTGACTGGCCTTGGGTCTGTCTCTTGTCATCTTTCTCCTTCTTTATCTCTCACTTTTGTAAAAAAAAAAAAAAAACAACTAAACTTATTACTCCACTTCTCACCAATTTTCAGAAATTGCTGGAAACAGCAACCTGTGTACAACGCACTTGTTCCTATGAGGGAAACAAATTGGACTATAATAGTGATAACAGTGAAATGTGTCACTTAGCATGACATAATAGACTGAACCTGGAGTGTGTAATCATGACCAGAGATAATAAAAGTGACAGCTGCTACACACATTCCAAGAAACCTGTTTCATATTTCCTGTTTCATATTTCCAGTGCATCACTAGATGGAAGAACAAGAGTAGACAGCTGAGGACTGCAAACCCCCCTGAAGAGAGCGTGAGCGTGTTGGGGACGTTCAGGGTACCTGAGGTCGGGTGAAGCCTGGAGGGAGGCGCATGGGCGTGTGTGGAGCAGGAAGAGTCGGAGCAGGCACACCTGTGGCAGGACGAGGACCCCAAGCCTCTGGTTTCACCTCCTTCTCTAGGAACAACTTTCTGCTCTTTCTCTGCTCAGCCTCCTCATGATGGCAGGTCTGGGCCCGGACTCTGGCCATATGTCCTTTTAGCACACTTACTGTGAGAAATTGCACAAATGAATGGAATCTGAAAAATGTATACACTATTAAGGAATAGCATATAAATAGTATTTTATATATATATACATTTGTATTTATATATACTGTATATATATTTGTTGATGTTATAGAGCACTCAATGGGACTGTGGAAGACAACCCTTGAGGCCTTCAGGATCAAGTGTCGGATTTACCAAGGACATGCCCTGTCCTTCTATGTACCAGAACTGAACGAGACATCAACTCACTGATCCATCTCACTAGGATATATAACAGCAATATTGGAATGTCATTTGGAGTAGAAAACTGCTCCGGTGGTTTCAAGGAGAGGAAAGGTAGCCAGAACTGAGGGGAATGAACTACCAGAAGGCAACACTGCAGATGTTGAGGGCAGCTACAAGTACCTTGGCATCCCACAGGCAAATGGAAATCAGGAAGAGGCAACCAGGAAAGCAGCCACAGCCAAATACCTCCAAAGAGTGAGGCAAGTTCTGAGAGACCAGCTGAATGGCAAGAACAAGATCCTTCAACACCTTTCAACACCTATGCTCTACCAGTCATCAGATACCCAGCTGGTATAATATCCTGGCTGAAGGAGGAGAAGCCACTGACATAAAGACAAGAAAACTCCTCATAATGTACAGACGGTTTCACCCCAAATCCAGCACTCTGAGGTTATACATTAAGTGTAAGGAGGGGGGCTGAGGACTAGTGAGCATCAGATCCACTGTCCAGGACGAAACGACCAGGATCCAGGAATACATGAGGAATATGGCTCCAAATGACAAGGTGCTTAGGGAGTACCTCAGACAAGAGAAGCCAGAAGAGGAGAGAAATGAGGAAGAGCAGGTGCCATCATGGGTAGATAAACCCCTACATGGCATGTACCACCGGCAAATAATGGAAGTTTGACTGAAAGACAGCACAGAGGCACTAATCATGGCAGCACAGGAGCAGGCTCTCAATACAAGATCAATAGAGGCTGGGATCTACCACACCAGACAGGACCTCAGATGTAAACTGTGCAAAAATGCCCTTGAGACAATCCAGCACTTAATAGTGGGGTGTAAGATGCTGCCAGGAAGAGCATACACAGAACGCCATAACCAAGTGGCTGGCATACAGAAACATCTGTGCCGAATATGGGCTGCAAGTCCCTAGGTCAAAGTGGGACACTCCCCCGAAAGTGGTGGAGAACAACCAAGCTAAGATCGTGTGGGAATTCCAGATACAAACTGATAAAATGGTAATGGCTAACCAACCGGACATTGTGGTGATGGACAAACAGCAGAAAAGGGCTGTAGTGATAGATGTGGTAATCCCATGTGATAACAACATCAGGCACAGGGAACACAGGAAGCTCTCAAAAAATGTCAAGGGCTGAAAGAAGGGCTGGAAAAGATGTGGAAAGTAAAGGTTAACAGGAGCAATAGGGGCTGTGACCACCAAACTGGAGGGGGGGGGGGGAGTGGCTCCAACACATCCCAGGAGCAACACCTAAGATCTCCGTCCAGAAGAGTACAGTCCTGGGAACAGAAAGGATACTACGCAGGACCTTCAAGGTCCCAGGCCTCTGGTAGAGGACCCAAGATGGAAGGAGAAAAGACTGCCTGGAAGGGTGAGAGGGGAATTTATTTTATATATATAGTATATATACAATATATATATATATATATATATATATACTGTAGCCTTGTTTCACCTTTGTCATTGCCAAAGCCCAAGGTCTTCCTCCCCAGTGCTGTATTATCCTCCTGAAAGCGGTAGCTCTTGGTGATTTCAGGAGGGCCAGCTGCCTTCCTTGCACACTCAGTGTCGGCGCCAGCCGGGTCGTGTGCCACGCGGGCACCATCTGCACTTCCGCTCTGAAGTCCATGCCCACCTCCAGGAAGATAAGGCACAAAGACAAAGTGAACAATAGATGAATGTGAAAGCAGTTTATAGTATGTTGTCAATGTGAAAGTTTATCACAGGTGTGTATAATAGAGATATATCAACAGTAAAGAATAGTATGGCCTTAACATGACTCAACATTCCTAATTTAGCAGTGTTCCAGCTTGTATGGCTCTTGGCCTCTTGTATGTTGAAGTGAAATACAACAGAAACAAAAGAATTCAGACTGAATATTGATTGTGTTTAGTGTCAACTTTCATTACAAACAGACTCCATTTCCCAAAGGAAAATATCTATACTGATTTGGTCCAATGTGTTGTATTTTACACTGCTTTGTTTTGTCTCTTTTCAAGTGGCTTTTGGGACTAGAGTGCTTCCCCCGTCCTAAGGCAAGACAGAGCGCTGTCCATAGTCCATCGTCACAAACAAAAACAAACCCCTTCTGCACAGAACTAATGTGAGTCATGCATCAGTGTCTTGTGCTCACAATGCCAGATTCCACAGCTGATAGAATAACATACTGTTGATCATTATCATTAAGGCACTTTTACTTTAAATGTTGTTTCCATCGTCGTGACCCTGCTCTATATGAACTAAATAGAAAAAAGAGACCATGTGTAGATTCATATAAACAGTAGTGCTGTTAATGTGCAGAAAATGAAAAATCTGGGTAAGGCTAATGCAGCCCTTTAGCATCAGATTAGCTTGGAGGTACAGCTAAGCAACCAGTGGGGAGCTTTATGCAGCTCTATTCATGAAATTGAGCCATTAAAAAAGTAGCATGTCTCTGAAGGTCAAATCAGCTGCCACTGTCCTTCCTACACATACTCACCCTCAGCCTTCTGCCCACAATTACTGCTCTCTTTTTTCATGACTGCAAATCGAACTTCCATGTGTGCACGTGTACATGTGTGAATATGCCTTACAGAAAATGGCAAACTGTTAGGAAAATCTCCCTAGTGTAGTACACAAAAATACCATACACTTGGTTTCTCACTTGTTTTATTCCAGGCAAAATACATGCCATGGATATCTGAGCCTTATTATTAACAGAGAAACTTGATGAAAATCATTGCAAGTAAAGGGGCCCAAAACAACCCCAAATATTGTACTCTGACCACATCATAGGTGATTAGTTAAACTGGCCACACCCACAAAGACATATTAAGTCTTCAAAATCATGGCAAAGCTGTCTGGACTGTACACTAGTAATTACCTGTAATAGGGAGGTTTTCAATCATCAGCTCCCCATCAGTATGGAACTCAGTAAACACTGGCAAATTGGAACGCCCCTGCTTTTTGCTCATCTTCTCATCATCTACTGCACATTCTGTGACATCTCCAGGCTGGCATGAACCTGGCAGCTGGATGCAGGGCTCATTAAGGGCTTTGGAGACCTGTGTTGATTGGACTGCCTCCATTATGGCTTCGTTGCTGAACACCAAGGGCTTGAGCCTTTGGCGCTTTTGACGCTTTTGATTCCTTTGTGGTCTCGGACCAGCCAGGTCATCAAATGCCTGGCTTTTGAAAGCTGATGAGGGGATATTGCAAGACAATTCTTTTCTAATGTGGGCTTTTGGAGCTGGCCTGTCTCCACATGGCGAGGCAGTACAGGGCAATGGGGGGAAGTCTTCCAGTGAAAGACCCTCTGAGACCTCCCCCTTCTTGTTGTCTTGATTAGTGATGAGAACATCCTTCAAGAACTTTTCAATTACTCTTCTTTGTGCTTCTTTAATATTTATGACCTCCTTTGGCTTGTCAAGGTCATTTGGGTCTTCTCCAGGGGAACAGAGGCTGCCAGAAGGTAGCTGACAAGGAGTCATATTGTCATGCTGCTGGTCTAGTGTCTGCACCATCTCTCTATGGACCATGAGAGTAAGTTCATCCAACTTGTGCTTCTCCCCTGCCCTGTAACAGAAATCAAATAGGAGTTAATTTTGGTGTGTGAAAAAAGGAGCTTTAAGCTTTATAACACGAACGATTCAGTATCTTAAGCAAGAGCGTATTTAAAATGAAATTTCATATTGAGTCTTATCAAATATTTATTTTCAAAGATGTTCATTTGTTTTGTTTTTTTTCTGTTCTTTTTTTGGTTCCTGCATTACATTGCTTTGAGCTGGGCATATGCTGTCCCCAAATATGAATATTTAACTAGACTCTTGTTAGTCATGGCCCTTCGTGGGGACCCCATGCAGAACAGACAGAGAGCTTGACATATGCATGTGGTGTACCTGAAACAGGACAGACAGTCTATTAGCATAAGATAAGAGACAAGCTCCAATCAAGCATACAGTGATATCTACCAGTGTGAAATCCAACCATGCGGCCTTGGTAACTAGGTTAATGAAGACAATTTATCATGTAAATAACTTTTCATGTAAATATCTAGCATTGACATTAGTTACACTCTGTGAATAGGGGGCAGTAAACAGGCTCCTTGAATAATGCTAAGAGGTCAGGACTCAATTCGCGTTAAGCTTGTGTTTACCAATGTGGCCAATAAAGAATTAAAGTGTAACTAATTAAGCATTTTCCCTTTTAAGGGCAATACAATCTAACTAAATAATTATATAACTAAATTATAGTTTAACATAATAAACTAAATAATTATGCACAAAGATGAGATTGTCAGTGAAACCCGAAGCCTGCAGTTAGCAAAATGACTGCTCTTGCCCAGCAAGTTAATTATTAATTCAACATGATGACACAATGAAAGTTGAGGCTATGGAAAGGTATTTTGGTGGGCACCTTAGAAAATGGCTACCAAATGGAACAAAATGACTATCCAAAGGGTATTAAAGTACCATTAACCTTTACAGCCCAGGAACCAAACTGTATTTCCTTTCAGGGAAAGTTCCAGCTAACAGTGCTGCTCCTGCATGATTGCATGCACAAAACAGAGACAAAAACAGAGCAGCAAGCAGAGGAGTCTGCACCAGATGGAAACAATCAGCCAAAACAACATTAAAAAAACCCCACAAAGACTCTGTGAGGGCTGTAGCCAAACACAGAATACAAAAGGAAAAGTAGAGGTGGAAATCCAGCACAAAGCATTCAAGTGGAAGTTGGAGCAATTGGTATAAGGTGGCAATGAAAGAAAATGTGGTAAAAAATGGAAAACCACAGAAGTCAATATGTGGTCACTGGAAGCCAGACAATTAAGGCTTCTCTTCTGCAGGGTCTATAACATCCTCCAAAGCCCCACAAACCATCTCACCAGTGGGCTAAAGGAAGGCCTGAGAAGTACACTATGGGATATGAGCAATCTGAATCACATTGTGTCATTCTCCAGCCTTGACACGTATGCCACTGGAGACATGACAAGATGTTAACATCACTGATGAACATCCTGGAGCAGGATGGCCCAGAGAAAATCAGGACATATTCAGATGGTCAAAGTGATGAGAGAGAAAGACACATCTTTCCACAAGAGATTACAAGCCATACCTACTAATCTGGCCCAGAGTAACCAGGAACATTATCATGCTGGACACAGCAGTCCAGTGGGAAGACTGTAAAGAGGAAGCTTTCAAAAGAAAATTACCTAAGTTTCAGCAATTGGTCAGCAAATACACCCAGAAGGAAGAGAGAGTAAAGTGCCTATCAGTGGAAGGGAGAGCCAGAGGGCTTCCAGGGCAATCGCTGTGGAGAGTACAGGGCAGTACAGGTCAGCAGCAGAGGAACAGGTCTGGGAGATATCAAGCGGCATCACAATGGCTAGGTCTTAAAGAGGGGAGAGATCAGCAACCAGGCTCAGATTGGGCCTAATCAGCCCAGTGGCACATCCTTCAGAAGATGTCATGACAATGGCAAAATGTCTGATGTAAAATCACCTGAGTGAAGCAGCAAAATAAATAAATAAATAAATACATACATACATAAATAAACAACAAAAACAAGAAGAAGAATAACAAAGAACAAAAGTAGGAAACAGTGCTGAATTTGTATTATACTCTAAACCAACAGTTCTTGATGAATCAGCCATTAAATTCTACAAACATGCCAGATAGTTTTTGGGTAAAAGAAAAACCAATTGTAATTAATGATGTTTTAATATATATTTTTTCCTAGTCTGATCTTGAAACTGGGGGTAGTAAACTATGCAGGTAACATCTGATGTGAGGGAGGGAAAAAATGGTAACTGAGCTGTTACTTGGACACTGATCCCTAAGAGCTGGAATAGTAAGACACAAGACTGATTTTCTCTATACTTCTTTCTGTACTTTGTTCCTAATCTGTGATATGGCATGTAATAAGAATAATTACTCTGTGGAATAGCTTAGGCACTTGAGCCTTGTGCGAATTGTTGAGAAATTATGCGTGGGCGGCTTGAAACAACCCCTCCCCTTTTTGGGGAAGGAAGGACACGAGCGTGTTTGAAATACAAGTCAGTCACTTTCATCTAGTGAATCAAATCATCGCAGAGGCATTGAGGTGTTATTTGCAGTTGTCAGTCAGGCGTTTTCCTACCTTGTTCTACTAATAAGATCCACTCAATTTCACACTGAAATTATACCGGATGTAGTATTTCAAACCAAATACTCGAGACAGCTGAAATCGATAGAAGACAAGCTGTCCACCGAACTGTGCCGTATTTCTTAAACCGTGATAGAACACATAAGCGGTTCTTATCCTGGCCTGAACAGTTATAATTTCCAGAAACATATTCAGGCTATAGAGCCTCTTCAAGCTAAGACTTTGAACAAAATAAAACAAACAATAATAATAGCAGGTAAACCATGATGTATACTTATCCAAAATAATTATAATAAGGTAGCTATCTAGACAACAACTCACAGTGCTGGTAAAGGACCATCGAGTCGTCTTTCGCATTTGGTAATGGCGCAGTTACAGACACCGATGACATCTTTCGCTGCTGGATCATCAGCAAACCTGTGGGCGTTTGCTGGTAGGTGTGGCCATATGCCCCTTTGGGCCCAAACCGAGCGTCTCCATATTCTGAAGCATATTCTGTCCAAATCATCCTCAGGCGTAAGAGGATGGATCCAAACTGATCTCGGAAACGGCCCTAAGGCGTCCCAAAAACCACGGTTACGGTTTACTTTTTGTCTTTCAAAGTGAGCAGATTTAAACATTTATCGGTTTGTCAATATTAATTTAGATTTGATTTAAAATTGATGCTAAGTCAATCTCGCTCAACGAGTGGTCAAATGTTTGCATTTAGAATGCTGAATAATGTAATTAATTCCAAAAATAAACAACTAGGCAACGCCGTCTATTACGGCGTCAAAGTCACGAGCATAAAGAACCCCCGACTCCCACCACACCATAACCAGCATTGGCGAATTTGGGGATTCTTTAGGTGGCAATAGTTGGCAGCTGTTATGTCCAAACCACTTTCCACCTGTAAAAAAATATAACGGAACACCATTTATCGCCATGTGACTTTAATATGCAAGATCATTCGTTAAAAACCCGTTATTCATGTTATCAATACAAGTTGCAAGAACATTTGACACAGTACGGTTACACGTCTACTGCTTTGCTTCATTCCGCTTAGTTTAGACCATCACGGATTACATCTCGATCTGCCACTTCAGTTGATGATTCACTCAGTAGCTCTTTCTGTTTAGACTTCATCCCAAAACAAATTACTTGTGAAACTATGGTAGATTTAATGTATATAGATTTAAGACGCCTTAGCTGCGTTATCTCAGAAGGTTCGTCCGCTTGCTACAGCTTATAACTGCACTGTAGCTGTGAGTTCTGAGATACAAGATCTGAACGTGTTATAACCTACATTTAAAGTAATTCCAAGATGACTTGTGGAATCAACCAAATAAATCGGAATTACAAATGGATCGTTTTAGGGCTAGTAAATTGGGCACGTGCAAGTTTCAAAGAGAAACAGCTCTGGGAGAAATTGCTGTCTCTATCAGTTGGCCTATCTGAACTTCGACTTTGTTGTCAGTTTTATATTTACTGTAAAGATGTTGAGTAATTTGCAAACAGTTAACTGAGCAGAAATGATGAACTATCAAATATTATAAATGTCCATTGCATTTATTAGTCCTTTCATATTGCAGACTGACATTTGGTTCGTCTTGTTTTTATTTTCTCAGCATTCAGACGCTATTAAGATTATAAATTAGAATTAAGGATTAAGGAACTCTGTACAAAGTGATGAAGTATAGCCTATAGGTGCAATGGACTGAATAATATGTTTAAAGTAATTCATGATGTATACATCATGTCATAAACCTGACCATTATGGTCATGCTTGTACTGTATGTCCTCTTAAAACATTTTTGGAGCTGTGGGCATCTGGTACTGTTGCTGTAAATGTCTCTCAGCGTTGTATTTGTGAATGTGAACTCAGGCTGATACAGAAATAACCTCTAGATGGTGGTATGGATAACAAATTTAATTTGCATTGCATTACATTGTCATTGAGTCTTTTTATAATTCTCTACAGTGTTTCTGGCAATGTAGTTGTTTAGGCTATTTCCAAATCAGTTTGGAATCAGTT
>JAOYMR010000004.1:14486027-14502612 GCA_025802075.1 Tenebrosternarchus preto | reverse complement strand
GGGGATTTTTTGGTTTATTACGGTTTTTTTTTAATTGGTGGGATATGCCCCTCCACATTTGGTAATCAAATTTTTTTGCCTGGGGTTTTTTTCATTTTTGTGCAGCCCATTCCCCCCCCCCCCCCCCCTCTCCCCTCGTGATGGCATGTTTGGATTCCTCCATCTCATCCGGCATGTTGGCAGGTTGCTGCAGACTCGAGCTCTCTGATGACATTTAATGGTGAAGCTTTAAAAGAGAGAAACAAGATAGACGTGAAGTGCTTATGAAAGCTGGTGAGTCACAACCATTTGCCTCAGGGCCACACACTCCAGAGAGAAACTAAAAGGAAAGCATTTCTAATTGTGCGAAAGATAAGTAATTAACACTGACAAACACTGGCCTTGCTTGACACTAAACTACTTGTCAGTGGAGAGGGGCTGCCTTGGTATTTTTGAAACCTCTAGTCTCTTTGTCGGAGAGCATAATGTATGCTGCTGAGGTAAAGGATCAGTGGTGTCAAAGTAACCAGAGTGGACCCATTAACAGTCTTCCACTTTGCATGCGATGTGGTTGAGAGGTGCAGGCTTTTCTGATGCAGAGTGGGAAATGCCCAGATGGGACTACAGTACACTTAGATGGCCCCTTTTATTCACTCCAGGTCCACTATTCACAGCACAGCCTTCAGAGAGCACTGCAAGGGCCCTAACCCGAGTTTACCTTGGAAGTGTTAATATTTGTTGCATCATTGGAGCCTTGTTGTATTTTAGGTGAAACCTTTTTTACTTCACATTTGGTTACTTGAAACTCACATTTCATACCTGTTGTTTTGACAGGCATAATAACGAAGGATGATGAATCAATAAAATTGTACACAGAAGACAGTATTAGGAATTGACTAAAGTCATAATACAAGTAAAATCAGACAATAATTTAGCCTGTTTATACATACAGTAACTAAATGGCACTGTAGTTTACATTTCATATATTATGTGTTTGCCTATACATGCAATAACACAATTAAAGTTTGCCAGAACCCCAGAGCCAGTCCACGATCTTGATCAAAGTGGGTCTTTATTTATGCCTAGATTGGAGGACGCGAGGAGTATCAAAAGGCAGAGAATAATCTGAGTGAGAGAGAGCGAGAGAGAAGGGGGAGGGACTTCGGTGCATTGCTTCAGTTTGCAGCGTACAAGGATAAAAATGCAATTTTAAACCAAATGCAAAGTCAAACCTAGGTCTTGAGTAAAGTTGTGGCTTGCAACTGGATTATTCAGGTAGGTGTACAGAAAGCTTTATAAAATCATCTGTCAACAGACCCGAAATGTCATGCCGAAGCTGCAGACTGACTTTGTCCAGTAAAGTGAGTGTAAAGTGAATAACCAACAACATGCAAACATCGGTACATGGCAAGCAGTCCAAAATCTTGTCTGCCCCTCCCATTCGTTTATGCATGAATTTATTCTCTCTTTTCCTCTCTCTCTCACTTTCTCTCTCTCTCTCTCTCCCTATCCCTCCCTCTATCTCCCGTTCGCTCCCTCTCTCATTTTCTCTGCCTCTTTCCCGTTCTCTCTCTCCCTATCCCTACCTCTCCCGCTTTCTCCCTCTCTCACTTTCTTTCCCTCTCTCCCCTGTCCTCTCCCTCAATCTCCCTTTCTCTCCCTCTCTCTCCCGTTCACTCCCTCTCTCACCTCTCTGCCTCTCTCTCTCTCCTGAGACCCCTGATTGTGGGCACTCTGAAGGATTGCTGTCCTGCCTGTGTGCGCCACAGCGCCGATCGATTCATCAAAGTGTCACACCGAGCCACTGCAGCCCTCTAGCAACAAAACAACAGCGGAGGCAAAGCAAACATTGGTGGGCTCTCAAGGTGGTCCCTGCAGTCCCACTAAACAAGGTCAACACGTTCTCACGCCACTCACTTAGCCCCGTGGATTCTCTCACAAACTATGAGCAGAACGAGTGGTGCCCGGACACAGGGTTGGTTCCTAGTCCTGGGAAGTTTCTTTATTTTGTGCTTCAGACAGCAAGTTTTGATGATCAAAATAACACTTAAGGTTTTTGTAGGCACCGGAATATTTCTGCCTCCATTGGTCTCCATTGCTGAGAACGGGGTAAAGACGTCTTTATGGAGTCCTTAGCAGATATGTCCCTTGGATTTACACGTTTCTGCATTAATACAGGTCACCTGAATGCACCTTCCAATTTTATAATGCATCTGTGGAGTTATGGTAGGGGATAATTTAACTGATCTGGCAGAGTGAATGACTCACTTAATCAGAAGTTAATGCAAGCTTTCTTTGCATGGACCTTGCTGAATGCATTAGTAACCTTTATTTTGTCTAGAGGCTACGTAATGTTCCAGCCAGGTTCTTATTAAGGTTGGCTTAATTAGCTTTGTGGTGCCTATGTGTAATTTACAATCCACTGAATGTTTTTCATGGTAATTTGGTAAGACAGGAAGCTGCTTTCACATGTAGAATGTATGAAAAATAAGCTACAAGTTCGAATTAATTTTATGTCACCAAATGATCTTGCTACAGTTGACCTTTGTCTTCCTGTATTCTTCTAGCGTACCCTGTTTTCACAGTAATGCAAAGAATTAGAAAATTCCCTGAAGTTTTAATGAAATTCATGTTTCCTCACAGTCGTTTACTATTACCCAAGCAAGGGGTGCTGAACAGACTACACTTACTTCCAAGGTAAACTACTTTAACCTTTTTGGAAACGGTCGAGGTCAAATGATACATGTGTGTCAAAGGTAAGGTCCTATTTGTTAATATGACTAGCAAAAGAACTAGTCATATCAAATCAATACCTGTACTGTATACAGTACTGTACAAAAGTCTTAGGCAACCATTAGGTTTATTGTTTTATTGATTTAATGATGGTATTAATTATAATGATATATAATATAATTACTCCTCAGCCTTTTTATTATAATACAACCAGAAAATAGAAAACATTTATATGCAGTATTAAATAAAAACAGAAGAAAAATCAGAAAAAAAACACATTCTGACCTCCCCTTACACTTGAGCAATAGTAGGAACCTGGTTCTCTTCAAGTCTCTTAAAACCTGTTATAATATACAAATCTAATGGCCTAAAACTTTTGCATGAGTGTGTGCAAAAGTTGTATATGTATAAAGTTGTATATAGTATGTATATGACTAATGGTATGACAGGCTGCTCTGGGGTGCACATATGCACACGTCTCCTTTCTAGTCATAATTGACAATTTATTTAATATTCTAGTCATAATTGAAAACCCATGAACTTGCACGAGTCATGTGAACGATGATTGGTCAGCGTCAAACATGTCTTGAAGACTGGCATGTAAGTCTTGCCAGTCTTCCAACCAAGTCACTGCAAGAATTTATGTCAATAGGATTTGCCTAATCTGTCATATTGTGAAAGACAAAAAACATTGTTTAGTCTTCTCCTGGCATTAGCTCACTCTAAAGATGCAATTAAAAGTGTGTGCATGTGGAATGGTGCTATCAAAACATAACTGGGAAGGGAGGTCTTTATTAGAATTCAGTTTATTAGCTGTGGAAGTCACCGTGTTCTGTTGTCTCATTGTGTAAAGCTGATACTGATTGGTTGACTTTTATTCAGATTTTTTTTCGTATTGCTGTAAAAATCATTAATATATGCCTATGCTTGAGCCATTATATTCTGCATATTAGCGCTTTGAATTTAGTTGTTGGTCTACAGGGAATTACATCTGCGTATCCAAGTGTATAACTAATAATAACTGACTGAGCTGTAATTTTTATGCTGCCTGAGATCCACCTTGCTTTTCTCAGAGCTTCTTTTCCTGATACAAAGCAAGACAGCATTTTCACTGTTTGCATATCCCTTCCACCATTCACCTTGGACCCAAGGCGTCAGTACCGATCCACCTCTGACCCATTCCAAGATAAGATGGAGGTAAACCCTGTCAAAATCAGCTGCTGACTTCACTGGGAGTCAGGCGTGAGTTCCATAAGATACAGTGTGAACTCTGCAGTAACTCAGTCAGATCGGACAACACAAAAGAGAATTCTGCAAAAAGGTTTGCAGAATTTATCTTGGTGTGAGCAATGCTGGATGTAAATCTTTTATTCATTCACTTTATAGATTTTGCACTTGTGAACTTTATTAGATCCATGCAAGTATTGTAGACTGTAGGCCCCACTCATTGGCCAGTTATTGATCTTATTCTTGTATTATACATCCAAAAATATGTAGGGATTGCTTACTTTAGCAGCTGGCTTTCAGCTATGATTGTCTTGCTCTGCACATGTGTAATATGTGTCATACAAGAAAAGAAAGGAGAAAAAAAGCATATATTATTAATATTTGTCATGTGATAGAGTCAGGCTAGTAAAGAAGACAGGACCATTCCTACTGCTCATGAAACAGATGCATAGAACCGTCTCCCACCCCCCCTACCTACCTACCATCTCAGACCTGTAGTGTACTGGGGAGAGATGTGTGTCTTTTAAAGATCATTAGATGATCTTTGAAGAACAATTTGTATATGAATTCATTTATTCTTAAGATGCCCTTAAAATTCAAATGATTCAATAAAGGTTCACTTTGCTCTTTAAAATGTATTTAGTGATAGATTTAGAAACATTTTAACAGTTTCTGATCACAGCACAGAATTTTCTATACATTTTTTCTCTTTCTGTACAGTTGGTGCTTGGTCATAATGGAAGCAATAACCTAACACAGTCATCTGAGATTATTTTCTTTTCAAACTCACCAGCTAAATAGCTAAACAGTTTCTGAGAAGACAGCTTCCGCTAAGCTCCATATGGTCATAAAGGCTATCCAGAGGTCAAACGACCTTTTGGTTCTGGTCCACTTTACTCTATATAGACATTCCCTCAGGATTGGGTGAAGACATGATGGATTGTTTTGTTCAACTAACACTTTTTCTGGTCTTAGATAAAGTTGCACTTTGCTCCAGTGCAGTTAGGTTTAGAGTTAGGGTGAGAGAAGAAACTGTTCCTGTAACAGCTTTAGAAAGGTAACTTATATTTAACATCACATTTTCCTTGTACCAAATGCCTTTCTGAATAGTATTTACATCATTTCATGTCAAGGGTGCCTTTAATGTGGACACCATGACTTTTTAAATGTCTGTGAATGTCATTCTTGAAATTGTAAGTAGTGCATCCCATTATAGTTAAAAATATACATGTAAGTGTGCAGCATTTTGCTAGCAATCCAGAAAGGATTTCCACAATGACATTTTTATTGTTGTAATTATTGGTTTAGTTTTTTAGTTGAAACAGTTTTTGTGAGGATATTTTTTTTATATATAAAAAATGCTTTGTTTTTCTATTCCTTGTTTCATTTTCTCATTTAATTGTTAAATTCCCATGAGACAATGATAACTTATCTAGGACAATTCTTAAATTCAGTCCTACTGAATCTTTTGCTAAGAAAATTAATGGCTTTAGATGTTTTATTGAGTTTAGTGAGTTGTGTCTGTGCTAGATTTTGATAAACATATTTATGAATGTGTGCAGCTAGACTTTCACTGTGAGCACTCTATAAAATATTCCAGAATCTTAAGATTGCTAGATATTTACAACATATACAGACATTATCATCCATTTGTTCTCTAATTTGTATAGAATCTGGGATCTGGGGGTCACAGATGTCCTCAAATTATGTATTCATTATTCTGTATAAATTATGTATTCATAATTCTGCATAAATTATATATTCATAATTCTGTATTATGTATTCATAATTTTGTTTGAATCAACCTTTATTAAATAAAGCATGTAAGAGCTAAACAAAGCATGCTGTTATATTATTAAATGCATTTGGCATGCTGGATCTCATTATTGTCTTTTATTTATTGTGTCATGGATTTAGACATAATGAGAGCTCCACAGCATTAAGGATTAAGATGTTATTACTACATCATATTCTGAAAAATCTTAATAGTCCATTTCCAGAGGTTTGTCAGTTCATTGATACATTTTATTTTAGGTTTTGCTACTGTTGTGTATTTTGCAGAAATGTGCAAATGTAATTTCCACATTAATCCCCAGTGTACTATTCAGGACAGGAAATTATTTTAGAAAGGAATAAAAGAAATGTACATGTATGCATACTCACATTGATATTTGAGTTCATTTGGCAAACTGACTTGAACCTTTAGAATGCCAAAAAGTAAAAGGATTGTGATGTAGTCATTCTTTACTGATTGTGATGTAGTTATACTTTACTGATTGTGATGTAGTCATTCTTTACTGATTGTGATGTAGTCATACTTTACTGATTGTGATGCAGTCATACTTTACTGATTGTGATGTAGTTATACTTTACTGATTGTGATGTAGTCATTCTTTACTGATTGTGATGCAGTCATACTTTACTGATTGTGATGTAGTCATACTTTACTGATTGTTACTGTTGTCTGCTGGAGCTTAAGTTCCATTTTGCAAATGTGTATAACATTAGCATCGATGTGAAAAATTTTTCTAGGCTTAGGCTTAATTGTTACATTCTAAGCTCATTCTGAGCTATTGTTATGTTGAGATACTAAGCTACACTACCAATGTCATAAATTAATCCTCTGAATATAGACAACTTCAACCTGTAACTTCCAGAGTCCAGTCAAACCCTGATTAAGAGTTATAAGAGAGAAACATGTGAAAGACGGAGGGCAACACACCACAGCATGGCATTAGTTGTCACTTCATTGAAAGGGTACAGATCTGTCCGGAACAAATAATTAAGCAAAGGTTTTCCCTGATGGAAGCATATGCAGTTATTAAAATCTCACATTTGGAACAGTATTTTATGAGTGGCTGTTGACAAGTATGTAAAAGAGAAGTGCAATTAATGCTGAAGTGGGGAGACTGAGCTGTGGGTAATGGGAAGCTATTAAAATTACTGGCATTAATAACCAAGTGTCCACACCCCCCACCACACACACTTTGCATGGTGTTACCGTGGGAACAGCTTATTGACCACTGAAGCACAGGCAGCTGACAATATGCGCATTTCACACACTTCTACTCATTTAATTGCAAAGGGCTTATGACTGGTTTCACACTGATTCTTTGAATTAAAAATTAGTGTTCTGTGATTACATTTTAGGAAAGCAATAATGATAAATGCCAGGTGGTCTAAATCGCAGAATGTTCTAGAATGTTATAAATGTAAATGCAAGAATGTTCAACTGCTGCTACCGTTTGTATTGCATTATGTAGTTGCTGCAGGCCTATGGTGGTTCAGTGTCAGTACATACTTCATTAAAAAGCCCCTGTTTGGTGATCTGTTTCTAACTCGATTTCTGTCTCTGTCTCTCTTTCTTTCTCTTTTTCTTCTTCACCCTCACAGCTCAGAACTGCAGTTACACACTATATAGTCCAAATGGGACAGTAGAAAGCCCTGGATACCCATACGGATACCCAAACTATGCCAACTGCACATGGGTGATTGTGGCACAGGAACACAACCGAATACAGTTGGTATTCCAAGGATTTGCTTTAGAAGAGGACTTTGACATACTCTCTGTATATGATGGACACCCGAGCCCAGGAAACCTGCGAACCCGGTAAGCTTATCTATTGCTCTCCGTGATCATTACTGTATTAGTATTGTATTAGTATTGTACATTATCTCACAGTTATGCTAGACTAGGCCAGTACTACATGTTTTCTTGAATTTTGAGCTTGATGCACTGTATTGCATGGAATTATGCTCCATTTGCTTTGGCTTTGTGTTACTCTGTGTTAGCTGTAGTCACTTCCCACCTGCTGGTGGCATCTTCTTAAACACGTGCTTTGCTTTGCAACATATGGCCAGTTACAAAGCCTTAGCTCCCATTATGACATTAACAGCTGAATGAGCTTAGAATGATGTTGGAAGAAAGTGCTGCTGTTCTCTGTACAAAGTCTAGCCAGCGCCCAGTGTTGGACAGCACTGTTACAGCACTGTTACAGCACTGTTACAAACGAGCTGGGAGTGGAGATGGGCCGTCCTGCTGTTCACTGCAAACACAGCCTGCTGTGCTACACTGGACTCCCAGGCATCAAAAGCTGGGGCACTGCTGCAGTTCAAACATGGCTCCCAGAACTGCGACCAAAGTCTACATTTGTAAACCAGCACTTTAGGCAGTTAAGTCTGCTTTAGTCTTTATTATCGTCATGGTGACAACCCATGCTTACTTTAATGCTGTGTATAAGTTAGAAGTGAAAAATTCCGTGGGGTTTTTTCAGTGGAAAGCATTTTTTTCTCTCTCTTTTTCTCACAGGTATTTTAACTTGGCTGTCACTCACATACCCTTTCAAGTCAGCAGGCACTTCAGGCTTTCAACTAAATTACTAAATTACTGTCACGTTTTTTTTAATTTATGGTGTGTAAGTTCAAAGTAGGCACATTAGGACTGGCCTATCCTGGCATTTCAGGAAACTGTTGCATTTGATTAGGACAAACGGCTTTCTTAGAAAGCTCCTTGTCTCTGCCCATTGAAACACGGTTAGCGAAGCATGAACTACTCTTGGGTTTCGTTCGTGTTGTTGACTCAGCATTTTATGGTCCCTGTTCTTGATACTTTTTGGAATAAGTATCTTTTCTCTCACATATTCTTCAAGTGATCTTCAGTAGCTAATTTGTTTTCTTCAAATTTGATTTACATTCTTTTTCTTTATATGAATTTTTATGAGTGTTCGTCTACTTTTGGTTTGTACTGCGTGTTTACATCATTGCGCAGGAAGCCATCAGAGTTGTTGTCGAAGTGGCATAACTGCTCTGATAACTACAGGATGCTTTAGCGTGTAAAGCTGGAATGGAGATCCTAGTTGACCTTTGTTTATCTGCTGAGTGGCAGCGTTAGATCTTGATCTAAGTGAAGTGTCCAATGCTCCCAAATCTCTTCAAACCCAGAGGTGCTTTGAGAGCTTGTCTGGATTACTGATAAATACAGTGTAAGATATATCTCTTCTCTAATATCTTGCAAAAATATTGTTAGTTTCAGACATGGTTTATTTATCACAAATGTTAGATCGGTAATTGAATTTCTGAAAACCCAGCCTATCATGAATACTCATGATGTGGAACACTGGGATCTTTGACAACAGGTGAATCTGAATATATCAGTATCTGTGCCAGAAATTAGGTCAGTGTAACAGGTGGCAGAGAGGATGTATCTAAGAGGGGTTGGGTATTCAAATAATATGGACATAGAATAAATGTATGAAGTGGCTGAGGGAAGATGGGATCTCATTTTTATCAGCTTCCCAACAGTTCATCAGACAAGACTCGAGAACATTCTGAATGTTACGCTCTCCCAAAATAACTTTTTGTAACCAGCAGAAGGCCTGTGTTTTTGTGCGTTTGTTCTCACCTGTAATTCTCGTGTATGAGTGTGTTTATATGTTCAGGAGAGACCATGTTTTCGTTTGCTTTGAGGATAGCTTGTTCAGGTATCAGATGGTTTTATCTTTCAGACATGATGCAATCGCTCATCTTAAAAGCCTCGGTTGGAAATGGTTCAGACCCATAGCAGAGGGCATCTGGTGAGCGAGGTGTTCTGGGTGCTGTCGGCTAAGGTCTGCCCAGTCTCATCATCTGCCTCAGATCCTGCGCGCTGTGGCGTAGTAAAACGGCAGCCCTGCCCTTCCGTGCCATCGTTAAGTGCTGTTGCTTTGCTCCTGGCTTTTGCCGCCTCGTGCCCAGTCGTGACCCTGAAATGTACACTAGGCTGCTTTGCCTTTCAGAACTCGAGCAGTGAGAACTATGGAAATGGAGCCCCTTTGCCTGGTGAGCATCTCTAGGTCAGCGACCCTTTCATGGGGGGTGTCATGGCAGTGTGGGAACAGGTTCTTACCTGGAGGGAGATGACCAAATCAGGAGGTTGGCTTCAGCACAGTGTGCCCGGTGTTGTCTCACTGTAGCCACACTGAGGGGCAGTAGAACACCAATGGTGGGCTGCTCTTTCTGAAAGACGGCATATGGAATGGCTAAAATATAACACGTGCTATGAGTTATGGTGATCAGTCTTAGGAATAAGTCCAGCTCATACCCCATTCTCTCTAGTGACTCTTTGGAGATGTCACCATGTTTTGTCAGTAATAGGATTCAGTTCCTTGTTGTATGTTTTCTTTTGATATAAAATGTGCAGTGTACTTCTTGATAACATAATAGCTTCTGTGTGCTTTCTATGATACAAACCTTTTCCAGTAAGTATTAATGAAGTGTCCCTCTTCCTTGCATGTGTGAGCTGGTGTGTGCAGCAGAGGAGAAGTGGGTCCAGGTGCAGAGTAGTAGCCACTCTGTTTAATTGATCTTATTTATTGGTTTAACCCCATGGCTGAGTCTCTTGGTGATATATCACCCCTCCTCAGCCAGCTTTTACTGAACCTTACACAGGAACATAGCTTGGACCTGGACAATCCCATTAAATCACACTCTGTCATCCTTCTCTGCCATTCTCTCTCTCTCTCTCTCTCTCTCTCTCTCTCTCTCTCTGTGGCTATAATACATAATGGCTATAATACACAGTTCGTATATGATGACCAGCAGGGTATACACACAAGTCCAGTGAGCCTTACCTAACATAACCTGGCATAATGCTGCTCTGTACAGTTTAGTGTGATCTCACTGCCAAAATGTCCTAACATCTTCTAATCATATAATGTCAATTACGTGTTACAACATAGAAAAAACTAAACAAAAGCATAGCTTATGCAATGCAGCGGTTCTCATAAGTATTGCTGGGACACTAAAGAAAGGGATTACTGCATTGACATATAGACTGGGATAGAACAACCCCCTCCCAAGTCTCTTCACCCAAGGGACTTCTTTTTGCTGACAGGTAGGTGAATTGAGGATAGGTGCTGGTGGTTAGAAGGTCAGCATTGCAGAACACTGGAGCTCTGAGTGTAGGGGCTGCAAATGGATGAATGCCTAATGCTAGCAAATGAACACTTGACAAGAATTCCAAGGGACTCTCTCTAAAAAGTATTTGGTCTGTAGGGCCAGTGTATTTAAAAACATTAAAAAAAAAACTTTCCCTGCTGGGTTTTCATATAGATTTTAATGCCTCTTGATTATGTTATTTGATAACGGATTAACTAGAGTACAACAAAATTGAGCAAGTAGAAAAGAATTATAAACAAAACAGTTTTTTTTTCTAAACTCTCTTTAAGAATCACTTTCTTGGTGGTTCTGAAATACCACTTACGTTTTATGGAACATCACTAGAACAGGAAGCAGCTAACAGATGTCTGTTAGTGAGAGCTCTGGGTGACAGAGGGCAGCTTGTGCATGCGTCATGGGTGCTGGAACAAATTTATCGTGCTGCTACTTTTGGTTACAACTGACTTTCGACATACCTTAAACTTTGCTTTTATTTGTTCCACATCCAACTTTTCAAATACGTACCAATTATATATTACATAATTTACTATTCATTGATCAAGTCACTGATGGTTTCCATGACTGCTTGGACATCCAGTGTGGCCAAGCTGTAGAAGGCTGCAGGGCTAGCAGTAGCTCATGTGCTAATACCCTCTTCTGGAGTTATTGATTACTGGGTGAGCACTCTGGCCTCTTTAGGCAGCTGGTGGAAGGGAATGAGGCAATGAAAAGAAAGGAAGGCCGTTGATGATCACCTCTCCTCTAGGTTCTTCTCACATACATGTGTGTGTGTGTGTGTGTAGTTATGAGTTCCACAGCACACTGTAAATTGGTGTACAATTCACTTTTTCTCAGTCTCAGGGTATAGAAGAGATAAGATCAGTAGATCATTTTTCATCTGTTGTGTTAAGTGGAAAATCTGTCTTTTAGCTCACATTTTAGGTCAGAGTACACACAGTTGATATACAAACATCGTGAGCTTGAAGTAACTGTGAAGCGGTGTGAAATGTGTAGTGGCATAGCAAATGTAAACCATACTCTTGAGCTGGACAGCTAAGGAAAGCCCTTGAGTTTTTACCCACAAATCATCTCACCATTTCTTTCTCCATCCTGTTTCCTCCTTGCCCAGTACAGAGATTGGTCCTTCTCAATCCCAAGTGCTTGAGAGAGATCTCACCACTTGTCATATTTTGTCATAAATAATAGAAGTGATCTTTAATAGTTTTCTTTTCTTTTTTATCTGGGTTATTTGCGAGCGAATGTTAGGTGGGCCAATCTACTTCCTCATTGATGATTATTGATTATTGACTCATAGAAAGCTCATCAGCACACCACTTTATGGATGGCCTGATGTTGATTCTGAATGTAAACCAAAGCACTTGGTCAGATCACTGTAACAGCAGGTACACCAGGACTACTTTGATGGTACCCTTCCACAGGCTCACACAGGACATCAGCTAATGCTGGCAGCATCACAGTTGTCATGTGTGTGTGTGTTTGCATGTGAGTCTGATGTAATGAAATGTCTTTTAACTCAAAATGCTGACATTTTAACTATAAGCATAACCTTTTCTCTAGTAATCAGATGGGAGAAATCTGAGAAAGTAGAAGAATCTTCTTCAGTAATCAGAGATAATGGCAGTCTTGGCACAGGTTGTATTGTTTGCCTTGATGTCATTTGAGTGTGGCTTATAATCAGACATGGCAATATTGCTTATAATCAGACATGGCAATATTGCTTATAATCAGACATGACAATATTGCTTCTTCATTTCAGCCTTAGTTTGTTAATTTTCTCTTTTTCTCAGTCTTTTGGTTCCTCCTTTCTGAGTGCCTCAAAGTGTGAAATACTTTTAACAAATTACACACACACCTCCGGAAATGTGACGGAGTGTCTCTTTAAGTAAAGTGTGATAATGGGACTAATTGATTTGGTTCCTTTGTAATGAGATGTAGGAGATGTCTGGGGTTTGGAGCTTGTGGGGTGACAGTGGTGTGCCTCAGTTGCTTAGAGAAGAAAAAAATTATTTTATATATATTTTTTTTTCTGGCAGGAGTGATGATTGTTGAAGCGCTTGTGTGATTTGTCAGTGTAGAGGGACATTAACAGATTTTCTGTTGAATTTTTTACCTGAACATATCATGGTCACTGAATCAATGTCAGGTCCCTTATTTTTGGGACATGTGGGGATATCTGGTTTTAAAGACAAGGAAGGGGCAATGTTTACCTAACAGATAAAGTCTACAGGAAAACCTTGCAATGGCCAAAGATATCATCTCAGGGAGGGGGTAGTGTTATAAATGCATTTTTATAAATTTTTCTTTTATCCTTTTTTTCAGTTACTTTTTTCAGTTTTTCAGGTACATATTTATGTGAAAAAAAAGAATGAAAAAAGTGGTAAAAAATGTATATAATGTTACATAAAAAAATAATGAATACAAATATTTAAAGTGTGTTCTGGAGTCAAAATAATGAATACAAATATTTAAAGTGTGTTCTGGAGTCAAAATAATGAATAGAAATTTTTAAAGTGTCTGGAGTCAAAATAATGAATAGAAATTTTTAAAGTGTCTGGAGTCAAAATTCTCCCTCATTTTTTTTAGCTGTTGCAGAATAACTCAAGGGGCTCCCTGAGTTATCAGCACCCCTGATGGGTGGGAAATATTCTGGCTTGTGTGGGGAATGTCATATGCTACTCTTTTTGAGATGTTGTTATTTGAGTGTTGCTTATTTACTATTCACATGCTTGTTTACAATTTTTACCATGTAGAGTTGTCACAGTTCTATATGGTAAAGTGTGTAAACAAACATATGATATCACTCTGTGTCATTTTGAAGAACATAGGATATAACATTTCCCAGACAACATCAAATGTTTAAAATGAATACAGGAGCAGTTTAGTCAATCATGAGAAAATGGTACTGAATTCAGTACATTAAGCTATGAGTGGCTTTCCACAAATCTCTTTTCTTCAGGTGGTGATATGTCATGGTCATTAAAAAGATTTGCGAAGACCTTCAGAATAACCAAACGAAAATTAGAGTATTTAGGATTGTTTAGTACATTTTATATTATCATGCATCACCACTGTACTGTGGTGGTGCCTGCATGATCCTAGGAGTTATGTTGTCTGGGGCGAAAGCCACTCTTAGGGTCTCCCAAAGCATCTAGGTCCTAGGTGATGGGCTATGCCCATAAAAATGTACATGGCAGATATTGATAACAAAACTCAGTTTCCCTACATTAGGGGCACCGGGGCCTCACCCTGGGGTCTTCACACAGGCACACCCAAAGTTATATGGGCCCAATCTCGGAACGTTACGTCTCTGGTGGCAAAGGAGCCTGAAGTTGTGAGATACCAACTATATCTAGTTGGGCTCACCTCGATACTCAGCAGGGGATCTGAAACAAAAAGTGTTGGACTTTATTCCGTCCTGAAATTGCCTATGGTGAGAGGCGTCAAGCAGGGGTGGGCTTACTCATAGCTCACCACCTGTATGTTGGGGATTTTGCCAGTTAATGAGAGGAATGCTTCCCTGCACATTTTGGTTGGGGAACGGGCTCTGACTGTTGTTTGTGCTTATGCACTGAACAGCAGTTCGGAGTACCTGGCCTTCATGGAGTCCTTGGATGGGGTATTTGAAAATGCCCCCTTCTGGGAACTCCCCTGTTCTGCTGAGGGGTTTCGATGCTCGTGTGGGCAATAACAGTGAAACCTGGAAGGGCGTGATTGGGAGGAATGGCACGTCCAATCCGAACCCGAGTGGAGTGACTCCGGAGGCAGTAGACAGGTACTGAAGGGCCAAGCTGATCACAGTCTTGGCTGTTGTAGAGGCCAAAAAAAGGTGTGGGAGGAGTTCGGTCAGAAGATTCTGGCAAACCATCAGGTGAGTCAGGAGAAGAAAGCACTCAGGAGAAGAAAACACTGTATAGTGAGGCTGAGAGGCTGCTGACTAAGACTGGGGAAGTCATTGGGCGGTGGAAGGAATACTTCGAGGATCTTCCCAATCCCCTCAGCACCACTTCTATAGATGAGTTAAAGCTCAGTAACTGAGGTGAGAGCTTGCTCAACACTCAGAGGTGGCCAGGGTAGTTGAAAAACTCCTTGGTGGCAGGGTCCCAGGGATGGATGAGGTTCGCCCAGACTTTCTAAATGCTTTGGATGTTGTAGGGCTGCTGTGGCTGACGCATCTTTGCAACATTGTGTGTACATCAGGGGTGGTGGCCCTGGACTGGCAAATAGGTGTGGTGGGTCCTCTTTTTTAAGAAATGGAACTGAAATGGAGGGTGTGTTCCAACTATCAAGGGATCACACTCCTCAGCCTCCCTGGCAAGCTGTATTCTGGGATACTGGACAAGTCTGGCTAAAAGTCAAATGTCACTTACAAAAGGAACAATGCAGGTTCAGCCCTGGTCATGGAACGCTGGACAAGCTTTTTAACCTTTTGAGGGTACTGGAAGGTGCATGGGAGTTTGCCAAACCACTCCTTGTGTTTTTTGTGAATGTTGATGAGGCATTTAACCGTGCCCCTTAAGGTATCCCGTGGGGGTGCTCTGGGAGTATGGGGTACTGGTCCCATTCAGTCCCTGTACAAACAGAGCAGTAGCTTGCTTTACAAGGCTGGCAGTAAGTCAGATTGGTCTCCATTTGAGGTTGGACTCCTCGACAAGGCTGCCTGTTGTCACCGGTTGATATGGTCCTGTTGGCATCATCAGGCCTGGACATCGAGCTCTCGCTGAACCAGTTTGCAGCGTGTGAAGTGTAAAGTGACTAGGATGAGAATCAGCACCTCTAAATCTCAGACCATGGTACTCAGTCGGAAAAGGGTCAAATGCCCTCTTCAGATCCGGGAATGAATTCTCGCCTCAAGTGGAGGAGTTCAAATATCTTGTTCACAATTGAGGAAAGGACGGAGCACTGCCGACTCTGTACCGGTGCATCGCTGTGAAGAAGGAGCTGAACCAAAAAGCAAAGCTCTCAATTTTCCAGTAAATCTGTGTTTTGACCCTCACCTATGGCCACGAATGCTGGGTAGTGACCGAAAGAATGACATCGCAGCTGAAATGAGCCTTCTCCCGGACTCTCTCTTAGAGATAGAGTGAGGAGCTCTGTCATCCAGGAGAGGCATGTCCAGTGAGCAGGATACCTGAGGAAGACGCAGAAAGATTATATCTCTTGCCTGTCCTGACAGTAACCCCCGGAAGACCTGGAAGATGTGTCTGGGGAGATGGAGGCCTGGGCCTCTTTGCTTAGGTTGCTGCCCCCATGACCCGGATAAGTGGTAGAAAATGGATGTGTGTATGACTAGATGGTTAGTTTTATATACTGGTTTTCATCAATCAACATAGTATAGCACAATATGTCACCTTGTAACTTTCCAATTAATAACTTGACATCAGCATAAGTTTTAGTTTAAAATAATTTTAAATCATGTTTATGATATCACTGATAATTTTGAAGCAAAACAGTAACCTTTAAATGGAATCACTCTTTGAACCCTCTTTTCTTGTACAAAAACTGGGTGTCTTTTTGAAGTCATATTCACCTTTCCGGTCATTTCAGGTCACTTTCAATCTGAATAAACTGGATAATAAATTAGTATCTTCACTATAACTATGTTATTACTTTGCAATCTGCTAATATAATTTTAATGCTGCCTATCTATCTATCTATCTATCTATCTATCTATCTATCTATCTATCTATCTATCTATCTATCTATCTATCTA
>JAOYMR010000004.1:14459696-14471891 GCA_025802075.1 Tenebrosternarchus preto | reverse complement strand
TTGCTCTTAACATGTACCCCAAAATAGTAGGGCATGGGGGTGGCTAGTGTAAAATCAATCAGCTATAAGGATCATGGCAATATTTTGTCAACAGGGTCATCTAAGATTATTTGGAAAACTTTGACTAAGTGTAAAGGTCCTGTAATGTTTGTTGAGGCTGTATTGTAAAACATGTTCTGTTCACCCTCATTGTGACAGCCTGGGGCATAGTTTGGACATGGTTTGCTGGCCATCTACTGGTATACTGCTAGCTTACTGCTGTAGTGCTGTTTTTGATTCAGACTGCTCAGCGCCCTCAAGAATGATTCACATCATGTTCTTAATAGCATTAAGGAACTCATTAACAGTTAAGAGATATTAGTGTTTTAATTAAGAGACATTCTCCCAGCATGCTTGAACACTGCAATCTCTGCTCTCTCTGTTGAGTTAATAGATGGATGTAAATAAAATCACACTCCTCTTTATCCCATTGCCCATATCACCAATTACAAGAATGGAGAGGCTTTCGTGTTGGTTGCCAGCTCACTTTGAATTGTGTCTACTCTTCGCCCCTTTGCGGTCTTCACTCTTCTTCATCACACAAAGCCTTTGTGAGAACTTTGTAAATGGGAACTCTTTGGTGAAACTAGCCGTCTGTCAGACGTATTATGATAGCGCTGCTAAATACATGTATTCTAGCTGTAGGTTAACTTGTGATATGTACATAAATGTAGTTCTTTTCCTTTGAATTATGCACCATTTAGCTAAATTATGCTTCATTGTGTTTAATGCATAATGTAAGTCAGAGTGGTAGACAACCTTAGCTCAAATATGCTCTTGAATGGATGTTCCTAGGTAAATATTTAAATTGCGTTTTTTAGAGCTATCAGTTAGGTGGTAGAATGCTGATGCCTACGTTACTGAAGCCAAATAGTAGTGGTTGATAACAGAATCCTGAAAACTGAATCCTAAAATTGATACTGAGCCTTCTTAGATATACATGCAGTTGCTCTAAATGGGTTAAGGTGGTGTGGAAAGTATCCTTAGTTCTTAGTCCTTAGTCGAACTATATGGTAAGCAAACCTGGGTAGTACCAGTTCATATTTCTGGACACTTGTTACTTACTTAAAGCATAGGTTTGTTTCCTGTTTTACTCAAATTCTTATTCCGTATTATTTATAATTGATAGTGCCAAACTGCCAAATGTCTTAGTACAGAAAAATACTTCTCTGTTGTTTTTCAGTGGGTTTAATCAGCTGTTGTATGATTGTTGGAGTCTAACTTTCCTTTTTTAAAAATGGTATAGTTAAGTGGTTAAGTATGTTTGTGAAGGTGAGGTCAATTGGTCAATGTAAGCTTTTGCATATGCAGAGACAGGCGCTTCCTTGGCAGCACTCATGTTACATAAGGTGCGTCTGAATGTATGGTATGAATTGCAAATGTTTGGTTGTTTACTTGCTATAATAACAGGTTTAAAATTGTTCAATTTATCCAGAATGAAGGTGCCGTTTTTGGGCAGGCAGGAGCTTTGAAGTCCCTGATGGCTTTGACACAGTGTTCAGGAGATTCGTGTTGTTTGAAGGAATCCTCAGTCCACCTTCTATAGCTTCTCTTAACCCCTCTGATGCTCTTGTTCGAGTTTGATCTGGACCACGTTATAAGGGCATATGTGAAACCTGCAGCACATCCCTTCAACAGATGGTTCACCCATGGTTTGGAGTCAGGGGAAGCTCTTATTTATTGTAACACGTTTTACAGTACAGATTTGTTAGGACGTGTGTAATAGTACTGCAGAAACACCCTCCTCATATAGATTATGTTCTCTCTGTTGGTGCTTTCTCTTCAGTGGGCATTAAACTGCACATAACTGCACCTTTGAGGAATCGTATGATTGGCCCAACTGCAGCCCATACTCCAAATCTACGATTTTAGCACTAGTCTATTTTAAAAAGAAGAAGAAGGGGGAAAAAAAATAAAAGACTTGTGACTGCACAGCACAAAAATATGCTGTTTTTAAAAATGTACATGTAGTTTCCCTGGTAACCACTTGCTAAGTGATTAAGCACTAAGTGGTGGCCCACAGGAGGTTTGGGTACAGTAATGACACTGAATGGGTCGACATGCTAAATCATGTCAAAATCAGCCTTCTGCATTAATTTTAGTAGTCTGGTTTGATTAACCAAACCAGAAATGGCTTCCATGATTATAGAGTATATTGTTTTAATGACCCGTGTGTTACCTTGTATGAGAACAAGGCTAAATGTGAGTTTTGAATTGGTGAAGGTGCAAGAGGTCATTTGGAAACTGCAGCTCAGCTTCTGCTCTAGATGTATGTAACGGCACCTGTTTTACTAAGAAGCTCTTTGTAAGTAATACTGATACTCAGTGCCAACAACACTCGCTAATGCTATGACAGCACTGGTCAGCAGTGGTTTTGCTTCCTGCAAAAAATTACCTGCCTATTGTGTATTTTTGCATGCTGAATCCAAGTATGTTTTCCGAATTCATCTACCACCCATAGTGTTGTTTGAAACTCATATGTCATGTACAGTATGAAAAAGCAGTACCAAAGAGACTGGATCAGTTCTGTGATGGCAGACCTGTGTTGGACACAGATGAGAGACATCAGTCCTGATATTAACTAAATTAGCTGGTTCAGTTATTGTATAAATAAGCTGATCCATGGGACTGAACCATTCACTTTAACCTTTTTTCAGACGTGCTCTCTAGTGGGCCTGTGAATTCTACATGGTTTCTTTTGATAACATTGAATATTCTGAAACAGACCAAAAAAATGTCATAAAACTAGTATAACTTTCTTAATACCGGTTTTCAGGAGTTGCATCGCCAGAAATCCCAAACTGAATCAAAGTGTGTTTACACTTAGCCACACCCTCTCCCTACAGCTCTATAAAATATGTTTATGGTGTAAGATACTTCAGATTTTGTTATAGAAAATTATCTTATCTTCTAAGCAACTGTATGACGCCTTTAAACGTATACCACAGTAAACAATCTTCTATGTTCTGCTTGATTGTTGAAACGAAGCAGCTACAACGCAAAATTCACAAGCTCTTAGCGACCGGCTATATACGTGTTCACAAAGAGTTTTACATGGAAATAAAAGCAACAGATGTCCTTTCTTAAATTCCATGGTAGGTAGTAATTTATTTTGTCAGTATCGTAATCGAGAGACACACACATTAGATTATGCTGGTGTTCAAAGGAGCTCTATTTTACAGTGTATTAGTGGGTTTTTTTTTCCATCTTTCCAGAAGTGATTGATACCTTTCCCAACCAATAATATCTCCTCAGAAAAAAAACGTTCACACTTCACTTTGGCCTGGAAAAGTCACACATTGAGGTGCCGTTCCAGGCACAAGTGAGAATACTCCATCCAGCTCTCCCTTTGTGAACAGTGATAAGTGCACGGCTGTGGCTGAGTGTAGTGAACTAGAGTTTCCCACTATGAAAACCTGTTCTATCTTCTTTCTTTATAGTTACCAGAACCTGTAAACATAATAAGAGATTATTAGTCCTTTGGGATGCACAGAGGACATTTAGTGAACAATGCTGTGTAGCTCCTGCATACTTTTATGTATCTGCTCTGAATGTGGTACTTTGTCTTACAAGACCCTGCTGAAGCAGGAAAAAAGGCATGACTGATCTGTTTTGCATGTTTTACCATGTTTCTTGTTTATTCTCAGGTTCACCTGCTAGATTTGATTTATAATTACTTTCTGCACTAAATGTGCAAATAAGTTTGATTATTATTTATATGTTTAACCAAGTTAATTTTTTAACATTTTTAGCTGCTACATTTTATTTTGAATTGCACTAAATTTTTTATATTTTTTTTATATTTTTTGAAGTTATTTAGTCTCAGGTTCAGCTGCTATATTGTATTTTAAATTAGTGTTTACACTAAATATTTAAAGATAAGAATAATTTGTGTGTTTTGACCAGTAAAGTAGAGGTACTTATTTTTGGGATTTGGCTGATGCATTATATTTTAATATATATATTTTAATAAGTTTGGTTCCTTTTTATTTATTTATTTTTTTAATGCTGTGCCAAGGTCCTGCAGAGTTGTTTATTATTTCATTAACAGACAGATAGAAATTCAGTACTTATATCTGTGTTAATTTATTATTTTTGTGACAGATCAATAGAAATTCAGTACTTATATCTATATGTTAATTTGTCATAATGTCAGAGACAACAAACACGAGGATCCAAATGTAAAAGGCATCTATTTTCACTAGTGGAGTGGCAACAGACGCTCTTAAAGCTTGTGAAAGCATTGAGAAGAGCCACTTATCCAAGAGAGTGTGGGTGTATAGACCAGGGGAGGAGTTCAACAGGAGTATTGGATCAGTATCAGATAATGACCGATAAGCAAAGTTTACATATAGCAATCTGCATCGGAACAGAAAATGTTAGTTTGGTACAGTAAAATATACTACAAGGTCCATGTATTTTAGTCATTTGTTTCCCAGTGTAGCCTGCTGCAGATGTAACACTCAGTCAAGCAAAATGTATAAGAACCCTGTGTATGTACAGTACATGACAACTCAAATGTCCACATTTTTGTTATTCTTTCTCACCATTTCATACACTCATTTGCCTAAAATGACATCAGGAAGAAATATAAGCAAAACTGTTTAGTCTTGCCAGTGTATAAAATAGTTCAGAAGAGAAGGAACAGGGGCGGAATCAGAGGTTACATGAGGGAGAGTGCAGGCCAAAGACCCTCAGTCAAGTTTGGACAACATGAAATCTCTAAACAGCATCAAGTTTTATTGTTCTACAGTAAAATAACTGGTGAAACTGATTAAGTGAGTGTAGGACAAAGCACCTGATTAATGCTTATCAGCTCCAGCTCGTCTGCTGCCAGCCCTTTATAGGTCTGAACTCTTATCTAAGATAATGTATTAATGTTCTGTTGTGCAATTATCATATCAACTAGGACTTAATGATAATGCTACTGGATGTATTATTATGCAAATTGGCAGGGTAGTTTAATTATTAATCAGCTTGTGTGTGACAAATTGGCATTGATAAACATCACTAATTGTGTTAACATTTTCGGTTTTCAAATGAGGGATTTTTCATCCCACTCATATCAAAACTCAAGAATTTACTTCAAGATGCAAAATCCATCTTAACAGAGTCATTTGGTGGAGTGTCTCTTCTTCAGCAGGGGTGGTGATGGCCCTGAGAGCTGATGATCAGAAGCTAGTGGAGCCTGAGCAGAGGTTATCATTGGAAAAATGAAACTTAAATGCCAAACGAAGTCACATAGAGGCGAGGGGAGGGTTGGATCTCTTCCTAGCCTCTCAGTCTCATACTTTTCACATGCTGCCAACTACTCAGCTTCGTTGCAGCTTTGCAGGTGGATTTGTTTGTGCAAATAAATCATTCAAAAACCCTAATCATGATCAAACAAACTCGACTAAACAGCAGCAATTCAGCCATATTCTGAGAGCTTGCAAAAAGTCTGTGATGTTTTTTTCTTTTTTTTTTTTTTCTTTTCTTTTTTTTTTTTTTTTTGCAGTGACTTCAGTACTTTTATTAAACCTAATTTAGGAAAAGCTCTTAGATTAGGGACAGCATAAGATTAGGAGCCCAGGTGCACCGTGCTTGATAGGAGCACAGACATCCTGCATTACTGCTGCAGACAGAGAGAGAGAGAGAGAGAGAGAGAGAGAGAGAGAGAGAGAGAGAGAGAGAGAGAGCACTGCCTAGTGCTCAGTATCCATTAGTAATGTGTTCAGTATCCATTAGTAATGTGTTCAGTGTACATTAGTAATGTGTTCAGTGTACATTAGTAATGTAACTTCTACCATCATGAATTGTTTATAGTTTTCCTTCTCCTCTGAAATATACTTGATTACAAGTGACCAGTGATTGGGACATATGAATTGTTGTTCTCAATACAACAATAATTTTATTAAAACAATAGAGTATAAGACAGTTTTATAAGTGACAGCTGGTTGACAGGCCTGGTGGGAAACTGAAGTGGACTCTCTTAAGGAAGCATTAACCATACGGCTCACTAAAACCTAAAACGCTTTTCATTTGCATCTCACAGGAGTTAGATCAGAGAGCGTCCTATCACTCCCTTCACCTCTACTTGTCTCTACTGGCTACTGAGACGTCCGTCTTTATCCCTGCATCGCTCTGAGCTCCAGCCATAGGAATGATAGTCACATATTGCTCCATCAGCTCCATTTAACACGCATCTACAAAGCTGTCACTCACCAGAAAGCATGCAGACACAAACCTTTGGCTTCAAAAAAATAGTTTTAAACTAAGTTCAGCTAAGGTAAAACGAGCCATGCCTTCTCAGGGCTGTGGTCACGGCTTGGGTCTCTTCTTTTCAGAGGCCTGGGCCAGCTGTGGGTGTGTGGGGCGCCTGAGGTGGAGCTGCCTCTGCTGACTGACCCACATCTTCTAGTAGAGTGGCAGCTGGAGGTCAGGCCAAGCGCTGTAGCTGCCGTCTGGCCTCGTGTGCAGACCTCACGGGGTTAATGCAGGGAGGCAGAGGTGAGGTCTGTAGAAGTGGGCGACTGGACCCTGTGCGAGGGTTAAACACAGAGGGCTGCGTAAAGGGGCTGGACAAATTCATGCTAAGGGGCCGTAATGAAAAAAGTGCCTGCAGGAGGAATAACATTTTAACATTTAAAGAGTCCGCCCTCTGAACTTGAAATATCATACCCAAATGAGGTTTCGTTCCAGTCTAAATGCTTGACTGTATTCTCATTGCACCCAGGTTAGCTGCTCCACTGGGCTGTGGGAGTGCGTGGAAACTTCCAAAAGCCCATCCAGCTGCTGTCTGAGCGACCCTGTCTCCAGCATCCTGAGCGTTTCATCATAAAGCAAATAAAGTCCAACGTTTGTTTTTATTGCTGCGTAAACGGCTCTGTCTGCTTGGCTATCCGTCTTTCTCAGCGAGGGGACCGAGCGTTCGCCTCAAGGTGTGTGTGCGAGCGCTAACATGCTTTCATCCACTTTCTCTCCTTTTCACTAACTGGAACACAGTGGAATCAAAGGCTAACGACATGTCCCTCAGTATTACCACAGCATTGAATGTGTGCATACTAAAGCCTGTCTGTCACTATAAGATGAAAGGAAAAACTGGATCTTGTGGAGCTTTGCGATCATATTCCAGAACCTCTCTGTGGACCAGAGCGGTACGGCGAGAGACAGGTTTTCGCAGGGCCTCAAAGCCAAAAGCTTCGCTGTGGGTCTCACCTGAGGTTAGTGACAAATTAGTCTCTTTCCTGAAGTCTCTTTAAGAGTACAACAATGATGAGAAAGGCTAATTTTACCCCAGTGAGAGAGGGGCATCATCACGGCTGCCTGAGAAAGCTTCCAAACTGTCGCTCCCCTGCCTGCACTCGTCTGTGTGTGACGTCACGCCGCTGTGTAGCTGCAGACTCTGTGAGTGTAGGGATGCATAGCCATCGGTGCTTTTGTCTGGAGGTAAAGCCTCCATTGTAATTCTCCTCCTTTGTATCTAGACTGGTTACTCCTTTTATTTTCCCTTTTATGTGTTTTATCCGATTTATTTATACCTTTTTCCTCCATATGCTTTTTTTTTTTTGGTTATGAACTACATTTGTGCATGAAATGTTCTATACAATTACATTTGACTGATTGAACACGTTGAATGCAACAGTAATTCCCATGCAAGCAAAGTAATCAAATTGACCATGAAATTGCCTTTGCTTCAGTGTCCTGGTGACATCTTGAAATGAGGGGTTTTAGACATTGTATTCCGTTAAAAAAAGCTCCATGGGTTCACAATGCTACATTAGATGCAGGTTTATTCACTTCCTTCAGAAGTGTGTGTTCATGTGTGTATGTGTACGTGCACTCCAGGTGCTCTCCCCGTGTGAGATCACTCATTTGCAGATGAGGACACCTGCGGTCCACTCCACCGATGAGATGAACTTTGTTCTGGAATTACAGTTTTAATGAATCATTTCCTGTTGAACACTTAATGAGTGTTTCTCAAATGTTCAGCTTCTCCTTCATATCTTGTTGTCTGACCACAGCCAGATAGTTGTGCGACTGGCTTTTGGACACATTGAGACGTGATTCTGACAGTCAGTGAGACGTGGCCAGAAGGGTCAAACATGGCAAGACAGCTCTTCAGTGTCCTTTACAACGCCATGGTAGAACTACCCACATGGGCTTTCTTCTGGAACAAACTCTGACAGTCATCTTAGAGCCTTTAACATCACTCTCCAAACCGATGAAAAATGTCCACATTCCCAAATCAGTTACAGGGCTACCTTTAAAATGTTTCATGTTTTTTTAAATATAATTTTTGTGTTATTTGTGATAATACAGTTAATTGACTGCTGTGTTTTCTTGAATCGTTCCTCTTCACATCTGACAGACATTGCTCAGAGCTAAGTGGTAAACATCACAATGCCCCTCTACACTGTTGCTTTGTTAATAGATATTTTGTTATGGCTTTTTGCAGGATCATTTATAGCCTGAGGGTTTATTTAATCATCTCCTCAACAACTCACAACAAACATACTGGAGCTCCAATTAGGAACAAGACGCTGTTGTGTCCTGGTTAAATATTTTTGACAGTTATTTTCTTCTGAATTGTTTAGTTTTTGTTTTTGTTTTTTTTTTTGCCTCTGTTCTCAGTTCAGCTAATAAATGATCTGGAGGATGAGTTTGCTCCCAGTGATATTTTCTACCTCAGAAAGATTCTTAACTGTTTGAGCACTGAAGCAAGACTGATTTAATGAAAGTAAAGGTTTGGCCAAGCTTTTAACTTAGCTTTTAGCTTAGCTTTTCATTCTGTGACTGCAGTGGTTATTATTTAGAACATGGTGCTGAAAATGCATGTACATTTGGGTGTAAACAGTGCATAATATTGCTCCAACTTTGTTTTTTATAACTAAGAGAATTTTTTTTAAGTATCGATTTTCTGACATTGTACTCTAAAATACACTAAGCCAGACACAAAGCCAGACACAGCCTCTTTCCAAATTTTACCTATGCGTTTGCTGAGTGTTAAAGCTCTTCTGGTCCTCTCTCTGCTCAGCCATCCCTGGACTCTGGTCCTCTCTATGCTCAGCCCTGTCCCCGGACTCTCTGGTCCTCTCTCCGCTCACCTCTGGTTGTTCTCTGAGGCCGAGGTCAAACTGTGGCTGCCGGCACCCTTCTCGTCTGCGGGCGTTCTCGGCAGGGTGGAGGCAAGCAGGACGCCTCAGTGAGGAGGTGGGGAGGAGTGGAGGAGTGGAAGCGAAGCGGCGTCTCATCTCCTCGTAACCAATTCCTGCTGCTGCCGCCCTGGGCGGAGATCACTACGCTTCAGGATGCGTGACAAACTGGGAAGATGGTGTCGCAGAGAGAAGGCGAGGAGGAGGGAGGAGGGTGGAGCGAGGGAGAGGAAGGAACTCATGTCTGCAGGTTTTTCTCTAACGGGCGCGTGGGTGTGAGGTAACAGGACTGTCGGTGTGTGTCAGAGCGGAGGATGAAGGGAAAAAGGTCACGGGAAGGGAAAGAGAGAGAGAGGAAGAGGAGTGTGTTATGTGTGTATGTATGTGTCAGCGTGCTCAGGCAGGTGTGTGGAGAAGGGAGTGAGCTCCTCCTGCCAGTTTATGCTCAGAACTCTCCACCCCCCCGTCTCACCCATGCAGTAAAACAGAGGCAGGGTGCCTCTGCGTCTTGGGCCTACGGAGCAGAACAGAAAGAAACTATTGACTCACTGGTCTGTCCCAAGCTGTCATTTTCCCCACCTGCTGCTCACTCTCTGTACGGGACACACCGTTCACACGCCTGTCGCATAATTCTCCTGATTGCATATTGCAGTTATTTATGTATTTGCTGATTATTATTTATTAAGATGTTTTCTGTTCATCTAGCTGTGTGTGAATGCTGGTTGTGAGAGGGAGAGAGTGACTCACTCTACTGAATATATCCCAGGGGGAGATTTTTTCGATATTGCAATTATGGAAATGTGCTGTGTTTTGCTTAATTGCCCAAGAAGAATATTTATGCAGCAATGTATAGAAATTCACTTCGCAGTGTGTTGACGCGATAACATATGCGTCAAAATATATTCTAGGGTTCTTTCTCTTACATGGTGTGATACTGGATGCTGTGTTGTCATGGTATCATGAGCCCTTTGCCCATATCCTCCCTCCCGGTAAAACATGCATCTGAGTAATGTGATGATTGTATTCATGTCAAATGGAAGTTTAGTATTATATTAGGCTGTGTTTATGTTATCTTGGCTTTCTGTGCTGTACTTGTAGTTGTTCACATAAACCAATTTATGTTCTAACACAAGTAGCATTGTTTTCTTTCAAGCCAAATTCTGCTACTTCTGTAAAACAAGTGTTAAGTGCAATCAAACTTAATTAGGCTTTAAACCAAAGCAAATCCTTATGAAAGGACGTTTCTGTAATCTACCTTTGATTAATTATCTTTCATAGCTGCTGACTGGTAGTTCTTAAGTGCCTTTTAGAGAATTAAAAAATAAATACAGAGATTAGATAACACATTATGTGAAGTTTTCATCTCTTTCTTTTAAATGTGTAAATGCATTAAGAAATGCTTAAAAAAAAAAAAAAAAAACACTGTTATTCGTTTGTGGGTTGTTATTGTTATCAGCCCTGCATCAGTGTGTGTGTTTGCAGCAGACATTAAACTATGTAGAGCAGGTGCTGCTGTAGATGAGGGCCATCCAGGAATAGCTCTACTCTCCATCAGCAGGGTTCACAGTGCTCTCCGCTAGCCTCTACTGCAGTAATCCAGCTGCTGTGTGCAGCAGTGAGGTTGCCACAGAGCCTCTCTGGGGAATACAGGCACTGTCTCTACATTGCAGGACTTCACAGATCATTCTGAGTTATAGGACCATTCTAAATGCTGTATAAATTATCTTGCTGTCCCTTCTATATTCTCCCAGAATATAGAAATGCCTTTTTTTAGACAATAGACAGTGCAGCTCCTGCTAAATACTGCCTGCGCTCAGACTCCCCACGTAGCCACGGGTGTCTGCATGGAGGCTGAAGGCCGGTGGGGTTTCGTTTGGGCTTTGTTATTGGCTAAGTGGAGTGGTGGATGTCCTGTGTGTACAGAGTGATGGCAGAGGGTGGGTGAGTGCATACCCTCTGTGTCTGCACAGACAGAGCTGTCTGGGAGCGCAGATCGCGTAGGAGGCAGGATGGATGTCTTGTGCAGAGAGCTGATTTCCCCAGCACGGTCGTTAGCCTCGGTAATAGACTGCTGTCATTCTCCCCGCACAGCACAGACGTCTCTCGCTCTGCCCCGTCCGACCGCGGGGGGCATCTTTGCCCTCACGTGGCGTCACATGGAGGAATAAAGAATATGTCAGTGAAGGGAAGGGTTGTAAGAGGCTGTTCTGTGCCACACGGCTTTTGCTCTTATTTTATGAGCTTCTACGCTTCCGCTTTCAGTGAGCTGGTTCCTCGCTCTTTTCACACCGGCTCCTCGCTCTGTGCTGTACTTTACATGTGATCTCATTAGACGCAGATGATGTTGTGATTCGCACGTCGGGATTAGCGCTGCCGTAGGGCGGCTTAGGCAGCCCCGCCCTGCCGCTGGTTGCTGTGCGCTCCCAGATTAGAGCGCCGTCGCCTCTGGACGCGACCGCTGCCCTCCCTCTGCGCGGCAGGTTGAGATGCGCCGCCCGCTTCCCCGGAGCGGAGAGGCTCCCAATGGCTGGAGCAAGTCACGCGCTTCCAGCTGTGGAAACCTCGAAAGACAGACACGTCTGAGCCGAAGCCTCCCTCTCTCAGGCCAAGCGGAGCCTGGAGCTCAGCAGTGCATGGGGGAAAACGTTTACCATGTGTGCCGCTCCAGAATGGATTTCGCATGAGTTTGAATCAGCGCTTCTTTGTGTAGAAGCAGAGTGTGTCCATAAAGTCCTAATAATTCTTGGAGGGGGAGGAGAGCAAAGCTGTGCCTGAATACGAGGAGTAAGAGGAGTGATGGGAGCAGAGCTTCTGGGATTTGCTGTTGATGCAGCTGCGGCAGGGTGGAGACCTCCACCCGGCGCGGTGTCTGCTGGACTCCTGCCCTTCATGCCTGCCTGCCCACAGACACGCCCTGCACCATTGCGTGTGCATGTCACCGTGAGAAGGGTCACAGTACAAAAACGGCCATCCTGCTACGAGAGCCTGAAAAAAGGGGAAAAAACACGGCCACTAATCTGAA
>JAOYMR010000004.1:14417306-14428619 GCA_025802075.1 Tenebrosternarchus preto | reverse complement strand
GCACTTGTTTACTGTTCCGTTGTTCTGGGCTGGTCTGCACTCGTTTACTGTTCCGTTGTTCTGGGCTGGTCTGCACTAGTTCTGCTCCTGCCCTCTCACCACCTTCATGTAGCCACCAGTCTCATTCTGATACTCATTGCACTTTCATCATATAAACCTTTTCTTACCAGATCAGTTTTTGTGCCCTGAACTGTGTGAAATTCAGTGCTACGCCATTTCTCTCCTAGTTTAACAATGTTCATTGTTTCCCGTGTTTAGACCTGTCACTGTTCATTCTGGATTTTGATTGTGGAATTACCAACTCTGCAGTTTGTTTATGTTTATTGTGGCCTGCGCTTTGCATGAAGACCACAATTACAGAACACCCTGCACAAAGAATACACACATCCTGCCTTCAGAAAGGGCATCTTTAAACACGTATGCTTGCATTCTGCCAATGCAAATTATGCTACTTGAAGCAAACTATTAACGTTGATATAAGGATACAACATTTGCACTTAGCGAAATTAAAGGGGAGGGAAAAGCATTTGCTGCAAAGATGCTTAAGGAATCTTTTGTAGGATTAAGATGCAGATGGTGCACCCTATCAATATGAATTAATTATGAAAGAAAATATTCTTTCTTTGATGAAAAGGGACTTATGTAGCATAATATCAAACATTTGGGTTTCCTTTAGGTTCCAGTGCCTTGCATCTCCCTTTCAAGGGCCACATGCCAAAAGGAAATAAAATCTAACCCTAAAGAACAGAAGTAGGGACATGTGTTGAGTATATGGCTCTTTAGATGCTCTGCATGAAGAAGATTCAAAGATTAGCCGGTTTCTCAAAAAGAATATGAAATGTTTCAGTGAAAATCCAGTCACAAAGAGAATCACTTTTTTTCCATAATGTCTCCCACTTGGTAAACAACAGGATGAAGGTTACAATAAACTGGGTATTTAGTGAACCTTTCCAGAAACATTTTTTAGTTCCTTCTGCTATTTAGACTCCATAGACTAACATTAGTGTGAAGTTTAAAGCTCTGAATTAACATGCATTTTTTTGTTGTTTGGAATTGTATCCATAAAACTGTCTACCATGGCCTTGATTTCCCCAAGTGTCAGTGGGTAGGGAATGTTTATTGGTCCTGGGTTAAGCAAGTAGTGATGTGATGTATGTGACCCGTCCTATTGGCTAACAGTATATGTGATGTATGTGACCTGTGCTATTGGATAACAATATATGTCTCAGATTATGTGAGACTGTCTAACACTGATACAACTAATGAATTAAATATGTAAGCAAGTAAGAGAGGGAGGCCATTGGATGTCAGCCTCACACTTCAGTGTTGCACAGCACTGAGAACTTCAACTTGGTTTACAGTGAGATCCAAGAGTGGGAGTGAGACTGAAGTTATGGGGGAAGATTAACCTCAGTGCTCCTGTACATGGTGGAGTCTGTAAAAAGTAAGAGGATTCAAATGGCTGTATGGTGATTAACCAGGCAAACTCCTAACAGTGAGGAATGAAGATCATTACATGCTGCCAGGAAAAGCCTGGGTGAAAATAGGAAAAAAAAAAAAAAAAAGCCAACAATTCATCTGCGATAAGAAATGGTCCTCTGGTGCTTATGCATTATTCATATCAAACACTCAATGTGGGTAAAAAGCGCATCGAATACTGGACTGTGAGCTGTTACTGGGCACTTTACCAGCAGGTTCAGACTGCAGCCTACAGGGCTACTGGGTTCTGGTTCTGTCTAGCTGTAAGTCTAAATACCGTTAGCTTGATGGTTTTATTTCCTTCTGCTTTGATAGTGCTGTTTACTGCGATGAGCTGGGTTAAGAGGCATCTTCTGTTCTGAATGCTCTGGTTAGTTAGGCTATAGAATGTGCTGATTGGTAGTATTGTATATAATAGCCCTGAGCTATTTTATTAAGTGGATAAAGAACTTTCAGAAGCCTCTAGAGTAGCCAAGTGATAATGTTAATCGGATTAGGAAAGCTGGCCATGTATTATCAGCAGTCATGCATAGACCCCTCAGTAGTTGTTCAGACAAACACACACACACACAACACACACACACACAAACACACACACACACACACACAAACACACACTCACACACACACACACACACACACACACACACACACACACACATACACCCAAACATGCATGCACACTCTCTCCACTGGGTTCACACAATTCCTGTAGTGTGATTGATTGCTTTAATATGTACTTGAGTTGATTCACCTCTGCTCTCGTTCACATTCCTAGGAGTGAGAGATAAAAAATGAGGCATTTTCAAAATAAAAATGTATGAAAAGTGGAATGAGTTATGAAAACACAAAGGGGGTGGGGGAGAAAAAATTAAATCATCAATCAAAAAAGTCACTACGATCATTTCTGTAAAAAAAAAAAAAGTGACACTGGATGAACCCTCTCAAAACACTATTACAATGTGATGTGGTGAATGAACCAGGCCAGCTCCTGAATTCCCATCACATCACTGTAAGGTTATACTATAATGGACACACTGCTAAAACAAAGCCGACAGAGTGTGACCTGTTCTGTGATGTCACACATTACTAAAATCAGGATGTCCTTGAAGTACATTTTCAGAATGTACCTGCATGGATGCTCATCACCTAGTAACAGAAGTGCTGTGATGGGCATCTCACTGTGAAGGATAAAATATGTTTTATGCATTTGAAAGAAAGAATACATTCAAAAACATATTCTTGCTTTATGTGTGATCGAAGGTGCTGTGAGCTGGTGTTGTTGAGGGAAAGTGTGAAATGATCCCTTGTTCCAGTCTGCTTTAAGTTTCACGACAAGTTAGATCTGCATGGCGCGAGTACTGTGTTAATCCAGTTACGCCAGATGATTACATAAGCAATATGTTATGAGAAGGAGATGCTATCTGCTCCACTTCAGTCATCTAAGCCCAGATGTGATAATTAGCATCCCCTAAGTCTGAAATATGTCACAGATCAGGCTTCTTCTCGTTGCTGTCTGACTGCCTCTCTGGAGTGTGTGTGAGAGGAAGCGTGCGGGACGTTGATGTATGGACGCTCGGCGTGTTAACACAGGTTGGCCAAGCCCTCTCCCCCTGTAAACAGCAGGTTAATGTCTTCCCCTCCCTCCTCCTTTTTATTTGGCTCTGGTGTGACGGCTCTGTCGCCTCTCCTGCTTTGACATTTGCCCGCCGTCCGCGTCATTTATCATCGGCTCCGGCGTTCCAGCGACTCCAGTCGGAGGGGGAGGCGCCCGCAGCGCCGGTTACCCCCCGCTCGGCTGCTCCTTAGCGGACGGCTCCTCCGGAGCCCCTCACATTACCCAGCTCGTCCTCCAGAGTCCATCAAAGTTCCGTCTGCACATCACAGAGCAGGATGTGGCTCCGTGTGAGAAGCTAAGTGGAGGGATGCAGACGAGGCTGCCGGCAGGACTGGCGTTCTGCTCCACCTCCTCCCCTGGGTCTCTCTCCTGAAGGCCCGGGGAGAGGCAGGCTGAGGCGAGGCACCAAAGCAGCAAAACGCTGCTGCTTTGCCATGCAGACATCGGTCTCCAGCGTGGAGGGATGTGAGAGTGACTCTGTTGAAGGTGCATACCCTTTTTTCTAACACCGTCTTCACTTCTGAAGGTCCTGGGGATGGAAGCGATGCGTCGGGCATCGTGGAGGAAGCCGGAAAAGAGGCGTGTCAGCAAAAGAGGGCTTGTGACATTTCATCAGGTGGATCTCGATTTTGTCAGTGTGGAGCGGCAGCATGGGTTACCGCATCTGCTTACTGATGGTTTTAATTATTCTTTCAGGCATTGCCCTCCTGTGTTTTATTCTCTCAGTTGAGAGACATGTGATAAATACACACACAAGAACATTACACACACACACACACACACATTCACACTCCAATGCACACACACAAAGACAAACATACATACACAGTCACACACAGCAGGAATCAACGGACTACAATGACTGAAGTACAGGACACAGTTTGGAACTCATCCTGACAATAGTTTCTCACATACTGTAGTACCAAAGTATTGAAGATAATGTCATTCCTGATATTACATTGTCATTCATTCACTTACAATGGCATTAAGACATGATTCACAAGAGCCTTAATACAAGTTTATTCAGACAAAACCTCATAGCAGCAGCATATTTCTGTTCCATTCTCAGAGCTCCAGCCTCCTCATAACAATAAAAAGATTCCTGTCTGTGTGATGAAAACCCCAGGATGACTCTAAGGGGTGCTTTTCTCCATACGCCTGGAGGGAGAGAGAGCCTGCAGAGGCCTTGGTCTAGCACTTTAAAATTCATCATTTACATAATCATGAAACATTGTTATATAACGTCTCAGCTTTTTATTTTCCTGTGCTCTCACAACTTCATTTGCTCCTCTCCTTGTTCACTCTGAGGAGGCTGTGAGCTGAAGCCCTGCGGCCGTGGACTCGGGCGGCCGCTCAGCCACAGGACTTCACACACACAGGCTTCTCACCACTGATAAGCAAATGGTAGACAGGAGAAAAATCTCTTCACCAACTGATCAAGCCTGGGCTCCATTACCCAGTGTTTACAGTTCAACTCTTCTATCATCTATGTGCTATGTGCTCTGTTAGCCACTGCTTTGGCTGGCGGGGCATTTAACTGCACTTAACAGTCATGGTGCCTGTTTTATTCAGTATTGTGAGCTCAGATCGTTGCTTTTGTGTCTTGTTTTTGTGCAGTGGTACATATCCATAACACCAAGATTTAAATACTATATTTAGAAGTAGATTTTTTTGTTTGTTTTTTTGCTATTATCATTATTTTAATTTTCAGTTATGTCCGTAATCAATTATTAATTCATGAATAGAACTTAACCACATATTCTACTGTGCATTGTATTTGATTAGCTGAAATAGTAATATTACGGTACCTCAGAAAGTATTTCTGCTTTTAGAGCTACTTTTGAATGTGAATGATGTTATGGTTTTTATAAACCATTCAAGCGCTAATCTTACTGCCCTATAAAACACCTGCTATACTCATGCACTTATTTATTATCTGGTAAATGCCACATTTATGAAATGTTTTTTTTTATAAAACAGGTATTTTAGTAGGTTAGCACTGCAGCCTGGCTAGCCCAACACATCGCTTATACACTGGCTGCTCCATGTTACAGAGGTGCTCTGTTATAGTTAGATTGGTGAGATCTGAGGCGTAGATTAGCGATTTCGCTAATGCGTCACACAAAGTGAGTGGCTATCGGTCTTGATAGTCCTGAATGTGTAGGAATAAACGCATAATTTCACTTTATGCCTCCCATTATTTGAAAGAAAATCAGTTAATATTTACCTACATGGTCTTATATAAACATGACTGTATGATATCCTTACATCGTTTTGGTGCTATGGGGACAAATGTATGCTGGAATGACACACTTGCTCTTTCTTTCTCCGTCTGTCCCTCTCTTGACCCAGCCGGACAAATACAGGTGTAAGACTCCCACACTGCTCATCAAGTCCAAACCCAACTGTGATTCTGTTCTGTGTGTCGTAGGGTAGCACCGGTTCCTTGTTACGGCCGTACTTTATGGATCCTTCGGGCTGACTCAATTACACAGCCATATCTAAGTGACCTTGGAAACTAATTTGTTTGTGTCCCATTAACTACAAATCCAGTGTAATATGCAATAATGGTTAGTGTGATAAAGGAAGGCTTGTTATGTATATAGTCATCTATTTTCATGTATTCCTAACATAGGTAAAGGGGTCAGAATGAGGTTGAGAGAGAGAGAGAGAGAGAGAGAGAGAGAGAGAGAAAGAGAGAGAGAGAGAGAGAGAGAGAAATCAATTCATTGTCTCTAGTCTCTTACTCCTCCTGAGTAAGTTGTTCTTTTTCCTGTTCAATATGTTACACATGGTAGAAGTATTTCTTCATCTTAATGTGTGGGTGCAGTACCACACTCTGGTACCTGGGTTCCTTGAGTCTTTGTTCGCCACACCTGATGGTTCCTACAGCATAACTGTTCTCCTCTGTGCAGGCCACATTCTAGCACAGAGTAATACATGTAAGTAATACATGTCTCTGTGTACTGTAATCACTCTGTATAGACTTGCATTTACTCTAATGTTTTTTTTTTTTCTCTGCTGACATGTGCTTTGTTGTTGAGTAATGGTATCTTCATCATTCTGAAGATTTTATGATATAGCAGATATTCTACAACAAAGCAAAAATAACTATGTGTGACTGTCTTCCCTGGAATTGCATTCATCAGTTAAACCATATATGTTGTTTATGCAATTGAGTCTTTTATCAGTAATCTTACATCACAGTGTCGCGCTTTTTTTCTGTTCCAGTATGTTAATATGACATTATGTAAAGTATGAAGAACTGCTGACGAGCAAAGCAGCCCCCCTCTGTTTTGGCAGACTACTGCTATACACAGAAGAGGGATGTTCCTGAGAACAAATATAGGCAAAACACTTTAGAAGTATGTATAAGTAATATATGCATGTATATGTATGTATAATTAATATGAATATTAATATTTAGAAGTATATATAATTAATATAAAATTTTCAGTTGCCAGAGCAGTGTTATATAGCAGCGGCCTGCATAGTTATTCACTTCATTGACTTTGGATATAAAATTGCCTCAATTATTTCATTTTATACTATCAGCACACATGACTTTTTTAAATTTAATTTACACCAAGTTGAATAGATATGAAAGCAGGTGAATGAAGTGGTGAGAGGTGCACAGGCGGAGTGCTTACGATGTCACCAGGACAGGAAGATGGAAGTATGAGCAGGAAACTGAGAGGAGAGAATTATTTAAATGGAACAGAAGTCTTTTGAAGTCTTCCGCTGTGATTATTAAAATAGACACTAATTTTCCTCACCACACAGGCCGAGGATTATCTTATATATCTCGTAAGAGTGTCTGGGAACATTTTAGGGCATAGTTTTTTTTATGAAACATTCGAGGATTCATTTCCCATTTACTGTGTGCTATGCCCTTTTGATAAAAAAAAATATATATATATTTAACCCAACCAAAATTGAGTGGGAAATTGGTAGATGTTCAGACTGTGTTTCTAGACATTATTATTATTATTATTACAGTACTACTACTACAGTTTTTTTTCTTTGTTAGCTATATAATTTTCTCAATTTAGATATTTGCATGAAAAAAATAAAAACTTGCACTTGAAAACCAGTCAACTCATATTTAACTCGATGCGGCCTTTCCAGACCCACGATGCTCTGAGTGAGTTTAATGTCAACGCTTGTGTTCTTTTAACAATGTGGATTCAGATCTGTGAAGGTCAGAGCTTTTTGTCTGTCTGTCTCTGTCCTTCTCATTTCTTCAGTCCTGATTCACTGGCCCCAGTGCCCAGGCAGGCTGATTTGTTTTGTCACTTCAGAGAGAGAGAGAGAAAGAGAGAGAGAGAGAGAGTGAGTTCTTTCATTGCTCACTCCTCCTATGATTCACAGTCATTAAAAAGGCAGAACTTTGGGGCTTTAAAGTCACCCTGACCCATGCTCTCAGCCTCAGTGCCTTTGCAGAATACAAAGCAGCAGCCTGATTGATCTGCCTAAGTAGCTGCAATTAAGCTAGCTGTGTGCAAGACATCTGCGTGAAGTCCCCCGGGTCTGTGCACCAACCTTTAGCACCACAAGCCATAATCAAATGGCAGAAGAAAGCACAGGGATCAAGTAGGAATGATTATGTCATTTCTCATAGTGTTTCACACTGCGGCAGTGATGCACGCGCTGGACAGTGAAGCACCTCGGGTACCACTGTTATCTGACTTCCCAGGTAACTTAGCAGAAAGAGGTAATCATCTGTATGCTGACCGTGCTTAGCCTTACTCCTCCTGTTTTCATCACCAGTAATAATGTTGAACTGTGGTGTGGCTCTAGATGTTCAGTTGTATGTACTTGAAACATGCGAGTTCATTCCGTATAGGTGGACATGCCCTTGTGATTTTTTTTTCTTTTTTCTTTAATGCCAGAGATATTTTCGATTAATCTAGGAAGTTCATTGGACTGGGATCAAGAACTCATTTATAGCTGCACTCTTGAGGCTTGTCCGAAGAAAATCTAATACTGTGAGAACGAGGTTGAAAGCGTATTGAACTTGCTATAATGCCCTTAAAGAGTGCCTTTTTGACTTTCAGGACTCTTTGCTGAGTGCGAAGAGCTTCTTTTATAAAGAATGGAAATATAGTCACGGAAGGGGGAAATGTAAGGGTGATGAGGCTTTTCCACAGCATGTCCTAGCAGCATATTTATGAGCACTCTAATCTCTAATCGACGTTTTCGATATCCCCTTCCCCTCCTGTAAGTTATCAGATCCTAAGACCATCCTCTGGTATAATCACCACATATTAACATGGAGTGATTTGAGTTTAAATAGATTTTTAACTCAAACAGACATCTCATTAAGTACATTGTGACATGCACACTGAGGGGTGGGAGGAGATTTTTTTAAAGCGTTTTTGCACAGATAAATGTGCCCTCCGTGATCTTACCTTCTCCCAAATCTCCATTCCTCCTTGGCACTATTACTAAGAAAAACCCTTAGAAATGGATCCTCAGCTTGGGTTTTTTAGGGGAGCCTCATAACTGGTCTAATTCTTTCCCATAGATTAATCCCTGGTTATCAAAATGAACATGTGCCATATCGGAGTACATATAGGATTGCATGTGTTTGTTTTAGGCTGTGTGATTTAATGACTGCACATTCTAAATAAGTATGAAACATTAGAACTTTTTAAAAGGAAGGCTTGATGGATGTAGCTTTTCTTGAGGTTTTTCTTAAGTTAATTTGGGTGCAGTCCAACAAAATTCCATTTGCCTTTTATAATCTGTATCATTTTTTGTGAGCTATATATTTTTGGAACAGTTATCTTATTTTTATTAAAGAACATTTGTCTGTTCTTGGTGAGAGAGAGAGAGAGTCAGAGACAGAGTGAGCGAGTCAGGGCTAAAAATTACAAGTAAGAATATGAAATATTAGGTAACAGATTTTAAGACAGGCTATAGATTTAGGAAATGATAGTGAATTCTACATCCTTCCTTTCTCTTGCATGAGATCTCTGCATTGTTACAGTGTCTGACAATACTGTAATAAAACATGCAATCTGAAGTGAAACTCACTTTATCTGTCCTGTGGCTGCTGTCGTAAATCAAGGCTAATGTCATGTGACAAGTTGTCAGAATTCAATGCCACTTCCATTATTTGGGTAGACCTCAAAGGACAGGAGGGGTAGTGCATTAAATAAATAAATAATGTGAACCTGAAGAAGAAAACTAATTTCAGTAAAGGCAGACCTGTGGGTGATTGATTCTGTGGAAGGGATTAATCTTCCTCTCGCCATCTCCATGCCCGTCAGTTATTGTAGTAATGATTTTTTTTTCTTCAGTCCAGCACATCTCAGAACACAGGATAAGCATAAACCATCTTGAAGAAAAGGTTTCTTTAAAAGTTTGAACTTTAACCTGTAAAACAGCCATGAAGCTCTTGTGGCATGATCACATCACATAGATTAGCAGAGCTGTAAATCTTCCTATCCGTTGAGTTTCTCCAGGTTCCAGTTTCCACGCCCAGCGCATCCTTTGCACCCCTGATGCGGCTACACATGGATGCTGTTTGCCATCTCTCACATATATCTGGTTTTATTACCAGCAGAGTCTTAGTGGGGACAGACTCACGTAGAACTAAAGGAACGCATTTCTTCATTGAATCTTCTGTGTTCAGTTCTGGGTCAAACTGTCATGGCACGTGTCAGACACATGAAGTTTCACACGCTGCTTCACTCACACCACTGAAGCCTCTACGCATGGATGACTTTTGACATCACAGGAGCCGTTGTCACAAGCCGTGTCCTCTTGTCAGTCTAACACATATTGGAAATGAAATTCCTTGTCGAGAGTGAAAGGAGAGTGTGTGTGGAGAGACAGTAAGCAACCCACTCTTGTCTGCTGGAGAAGTCTTGTCACTTTTTCTCATTCGTCTCGAGGACAAGGAGGCCTGTTTTAGTTAATAAGCACAATTCGGCTAATGCGGGTTCAAATGAGCCTCTGTGGCTTCCAGTTGCATTAACATGACAGGATGGTGACAGGTGCCAGAGAGCTGGTGCCCAGGGACTGCTTTATTCTCCATGATTGCACTTCTGTGCCGTCGGCTCCAGCTAAACAACTGCCAAGGGGAAGTCTATCCTTTCACCTCTAAACCTTCTGCATGAGGCCAGGTTCTGAGGGAGCATATTCACCATGTTAGGATGGTTCCAGTAATTGCTCTCACGCATGGAAAATAGCAAGAACTACTCCATTTTGTGAGTTTCTGATAGAGAAGCATGTGGTGTTCAAGACACGTGACCAGGACAGCCAGCAGTGAAAATGGACACGGAACTGTGGAGGATACATGGTGGATTCCAGCTGGTGAAAGAATCTTTTCAAATCATAATGGTTTGACCCTTTTCTTATACGGTAACATTCAAAACTTTGGACAAACCTACTCATTGCTTATTTTTAGTATTTTCTACATTTAAAAAAATACAGGAAACATTAAACCAATGAAGTATGTCATTATGCTGTGATAGTCAATGTTTGTTTGCTGAATCCATTCAGTAGCTAGCTAGCTACATATCTACGGGAGTTACTCATAGTGATTAGAAATGAAGACAACATGAAGTGAATGAAATAAAGCTCCTCTGGAGGTTCCTGTGGCTCAGCGGAGTAGATAGTGCAGGGTGTGTGTTGCAAAGGTCTTGTGTGCTCTCATACTAGCGAATATGTAAACTGCTCTGCAGTGCTGTAAATGTAAACACCTTGACCATGAACAGTAATCCATATGCCATTAATTATGTAAGCATATGTTTGGGTAAATCACATCAAAGAATGACTATTTCCAATAATGAAATAATAGTTATCTAGTGGCTTGGTAGAAGATATCTTATGTTAACGTACTAATTTGCTGTCTTGGATGTTCGTGACGACTTTCATGATGAGCGGTACTGTTTTTATTAATCTAGTTAAATGCTTTCTGCCTTGCCTAGTGTGAAAAGAAAAAAAATATTTCCACTGTTCTGAACTTGCAACCACAAGTGGCTATTATTAAGTTTGCAGGTATAAAATAGCTAATTACACTACCTACATGAAAGACCAGTCACATGTACACTTGAAATGGTTTCTGGAACACTACAGACACGCATTTCAGCTGAAAAAAAAAAAAAAAAAAAAAAAAGATGTGACCAAGCATGAACACAAGCATACAAAACATTTCCTCATACATGTTTCAAGTCAAAACAATGTTTGAACATGAAGGAAAGTTG
>JAOYMR010000004.1:14393872-14417206 GCA_025802075.1 Tenebrosternarchus preto | reverse complement strand
TGTTATAAAATAGCTAATTACACTACCTACATGAAATACCAGTCAAATGTACACTTGAATTGGTTTCTGGAACACTACCTACCCGCATTTCTGCTTAAAAAAAAAAAAAAAAAAAAAAAAGATCTATAAAGTATCTGGCTAGATACCTGGGATCTAGCTAGATGCAAGGGACTATGTTTAACATGTATTGCTTACTGTGGCTGTAACTAACAATTGCAAAGCACAATAATATTTTTGGTAGTCAGAGCAGCAGATGCAAGATGGCAGTCCTCTAGGAACTGAAGCATTTTTTCAACAGTAATACACAGAAGACCACTCAGAATCGTGCTTCTTTTAAAGATTTTCCAGCATTTGAGATGTCATGCTGTTGACAGCAGCTGCGCATTGAATGATGGTCTGTTGAAACTAGACTTTGCTTGGCTGTCTTGTTTTTATTCCACCTTCTTTTACTTGTTTTCCACCTTATTTGATATAATTGTGTAATGTGATTTTGGAATCTACTAGCCAAGTTCCAGAATCTTCTACTGCACGTCATTTTTTCTCCAGCATGTGGCAAAGTGGCCTGTGAGGCTCATCCACTGATCCCCATCATTTTAATTCACACCAATCAACTATCTAGCCTGCTTTAACTGGCTGCGGCAAGAGCTTGCAGTGACAGATGACAATACCACCCACATCATGAGCACCAGGACATCTTTCACACACTTGATTAGGCCTGCGTTGCAGTCACGAGATGATTCTCATCGCCCATATCATCACCGTCTCCGCGGGTATGGTAGCTCTTGAGTGCTGATAAAGTGTATCTTTGTAACTTTGATTCAGAGTCTCCTCTCATCAACCTCATCACTGCTGGTGGAGCACATGCCTAGCGAATGTTGGCGAGTCAGGACCGAGAGGCTGATTGGAAATCTCCATCGTCAGCCTCATCAGTGACAGACGGAAAGCAAAGTGGATTGGGATCTACCCACACGCAACCCTTTTCTCCCTTCTCTCTTGATCCCTCTCTCTCTCTCTCTCTCTCTCTCTCTCTCTCTCTCTCTCATTCTCATCAGAGAGCTTGTTGAGCCAAATCTGACATTTGGTACACACAGTGAAGCTCAGCCTCTGTGTCTCTGTCAGGCCGTGTTCTGTTTTCTCCTCAGCTTATGTGCTTAGCATTCACTACTATAACACAACTGTGAAACATGGCTTACAATAACAGGAACAGCTTTGTCTTAATAAAAAGCACTAATTCTTGTCATCTACAGAACCTCAGTACCAGTAAAACCCGTGTTGTGCTGGTATACACTCATTAAAGTACTCATTCAACGCCTGTTGCTGGGCAGTCTCTCAGATTTCTTTGTTGTCTATTACAAAGGAGCTTTTTAATCCTCCTGTGGAAAACAGTACCCTGAAACATTCAATTACCCTCCAAATCAAATTATATACATCTCTATTAGCACCTCGTCTGTCCTCCACTTGAATGTACTTCACACTGTTCTCACATTTAAAAGTATCGTTGTTTCATTCAATGGTTGCTGGGTATAACAGACTCTGAAATGCTCGGCTGAGAAGTGGGAGGTGGGAGCATGGTGGTTGTGGTTGAGAAAATCCAATTCACATGTACAAAATTGGATGCTAATTAACTGCACATTTGCAAAAGAAGTGCCATTCAACCAGTTCTAGGTATGTGTGTGATTTTTATTTTAGGTAGATGTGTGTGATATTTTGGGTTTGGTTTATTTTTGCTACAGAACACATTCTATTTTTGAATCTCCACTGTGCGAACTGCATTAGAATTCATTGGTGCCCAAATCATTCTGACTGAGATTCACTGGTCTTGTTCTCCCTCTTTACTGGTGTTTGTGTTGACTTGTGTTCCAGGCTGACTGGCCCCAACCTCCCCTCTCCCATCATTAGTGTTAAGAACTGGCTGCGGCTCCACTTCACCACGGATGGAAACCACAAGCTGAGAGGCTTCAGTGCTCAGTACCAAGGTAAGATTTCTACTAGGTGGAATTAGACAGATGCGTGATCTTCTCTTGCAAAATGTAAAGCTGTTACTTCCTGGAATGACATTGTGAAGTAGAGCAGCATCTTCAAAGATGAGGTACTTGCAAAACCGCAGTCTCTTATCAAAATTCCTCTTTACAGTATGTACTGAGAATCATAGGTGAGTGGTCCATTACAGACCTGGCTACGTGCTGTTGAAGCAGTAGACCACGGACGTGTGTGCTGCCCCTTACATGTGATGTACTTCAGCAGTTCTTTGGCTGTAGTTTGTCCAGGCTCTAGAGGTCAGAGGCCTCCTCTCAGAGGTGGGGTGAGCTGAAAAACAGGATTAGTGCACTTGGCTGTGAAAAACAAAGCCAAAATCTGCAGGAATTTCTAAGCAGATCACAGCCATGGGATGGGATTACAGGTCTGCAGTTTGATCATTAAGAACTGTTAGGAAATTAGGAAGAAGAGAAAGGAGGGCTAAGCCCTTAATTAGATTTTCCATTGGACACCCACTCCCCCACTCTTAACAAAAGTCATTTAGCCTTTAGTTCATCTCTGATAGATTAAATATTGTAGTGCATCTATGACGTCGAGGGTCTCTGGATCTTAGGAGATCACAATGGGGAAACTGCACCCACTTTAACGATTGTACACAGACCCCCCCACCACCATCACCACCACTACCACCTCCTACCCCCCATCTTGATGACAATGAAATGACAATCCCTTTTGTGATGTCATGTGTATTTTGAATGCTAGTGACATGTATTCAAACATGACGTCATCGTGGTGTATCCTCTGAGACACACCTGGAGCTGCTACTGGTTTGGCAATATGTGCTCCTGAAATGGGGCTTTAAATAAATGAATATATTATCAGGGAATAAAATACTTTTGAAATAAGTGAATATGTTATGAGGGAATTATATTTTTTTGAATTACTTAAGTAGATAATAAAAAGCTTCACTGGATGTTTTGGTGTGTTGATCATTTTTAACATTTTGAAAATGCTTCTAATAGTCACAGTACTTTGACATTAAAAGTTTTCTCTCTGTAATTAACCTGCTGTGTGGAGGGTTTCTGCCATGTTAGACGATCATCCCTCACTATTCACACAACAAAGTAGCCAAGTGTCACCTTTTCTCTAATGGACCTCTTGGGGATCAGACCAAATGCCCTTTAAATGACTAATGCTAAAGACATGCTTTCAGGGGACCACTTCTGAAAGAACAGAATGCGGTGTTTACTTTATATTCCTACTGTCAATCTTGACAAGCTTTTATCAAATCTCTGTTCTCTTAGTATTTATAGTGTTTACTTTAAACATGTATATAAGTCTACAAAGACAGCTAAACAACAGTGTGTGTGTGTGTGTGTGTGTGTGTGTATACGTGTAGATATTTATATGTGGGTTGGGTTTATTCCTTTGCCACATTGTGGCCACTTTATATTCTCAATATTGAGAGTTTTGAACAGGATTGAGTTGTTGAATGACAGTGTTTCTTCACTTGTGTGTAATTTTTACATTACATTTACATTTATGGCATTTTTACATTCATGATGCTTGAAAAAAGTAATCTAAGATTATTATTATTGTTGTTGTTGTTGTTGAATACTCTCGATGTGTATTACTGTGAACATACTGCATGTTTCCCGTCCTACAGTAAAGAAGATGACAGAGTTGAAGTCCAGAGGAGTGAAGATGCTCCCAAGTAAAGACAACCACAGCAAGATTTCAGTGTGTACGTATTTCAGTTTGTACGTATTTCAGTGTGTACATATTTCAGTGTGTGTATGTATTTCAGTGTGTGTACGTATTTCAGTGTGTACGTATTTCAGTGTGTGTATGTATTTCTTTGGCACGCTGCACATTTGCACTCACCATAGCAATGTTACACTAAAACATCACAACACACCACACACATGGAAAACAGGCAGCCGAACCGTACAGTTGCTAGGGAATTCTTTTCTTATTGCATTTCCAGTATTCTGTCCATGGTGAAGCTACAAGTTACTTTTTTTTCTGCCAAGCACTAAAAAACAAATCTTTTACAATGTCCTTACTACAGAAGTTAACAGAGCCCTGATCAGAATCAGCACTGCCATTCTGTACAATGTCAAATGGAGGTACTACTTTTCTCTTCAAGAGGAAAAGGGAGGACTGAAAACAAACCTGTTTTCAGTCTCGCTAAGCAGGCAGGGACGATACTGACAGAGGACAGCAGTAATTGCACCGTGTGTCAGGCATCTGCATCAGCCTTCTCCTCTCTTTGGGCCTGCCAAAGCACAGCCTTTATTTACTTTCCTATCACCTTTGTATCACTGTGAGAAAATATCAGCCCTCCCATGTGCGTGTGCTATCTGCAGGTGTTGCTAGGGCTCCCAGTGCCGTCGCCATGGCTGATGCCGTCTCCGTGGCAGCGCTGACAAGTGTGGCCTTTTGTCCCTAATTAATATGTATGAAGCTTGGCATCCAATCAGCCTGTGTCACTTTAGGTTTTCCCGCCATCGCTGGCCCCAGAGCCACCCAGTGCAGGAGCCCACATTCCCATGCCACACTCCATGACCCCTGGTGTCAGTTTCACTTTCATTTGAAGTGGATGTGACTGGTCAGTCTGAGTATTATAATCCAGAGAGATAAGAGTGGAGTGATGTTATATGGGAATAAAATAAAACAGCAACAACAATGCCACCACCACCACCAATAATACTAATAATTATTATTATTTATTTATTTTACAAAAAGCAATGTTTACAAAGTGCTTTACAAAATGACACAAAAGGATTAAACTTAAATGGGAAACAAATACTACTAATAATTAAAGGTAAAACCGTAGGAATTAAATCAATAAAGATGAAACAGAATTTTAAAATATAAATCAAAGAACAATAGGAAAAATGAGGTGGAAAAACATATTAGGAAATAAAGTACAGCAGAACTGAAGATTAAATTAAACTGAAGATTTAATTAAAATCAGAGCAGGCATCAGAACAGTTTGCAGCCAGGTGACCTTTGAGCTGATACATAGAGCAGATGTGTCTACCAGATATATGTTACACTGTCAATCTGCTGTTTGCTCTCAGTGTGGTTATTGTTTTTTTTTTTTTCTTGGTGTAATTTAAAAAGCCCATCTCCATTTCTCTCATAGTGTCCCAGATGGGTGTGGCACAAGGGCACAACATGTGCCTGGACCCAGGAATCCCAGACAGGGGGAAAAGAAAAGGTTCTGACTTCAGGTGAGAAATGAGCTATGGATTACTGATTAACAGACTCTGTTCAGAGGACAAGGAGGAGTGCAGACAGAGGAATGCAGTTCATTTATTGTTTGTAATGCCACAGTGATGAATAGCGAGAGGTGGCAAGGGTTGGCACCTGTTAAATTTCTCATTGCCCTTTTAATTCTCAAGGCTCATTGGGGATATTTGATCAGAATAAACATGGACACTGGGCTCTCAAAGGTCAGAGAGAGAATCAGAGAGAGGAGGAAGAGGAGGGAGGGAGAGAGAGAGAAAGAGAGAGAGAGAGAGAGAGAGAGAGAGAAAGAGAGAGAGAGAGAGAGAAAGAGAGTGAGAGAGAGAGAAAGAGAGAGAGAGAGAACTCATGGGTAAAGAGGGAGATAGATGGAGAAAGGTGGAATCTAGCGTTAATAACAGGCCTAATGTAGATAGAGAACAGGAAGTGAATGAGTATTATCCATGCTCCCATGTACATGAGTGGGGTTTGAGCTGTAGCAGTGTCATCTCCCAGCGAGGTGCAGTGGCACAAACAGGGCGGCGCCGTGAGGACTAGTGCCGCCGCTGGCAGGCTGGGCGGGGGGCAGGCTGGGCGGGTGGCAGCACCCCAGACGACTCTAATGCAGACAAATGGGGATGATCCCTTTTGCTCTCTCTGGCTCTTGTTTTGCAGCGGGTAAGTGAAAGACAATCGAAACTTTTTTACCAGAATGTTCTCAGCCCTTGCTACCAAAGTGCTCCTTCATCAGGCACTGGGTAATGGAAGGAGAGCAGCACTGCATCAGGAGCCAGGCTAGTGAGATAAGAGCCAGGCGCTCCCGAGGTCAACGCTGGAAGATGGAGTGGGAAGATTTTTCTGGCTTTCAAGGCTCTTGGCACACATGCACACGTGTAAACCATACCACACACACACACACACACATATATTCCTACATGCACATGTGCGCACACACATACACAGAAGTTATGGAGTTGTGGAGGACTGCTCAGTGTTCAGCATGCAGGATGTCTATGCGACAGACAGGAGAGGGGCAACAGGGCCCTGGGGAAGAGAAACACACTCCGGGTCTCACGGATGCTCGGTGCACAAGCCGGTTGTCGCAGTGTTACAGCTTCCTGTCTGAGATTAAACGTGATGAATGAACGTGTGTTATTAAAAATGCATGCTTCTGTCGAGAGTGCACGGGTTTCCTACATTAAGAAGGAACTATGCTTTGGGTGGGAGCTGAGCTCAGAATGAGCTGTGTCCTGGGTATGAGCTGTGTCCTGGGTATGAGCTGTGTCCTGGGAATGAGCTGTGTCCTGGGTAAGAGCTGTTGTGTGGGAGGATTTGTGGTCTGGTGGGGCCCTGTGCTCTAAGTGGTAACTGTGCTCTGGGTGGGAGCTGTTCACTCCGTGTCAGCTGACTGTTCTTGTGCTCCCTGTTTCCCAGGCGGGGCGCCACGGTTCACTTCTCCTGCGATGAAGGCTACGAGCTCCAGGGCTCCAAGAGCATCACCTGCATGCGCGTCACCGACAGCTACGTGGGCTGGAGTGATGATCGGCCCATCTGCAGAGGTACGGTTCTCTCCCTGCTGTGCACCCATCACCCCCGAGCAGCTGAGCTGAATCGTTAGCACACCGTCTGCACCCTGAGCCACGGCTGTGTGCACGGACTGCGTGGACCGTGGCTGACAGGCACGAGCCGCCTGAGCAGCACATTTCCTGAGCGAGAGGAGATTCCTATCACTCTTCTGCAATCAGCTTATTTAGCTGCACTCAGCTCTGATTAATTACTTTATTAAGCTTTACTAATGTTCTGAGTGTGATTGGCCTGGAGAGCCCTCATGACTTCATCCCTCTTAAAACTATCAGTCCTTCAAAGAATCATCTTCAGTGCCACGGCCACCATTAGTAAAGCCCGGTGGAAATGCATGCACATACACGCTCTGTTACAAACCAAAGGGCCACCTTCAGCTTTATTGATTTTAAATGTTGTGTGTGTATATGTTTGTGTATATATATGTGTGTGTGTGTGAGTGTGTGTGTGTGTGTGTGTGTGTATTTGTGTGTGCGCGTACACGCGTGTGTTTGTGTGTGCGTGTGTGTGTGTGTGTGTGTGTGTGTGTGTGTGTGTGTCCGTACTTGGGTCCTTATTGCAAGGATTAAAATTATCCTGCAACAGATGTGTGTTCAATAACATGTCATGCAGATAAATACAATTTATCATTAAATTATCCACAGCATGGAGCATACTGCCCTGCAGGCTACAGATACAGATTCCTCGCTCTTTCCAATTTCCCTGTCTAGGTTACAGTGTGTCCTCTACACCTCTCAGACACACAAACATGCACACTCACACACACCCACACTTGTTAAAACCCGCTCCTTGGTCCTTTGATATTGATTAATTTCCCCAGCATCGTTCAGCAAGCTGTGTACTATTAGTCTTTCATTAGTGCCACACGTCCTCTCTTCCACTAACATCCAGCACGGGAGCCTGGGCGAGGGGAACGCAGTCGTACAGAACAGCTGCACTTGCTTTTATTTCTGATTGTTTAACGATCAGGTTCTGGTACGTTAGCTCTCACTGCATGACTAGCTGTGGACGTGCGTGAAAAGGAGAGCGGATGTGGGACAGAGAGCACAGCGCGCCTGCGTCCCCGGATCGCGCTGGGTTTGTGTCCGAGTGCTATTAGTCACATGGGGACTGGGGATATTTGGCTTTTACATTTGAAAAAACATTTCAATCACTTACTCCTTATCACCAGCGATGTAGAGAATGATTATTTGTCTTGTTTCATCGATTAAACACTACTAAATGCCAGGCCATTACTCAAAACCAGACCATTAATTGCAAAGTCCTGCAGGAATGTTGGAAACGTGAGAATAATTTAGAAAACAGTGTTGCACAGTGCTTAGCAAAAAAATGTTTATAAATCACAAGGCCATAAAATACTGAAATAAACATAAAACAAGCACAGTTTATGCAAATGTGGGCTGTTTTAATCTGTGTTTGTTGGATTAAGTGTATCAGGATGTGAACTCTTACCCCTTTAACAAAGAGTCAATTAATAACTACGATCCAGTTAATAAATATCAAACAGTGGTTCAAAGTGGTTCACGGATAGTGAGTTTCAGCAGGTTCAGGTTGAGAATAACACCACCCGTTCCTTTCCAGTTTTCTGCAGGCTGCTCTTCCACACCCGTAGCTCTTGAGTCAGTCAGTGAGGCAGGATAGTGCTTCATTTCACATTGATCCAATTCATACTGGATGAGATTAGCAGTAGCCATGGGTTAAGCCCCTTCAGACAACCAGGATGATTATCTAACTGCAATCTAAGTGCTCTATCATCACCTGAGACAGGATCTGTCTTTAACTGGATTCCATCTTTGGGCCGGTATATTTCACCATTATAAATGTCTAAGCGTATATAAACATCACATTTAGCAAATACCGTAGTGCTTATTGTGTGTTTTGGGTGTACGGTATTGTGCAATGCATCTGAGCACCAAAGTAATGGTTAACTGACCCGGAAAGACATGATAAGTATTTGTTAACACTGACAATATATATGTGTGTGTGTGTGTTCATATTGCCTTTATGTTAAACCTACCATTTACAAAAGAGATCTTAACCTATACAGATACAAGAAAGGTCTGTTTAGGACTGTAAATGAACTAAGCAAAAGCCCCAGAACTAATAAGTGAATTGAAGTAGAATTCCAAGCACCTGAGATTACATACATTATATTAAGAAGGTGAAAACTGTGGTCAGAAGGCCTTGGTGTTAATTAACTTTTTTTTAAGGATTTATTCTTTAATGTCAGTCTATCTTTAAGTATGCGAGGAGAGCTCCAAGTGTGTGTGTGTGTGTGTGTGTGTGTGTGTGTGTTTGAGTGCGCACAGCCCCCTGAGGAGCTCACCTCAGACATAGCTCATTAAGAGCTGCAACTGGTCCCAAACCTGCCAACATGTTCATTTACTGCAAAGTATACTGGCTCTGCCCTCCTACCTCATTAGCTAGTGAGAACTTTCGTTTGGGGAGGGGCTTTAATGTCCTCCTCGAGGACATGAGAGTGACGCAGAAGAATGAAACTCGTTCCGAAAGTCACCGAAAAGTCGAGTTGCCACGAAAGTGCGGGACCCTCCAAAGGAACTCAAACTGCAGGCGACATCGCTGAAAACAATCTGAAATAAATCATTTTTGACAAGTTGAGAAATGATAGTTACAACAATTTTCAAATATTGGCTCTAGCCCTAGGCTGTGCTTTTGTGATTGCTTGCCTTAATCACTGAGGATAGTTTGCAGACACACCCAGCCAGTTGTTCTGGCTCTAAGAGTCAAGTGACTGAAATTACCGTCTGAGAGCTCTGATTTTCCTTGAGATCCTGTTTGGTGGACTTGACTGTTGGAAGCACATAAGCCCCTAAAGGCACCACTACAGATGTGCGGCTTTCCTCCAGCTTATGGAGGTCTTCTGTGATGATCTGCTGCTGTGCCCCAGGAAGCAACACTGTAGAACACAATACCCAGTCCTAGAGTCACACGTTTCATTGACTTTTGTTATCACATAACATCTTACACAGTTGTTAATATGTTGGCTCATATTTTGGAGTGGTACTTTGTTAAAACAAAGTTTACTCAAATGGTTTAAATAAGCCAGTTAGTGTAACTTACCTGAGCTGACCTCTAAAGATTGTCTATGCAACTTGTAAGAGATGACAGATTACAAAGACAAAGAATCTGACTGTGCACATGGTTTACGTAATATATATTCTTATATAATATATATTTGTGCAAGATTGTCTTACTGTAACATCAGTATTATTTATCATATGAATTTAGGTTACATAATGTAATAGTACTGTAATATTTTAATGCAGTTAAGTGTAGTAATTTATAGTGCAAAAAAAAACGAAGTGTTTGAATTTATATTGAAAGTTGATGAGATACTATAAACATTTTTTTTCTCCTTTAGCACCCATGTGCGGTGGTCTTCTTCGTGGACCAAGCGGCGTCATCACATCTCCAAACTTTCCAGTCCAGTACGATAACAACGCCAACTGCACCTGGGTCATCACAGCTTCAGATCCCTCCAAGGTACATGCTTCATCAGACACGGGCCTTCTTAGCTTATCTCAGCTGTGGAGCTCTTTGTTGTTGTTGTTGTTGTTTGAGGTTTGTTTTTGTCTGTTTGTATTTATTTACTGATGCTGGTTATGTATAGGGCAGTACATACTGATATGGCTCGGATGTCGATGGCCTTGCTGAGGGAGAGAACAGTGACACCAGAGCAGTGAAGCTGTTGCTAGGGATTTTCCAGAGAAAACCTGGTGGCCGTGACGAAGTCATAATGTTGACTCTGTAGTCCAGTTCAAGACCATGGTCCTCCTTGTTTGCCAAATGTCTTTCTGTGCACCCAAACAAATGGTTTCACAAATGGCTTCTCTTATTGAGCTGCCTCATAGGGGAGAGGACATAAGGAAGGAGGTGCAGCTGCTCAACTAACATCTCTGTTTTACCAGTTTCCTCCACAACACACACACACACACTCGCACGCAAGCAAACACATACCGTGTCCTGTGGGTAATGGACGTTTTTACTCCACACAGTCTGCGCTGGAGAGAGAGGTGTAGATGAAGCATAGCTGTTCCCTCTTCTTTCAGACGTAGTGACGTTCTATTTTTGTGTTACTACAATGGCATCTGGAGGAGACTTGGGTTCAGCCATGATATCGCTGCAGAACTCGGCCTGTATGAAACGTGCCTTGTGTTTGCTATAGCTGGACCTGCAGCCGAACCCCTGACTCTCCGCGCACAGAGATATCCACCTGACAGTGTCTGCAGGTCTTGCTAGCACTACGGGCACGACCCGTATTGTGGTTCTATTCAGTGTGCTGGTCTGAAATAACAGAAATGTTTATTCATGTTAAATAAGTGCTTTACAGGCAAATTCAGTATTGTGATCACTTGGCTTGAGGATTACTAAAGACATGATCTAGATTTGGAACAACAAATAGATTTTTAGCTTGGACACTGAACAGGTCAGTGAAAGCTCTTGACGTTGATTTGTCAGCGCGGAGAGGTTATTAAGTGTATAGTCAATGATGGGTCCCTTTCAGTCCATTCAGAGCTGAGTGTGACTGTGGCTACAGAGAGCATTCTAAGAAACACAGAGTGTGAGCAAATCTGTCGGCTGTTTCCGATCTTCAGTGGTTCCAGTGGCAGCTGCGGGGAGACAGTCGAACGAGCAGACAAAGACAGAGCCAGCAGGACGGCCGTCTGCACGCGAGGACGAGGGGAGAGCTTCCTCAGCTGAGTCAATATGAACTCTGGGTCTAGACTCTAGACTTTCTGTTCTAGACGACCGGATCTCCAAGCAGGGAGACATGAAACGAGTCACTCACTGAGAGAAACGGATGATTGCTATCGTTGTCTCTTTTGGTTTTAATTAACCGTCCGCCTTTGTTTAGCGGTTGGTCTTCATCCAGATGATTCTCGTCAGATGCCACTCTGTGTGTGAAGAGAGCTTGGTTCAGCTAAACCTCTCCTCCAGTCCAGTTCCAATCAGTCCCCTGCGGTCAGCATGTGGCTTCAGAAGCGAGATAAGCCTTTGTAGAGGCCTGGGCACACGAGCTTTTTACGGACCTTTGGCTTCTGAGACCCAGAGTGAAGGGTTTTCAGTCCTTGCTCTCTACAATGGAACTTCCAGGTTTTTGCATGCCAAGGCTGTTCATGCGATAGATGTGAAAGGTTCGAGTGAAGCCTTTTCATGCTTAAGAGCGTTTTGTGCGCCACGTTACAGTATTTAAACATCAGCTCTGTATTTGTCTCTACAAGCTCATTCACTTGTCTATTCAGGCCATTTACTTTCTGAATAATTGCTAACGGCTCTTTATGTATATCTTTGTGCTGATGTATAGGTTGTTCGTCAGGGATATTGAGGGGTCTCAGTGGTCTGAGTGCAGTAAGGCAGGCCTCACAGTAATGCGTGGGATCATATTCACAGCATCTTGACTCTCGCAAACACGATTCCATGCTCGCAGTAACCCACGGTCGCTCAGCTGTTAGCCTCCACCCACCAAGGTCTCGGTGAACGGTGTGGCCACCAGTTGTCATGAGGTCACAGGAGAGAGTGGGCATCACCTGCCAAGGCTGATGTGGGCAGGGCAACACAGGAGGGAAAAAAAAAAGAAAAAAGGTTGAAGAGGTAAAGCAAGATGACGCTGCGTTTATCTGGTGATCTGACCTAGAATACTGCCCCCCCACTCCTGGCACTTTCCATCACCCACTGTGTTTACCATAGGACAGAATGCAATTTGCATTTATATAAGCTTTTTCATTACAAGTCAGTCTCTGAGTACTCCGAAAACATTAAGAATCGGGTGGAAATGTAGCAGACAATTCAACGTAGGAGACTGGACAAAATATTTTATTTATTTATTCTTCTACTTGCTTTTTTCCTCTCACTTTATGTTTTTTTTTCCCCTTTCCCTTGTTTATCAACTTAATGAACATTCATACAGAAACAGAACCCTTGATTGAATTTATTTTATTCCCATTTTAATTCCTATTTCTCTTGGATGGACATCAACATATTTTTTTTCAGACCTCAGAAAGGAATAAATCCTTCACACCTTTATCTAACATCAACTTCCTTCTTTAACTGTTCTTTTTTTTTTCTTGGCACAAATGTTTGTTTCTGTAATTCATTTTTTTTTAGATTTAGTCAATTTGACAAAGTGAAAATTGTATATTATTATTATATAATATAACCTGAAATTATAATCAAATCTCATTTTCACCCTAGTGCAACTATAGACTATATATAATATCTTAGTCTATGCATAAATAACACTTTTCAGTGCGCTGTGAGAAGCCTGTTAACGCAGAGATAATCAGATGGGCTTGGCTTTCGTTCATCAGCAGGAGAATTTCTAAACCTCAAATCCATTTCTGGTTCTTTAAAACCTGAAAATGGGCTCAAGGCTCCAGGCTTAGGGGGGCGCTAGCAGACATGGCTGCAGCTGTGGGCTGCTGCTGAGTACTGAATCTGAGCGGCTGCGGCCTGTGTGCAGGTGATAAAGCTGACCTTCGAGGACTTTGACCTGGAGCGTGGCTACGACACCCTAACGGTGGGGGACGGAGCCGTAATCGGCGATCAGAGGACCGTCTTTCATGTGTGAGTTGCTTTTGTCCTTTGCTTCTCTCTTCACTCTACTCTGTGATTCTCCCCTGTCTTCTCTTCTCTTCCTGTGCCTATAACCCTCTCACCTCACCTCTCTCTCCCTCGCTTTCATCTGTTGATGCCCTCCTCTTTCAACCCTCTTGCTCCCCCTCCTGCTCTTCCTCGCACTCTGTTTCTCCACGTTTCATCAGCCCTCAGAGTAGGAGCGCATGGGAGAAATACCCAAGGCTCAATTGTCAATCACTTTAGCTTTCAATGTTACAACAAGATCATCCCCACAAAAAAGCACCCGCATATTGATGCCTGTAATGCAGTTTGCCAAACCAGATGCTCCCCAGCGCTTCTCAGAGTGTTGTTATTAATTGTGCTGAAATTTATGGTGTCCATAAAGTTTTATCGATGGCATTTTACGTGTGCTCTCTGGCAGGGCTGGAAAGGTGTTCAGTGGCAGCAACCGGCATGGTATCCCTAAGTGCACAATCTCTCTCTCTCTCTCTCTCTCTCTCTCTCTTTATAGAGAGAGAGATATTTCTATCCTCCCTCACCTCTCTCTGTATATTACTGTCTTTCTCTCTCTTTTGCTGTCTCTTGTCTCTTTGGATCCTCTGGGCCCCAGAATGGTCTAATGTGCTCAATTAGTGAGCCCTATATGCCCAAAGCCAGAGGAGCTCCCTGATCAGCCAAGCCTACTGGCATACAGTACATTAGGAGCAGAATGAGTGTGCGAGTGGGGTTTGTCTTAATACCGTGTCTGGTTTGTACCTCTAGGCTTTCAGGAACCACCACTCCAGACCTGGTGGTCAGCACCAGTCACCAGATGTGGCTCAATTTCAAGACCGATGACACCAGTGGCTCTTTGGGTTTCAAGGTATCATATGAAGGTAAGACAGAACACCTGGAGAGAAATACTTTGTACAATGGATCCACTCTTATACTGGCATTTACTGGGACAACAAGGCAATTTGACTGATTACATCTGCACACTACCTCAGTATACTGTGCTCTGGCCCCTCTTTGGCAATTACAGCATGTTTTCATTACATGTCTATCAAGAGCTGTCTGGTGAAGTCTGTGCACAGGTAGATAAACTGACAGTTCTTTACTACTGCAAACGTGACTGGTGGTAGTGCTTTCTCTTCTGCTGTTGCTGCTTTTCTATCTAGTGCCATTGGAGTTGAGAAAACAGCATTTTATCTGTGTTTGTGCGCTGACACAGTTGTGTATGGTGATTTGAGAAGTGCACTGCTAGCTGCAAAGGTCCCTGGCCAAATTTAGGTCATCAACTTCTTTGCTTGGTTCTAGTCACAGCACATTTAAAGATAAGCTCCCTAACATTTCAACCCACATTGCTTTTGTTTTCTTATACACTGCATGTTCCTTTAATTGTGCCAAGAATAGAGTCTTTGATCTCGGGTAAAACAACCACCCAGTTGCTGCTATGTCTCCTTCTTTCCTCTTTTCTAAGACTGTTCCATCTGGGGAGAGAGGAGAAAGAGGGCGTCAGGCTGTGACTATCGCCCGTGCTCCCTTTTCATGGGACTTTTTACTCCCCTGCGTTTTTAAAATACTTCCCGCCTCTGTTCTTTCTCTCCCTCACCAGTGATGTGTCTTGCCACGCTCTCAGCATATTTATCTGCCGTGACAACCCAGCACGGTCCCTCCCCCCCCCAACACTCACAGATTGTTTCACGCTGCTTTTCTCTCTCTCTTTTCTTCATCGTTTTCTCGCCAGATGTGAAGGGGGTCGTCACGGGGGGGTCTTCACGGCAGAGACGCTCCTTCTCCCTCACTGGAGAACAGCTCCGTCTTTTGTAGATACTGAGAGAACATTGCAGAGCAGGGAATGGTAATGTGGTCTTTGTTAGGAAGGCTCTCCACCTTGCGATTGGAAACGAGGCCAGCCAGGCCTTGCTCCAGGTCTGAACGTTGCCTCCCAGCAGCGACTGGGTGTTGCCATGGTCCTCCCATGTTTTTTTTTTTACTCTGATGTAGTCAACATCATCAATGAGCCTTTCCTTGTCCAGTTATTTTCTTGTCATTAGCAAAATAATATAAAATAGAACAGTGTACACACCCAAAATCTTTAGTAGAATAAGAAAACACATAATCAAGGCGAATTATCTCCTTATACCTCAGTCTCAAATGAAATGATTACCCAAATTATTTAAATTCTTATTTTTGTGCTTTCAAGATAACAGTGCTAGATGTCTTGCTGTAATGTCTGTAACATGCAGTCAGTAATGAGTAAATGGAGTTCAGTAATGACTTTATTAATGAGATTAAGAGTGAGACTTGAGAAGACTGACTACAGAACATGGCTGTTCAAACCGTGTGCGGTTTTACAAGCACCCCATTACTGCTTACTTCCTCTCTGCGAGTAAGGAGATACAGGGCCAGGAACGTCTCCCTCACCCCCTGCTGGAAGCTTCAATCGTGAGTCTTCTTTGCCCTCCATCACTCCTTCCATGCCCTCCTTCTTTCTCCCTCCTCGGGGAGAGGATGAGCTGTAATTCAACACACTGCGTTTCAGTGTGCTGATGTAGAGATCGTCACAGTTTTTGCTCTACGCATGACATGGTTGCTGTACAGCAAGCTGACTGGAGGCAAATAACATATAAGCACAGCCAATGAATGGCTTCAGGTGCGTTTAGAAAATTCCCATACACAGCTACATTTGGTGAGGATGCGTGAATTGATTCGCTCCCGTGCCTTTCCTGCGTTATTAGTAATCCGTCACTAGGAAGCGAGCGACTTCCATCTGGATTTGCAGAAGGAAAAAAAAAGGAAAGTGACAGGAGAATAAATCAGTGGAAAATTGAAATGGGTAAATAACAAATGTCAGTCCTTATGAAAGTGCTCGTGTCAGCGAGAGAGACGGCCATCGCCGGCCCGGATCAGGAGGAGGTGCCTGAAAGTTGTTTTTTGACATGCAGGAGTGTGGATCCAAAAACACGCCCCATACGCACACAGAGTTTAACAACAAAGCCGCCGGTTCTCTAAGGCGTCTGCGGTCCCGTCTGCGTCCAGTGGCCAGAAGATCCTTTACTTTTGCTCAGGGTACGGATGGCCCTGTCGGAGGCGGGCAGGGGTTCAGTCCAGGCGCTAGTGCGTGAGGCGCCCATGCTAGACTCACTCCAGCAGCGCGCACTGCATGCTGGGTAGCAGCTGCTGAGACAATATGGCACAAACTGTAGACAAGGCAGGCAAGCCATGGAGAGATGAGAAGAGCTGAGGTCCCAGCTCCCTTCCTGACCTCCTGTGTTTGCTCAGCTTCCTGTGCCCTCCTGGGTCCTCTTGATATATGGAACCTTTCCTGTGCACATATAAAAAAAAAAAGGCTTGAGAACTGAAAACATGTGAATGAACTCATGGGCAACGTATATGTAGTTGTGAGATAAGAAAAACATTTAATAAAAGTTCTCCTACACAGATTCTTCATCTGTATCACATTACTCTCATTGGCCCTTGTTCTGTATAGAGAAGACTCTGTCCTTTTATTCACGCTCTCCAGTCCCCTTCCCTGTCCCTTTCTGTCTCTGTCTCACGCTGGTCCTCTCTCATATCCTCTCCTTCTCTGCCCTCCCCTGCCCTCCTTCCGTTTTGCTGCACCCACCTCCCCCTCACAGACATGGTGTGGTGCTCAGACAGGTGGAGGGCTGAGGGAGAGCACAGGGGTAAAAAGGAATTCTTTAGCAGAGAAGGCCATCTTGAGAATGGAACTGCACTGGGACGAGCACAAGGCCAGTTTACGTGTCCCATGTTTGTTTTTGGCGAGAGGTTAGTAGATTCATAGACAGGGGGGAGGGAGGAGGGCAGGAGAGAGATAGTTAATTAGAAATGTCAGCAGTAAACAACAACAATAACAACAACAAACTGACACCAGTAATGATTTTAAAAAGAGAAAAAAAGGCTTGCGCTAGCTATCCATGATAATAGAAAATCAACTTCCTCCACTTCCTACAGCAGGGGCTACGGAAATGTTTTTCTATGAGAATGTTTTCAGAATATAATTGCACACCATGTCATGCCAAACAAACCAGTCCTGAAAAAAATTAACATCCAGAGCGAGGTTAATTTTTTTAATGAGATCTTGTATATCTTCATATAATAACTACACTCACAGGGAAACACTCACAACAGCTCATTCAGTGCCGTCCAGTTCAACAGCCACTTGAACCTGTTGAGTCTTGATATGTATATGGACATATTATGCTTCCATTTTGCACTTTTTCTCTTTCACTCAAATGTGTGCATGGAGTGGTAGCATGTGGACGTGATGACCCAGGTGCTCACCAGAACGGCCCGCCCGGGAGCGGAGGCCCAGCCTGGGGGCGGTGGCCCTGCCCGGGAGCGGAGCCCCTGCCTGGGGTTGGCGGCCCTGCCTGGGAGCGGAGGCCCTGCCTGGGGGCGGCGGCCCTGTCTGGGGGCGGTGGCCCTGCCTGGGGGCGGAGGCCCTGCCTGGCTGAGAGCACTCCGCCCTTCCCTCCCAAACTCATGCTCTGTCTGTCACCTGCCAGTTCTCTTGGCCTGACATTAAGGAAGACATCATTTCCAGTTGAATTCCCCTCTGGGGACAGAGCATCAGACTGTAGAAGTAACCATGGGCAACCCTGGTCTCCATCAAAGCCTGATATTGATCCTCTTTCCCTCTTCTGACCTTTACTTGAGTTCAGGTGGTGTGAGAGGCTTCATTCCACGTGTAGCCAGGTGTTTGACTCGTGTTTTTTATTGACTTATATTGTCTTTCCTGTACAACAATAGGGATTCCTCTTCTTTCCAAACCCACATCTGATTTCAGCTCTCTACTCTGTCCATTAGAAATTGACCAGGGTGGCTGCGGAGACCCTGGAATTCCAGCCTACGGCAAGCGAGAGGGCTCAGGCTTCCGGCATGGGGACAGGCTCTATTTTGAGTGTCTGCCCGCTTTTGAGTTGGTGGGAAAAAAGAACATCACATGTCAAAAGAACAACCAGTGGTCAGCCAAGAAGCCCAGCTGTGTGTGTAAGTGGCAGTGTTTCTCTCTCACACATTCATTTATGATTTCAGTCATGAATCATCCTCAAAGCTGTTCCACTCTGCTTACAGTACATCAGAAGCTGCGCTCTGAGCCAGCGCATGCCGCTCTGCACCACTCCTTACGCATCTGTGTTAAAGCATTCCTGTTGTTGACCTTCATTTAAAAATTGCTTACTCTGCCATAATGTGTTTCATGCTCGTACATTAATTAAAACCACATTTTAAGCATTATCGCCTAGTAAATAAATTATACATTTCAGTAATAGCAGCATTAGTGAATGGATCATGTAAATGAGTCTTGCTAAGTCATATGGAAGACTGAAGAGAGTATAAGTAAGGTGGGAAATTCATTAAAGGACTATTTTATAGTGCAGTGGTCATGAGGCCAGTGTCTGTTCATGCAAATGTATGTAAAAAAGGGAGCGGAACATGTACGGCCAGTCCAAGCAGGTGTTCAACAGTGCATATCTACATATCTTCATACATCAGCATATGTAGCTGGGTGCAGTGGCCTCATTTAACAAGCTCCTACCATTCCAAACCATGCACAGCCTCACCAGCTTCCATCCTGCCACGCTGATTGCCCATACTGGGATGGAGATGGGCCTGTCCGAGTTGTAAATAGCAGTCCTGGCTGGCAGGAAAAAGCTCCAGTAGTGAGCTATTGGTGTTAGTTTTTATTCTGCTATGTGAGGCATATTCATCTTTGGGAACAAATCAACCATTCTTTAGTTGGCCTTGCAGTGGTGCTGTGTGTCATAACAACAACTTCACTGGGTTATTGAACAATGGTTAACTGAGTAGCTAGATAAAAGAGAGCCAGCCAAGAGCTTAATCAGGGAGGTAAATGCAGCTCAGTTAGTGAGAGTGGCCAGCAGTTTTGAATATTTCTCCTAGAGATGAAACAGAACCACAGTATTTCATGATTATCTTTCAATTGTTGCTGGATGGAGTTGCAACTGAAACCCACTTTAGGATTTCTGAAGGCTTTGTAGTTTGTTTCCAAAAGTTCATTGTTTTCATGGGCTATAGCTACTCACATCCAGAAGGTGTCTCTCCACATATTCTATAACATAGCTCAAGACAGTGGTTATCCTTTCATAAGATGTGTGGAATAAAATGGTGTACTACGAGATTTTTTAAAACCTGGTAAAAGGGGTATATGTGCTAAAGGTCTGATTAGGTTCTGTGCTCCACCTAGAAGATCTGATTAGGCTCTGTGCTCCACCTTAAAAGGCTGTCAGAATACGAGGGATATTATATGAGACTGACAGCTTGCTACAGTGAACTTTCCAGCTATAGTGTTTTTAAGTGAAATGTGCATTTGCAAACATGATGTGAAAACTATGCAGAAAATTGTCATAGCATCACCTCATGGGAAGTTTGTATTATGCATGTGTCTATAAACAAACATTCTGTCTGTGCAGCCTGAACTTAGTCAATATCTTAGTCACCTGAGTTTTGTCACTGAGTCTGTCGAGGGACATTGCAATGCCCTTGATGATTTTTGGCACATTGGCTCCCACTCCAACCACCCCCCATCCATCCCCCCACATGCAGTCTCCTGCTTCTTCAACTTCACCACTCCGTCTGGGGTCCTGCTGTCACCCAACTACCCTCAAGAGTACGGCAACAACATGCACTGCGTGTGGCTGATCATCTCCAAGCCCGAGAGCCGCATCAACCTGGCCTTCAACGACCTCAGCATGGAGAAGCAGTTCGACTTCCTGTCCATCAAAGACGGGGGCAAGGCAGAATCACCCATCCTGGGCACCTTCTCGGGCGACGTGCTGCCATCGCCCATCACCACCAGTGGGCACGTGGCACGACTGGAGTTCCTCACCGATCACACATACACCGACCGCGGCTTCAACATCACCTTCACCAGTACGTCCTGGCTTATACTGATCTTTTGAACCAATTATTTTGTTTATAAGAAGTTTCTTTTGTGCATATTTTTTTTTAAAACTTAAGGATACTTTCTATAAAAATGGTATAATGATTTGACAGCATGAATTGGATTTTTTGAGCTTTATTATAGCGCTGCATATGAGTCATTGTCTGTACTAAAGCAGCACATCATTAATCACCGTTGACTCTTTCTGTCAGTCCCTTGTATATTTATGTGGCAACCATATTGTGTTGTTCTGTGTTAAATACAGCTTTTACACATGTGTGTTTTATTCATTTACAGCGTTTGGTCCAGGCTCAGCGAAAGAGATTCTCTAAGCCCTGCACTCTGTACTTTACAGAGGTTTTGCATCCATGAATTCATAGCATAGTCAGGTTTATAGTTGCTATTTAAGTTCAACGCACTGCATCACCCTGCTTTTCTCTCACTCCTTAAGAAGCTTCGCTTGGCTTTTAGCACTCTGTTAGTACTCAGCATGTCCTCAGCAGTTTCTTGTTATACACGCAGTTTTTGTCTTGCCAGCATAGACCACAGAGACCTTAACATAGCAGCTGGTAGTGACAAGTGATGTGACACCCAGACATTCTGGTCTGGCCAAGCCATACACATTTGCACATACAGATTTAGGTAATATTGCTCCAATCACATGTTGTTGATAATGGAATGAAGCACTGTCATTTAATTGTGACTACTGAAAGGTCACAATCACATGATTCCAGTATCACCTAGATTTTTTTGGAGGGGTAGGAGGGTCCCGTTGCTCAAATTAATTACGAAGTCGACACCCTGTGCTGAGGGGATGGATGGCAGTTTAATAAATAGAGTGATAGTGATAGACGGGGGATGCTGGGTGTGTTTGGGCGAATCAGAGCGCGGATGCATCACAAAAACAGATTTCAAACCTCTACTGAAAGAGAGAGAAAAAGACCAGCAGAGCAGATAAAGAGTGGGTGGGAGAGAAAGACCGAACACGATGAAGTTTTTTGGGGGTTTTTTTTCTGAAAAGATTCTGTCTCGAAGTGGCGCTTTATCTTCTCCGAAGCCCCATAAGCATTCAGTCAGTGTTTCCAAACTTCCCAATCAACCCAGTCACTTCTAGAGGCAGAGAAGTCAATAGTGTGTGCTAAATGAAATGAATTAGTTTGTTTGTGGAGCAGAGATGACGAGCAGAAAAGTTTTCTCGTCATGGAGGAAGTTTCTTCATCTAATTCATTAAGAGGCCATGGCCGTGCACAATTTGGCAACTTTACAAAAACACAACCTTTACAAAACCAGCCTTTACAAAAGCATAATCTTTACAAAAACATAGCCTTTTATGCAGCTCCAACACCACCTGAATTAAATGCACGTGGCAACTGGATCAAAATTCACTCCGAAAGGACTCAAGGTCACAGAGTCAGGGCCAATACGAAATCAAGTCCAAGTTAAAGAAGTTGGGTGATGAAGGGCTTGTGAGGGGTGTGTAGCTGGGGCGTGATGAGTTCTTCTCACCTTGTTTGCACATGAACCTGCCTGCAGCTCCATGTTTCTGACTGCAGCTCCGGGATTCACTCGCCTTCACATCTAAAGACTGAACTGATAACCTGTGGCCTGGAGCTTAAATCACAACACTAGTATCACCATCTCTAACAGTAATAGAAGCATTTGTACTTGTTTTGTTGTTGTTGTTGTTGTTGATGTTTTGATTTTGTTTTTGGCTTATTAAATCTAATATTTCATGGAACTGGGCAATTCAAACATAAGAGCTCGTCGCTGACCTGAGATCAGGCGAGCACAGGCCCGACCGCACACCCATCCTTTATGGTTCTGTATAAATAATCACATGCCTCTACTGTCATGTCTATGTATGCTTTTGGAATACAATACGTGGTGAGATGGTGTTTTCTGTTGTTGGAGCTGGCAGAACTAATGCTATTTAGTCATGCATTAGTTTGTCAGGCAAAATTGCATTCTGCAAAGACAGGTGGTTAGTCACTCTGCCAAATCTGACAGACCCGCCCACGAATAAAACCCAGGCTGTGAGACTGTTTGTGTTTAGAGCTTTTGTCCAGGAAGGAGGGCTGTCTGTTTCTCTCTCCTGCTGCTGGTACGGCTGACCTGTATCGGTCTGCTCCCTCTTCCCCAGCGTTTCGGCACAACGAGTGCCCTGACCCAGGTGTGCCCGTCAATGGGAAGCGCTTCGGTGAAAGCCTGCAACTGGGCAGCTCCATCTCCTTCCTGTGTGAGGAGGGCTTCGTGAAAACCCATGGCTCCCAGACTATCTCCTGCATCCTCAAAGATGGCAACGTGGTGTGGGACAATGCCATGCCCCGCTGTGAAGGTCTGTGCATGCCAAAATATACAGCTACAGCCTATACAGTAGATATTGCAATGTAATTAACGTTTAATAAGCGCGTTATAACTATAGTCATCCATTTTCCTACTGTTACCTGTCATTCCATTGTATCTCAACACACAAAGTATTGCAAAATCCCCCCTAAAATGCATTGTCTCGCACAACACTAAAGCCCACTATGAGCTTTCCTACATATACTTTTTGGGGGGTTTTACGTAAACTCCTACAGAATGCAGCAGCATTCTCGCTGGCAACCAAAGTGTCAAAGCAACAGGAACCCTTGAGAAATGTCTGTTGGAGGTGCATATGGGGATGAGATACATGCTGTGTAAATCCAGTCACAAAAACTTTATTTAAGATTCACTGTCTGCCACTGAAGCGTGTGAAGCCCAAGCATTGCACAAAAACTTCCCTTCACCACATTTTATACAACTATGATGAAATATTGGAGTAAAGCATTTTCATAGAGAATTTATGCCTTGGGATGTTTGCACACTTTTGTTTTATGCAAAAATATTTTGAGGATAAAACATGTCTCCTTATTTAATGACATTGTCCACAGTTCGATAAATCATTTCAGTCGTGTGTGCTATTCATACATGCCCTTCAGTGCACCCCTGGGGGGGGGGGGGGGGGGGGGGGGGGGGGGGGGGGGGGGGGGGGGGGGGGGGGGGGGGGGGGGGGGGGG
>JAOYMR010000004.1:14341115-14368917 GCA_025802075.1 Tenebrosternarchus preto | reverse complement strand
TATTCCCAAACCACGCTGTGGTTCTCAGTGAATGCATATTCCCAAACCACGCTGTGGTTCTCAGTGAATGCATATTCTCAAACCACACTGTGGTCCTCAGTGAATGCATATTCCCAAACCACGCTGTGGTTCTCAGTGAATGCATATTCCCAAACCACGCTGTGGTTCTCAGTGAATGCATATTCCCAAACCACACTGTGGTTCTCAGTGAATGGGCAACTCAGGAAGAGGTTGTCACTCAAGATTGCATCACTAGCCATCTATTTTAGTCCTTCCTACCCAGGACTGGAGCATCACCACACCATTACAGCAGTGCTGGTAATAATAGGTTTAGCTGAAATAAGCTGCAGGTGTAAATAAATCAGCAGTCAGGGTTTCCCCGCACTTCACCCCAGTCCAGATTATTAGCTGTCAGTCTGACAGCAGCCCACAGAGCAGTCCTGCTCTAATAAGTACCCAGCATGCCACATGCCCCGGCGCTGGTGCTGGTGTAACCCAGCGTGTGTCAAACCAGTACACAGTGTGCCGCGCTCTCGTCTCTGGTCACTGCGGGAGTCTGTCAGCACTGAACCTGGGCATCGCAAGGCTCCCAGCGAGCCCAGCAGTGCCCCCAAGAACTGTGGGTAAACTCATATCCACCACAAAGCCCCCTTCCCTGAACCCATCATATGTGCACACACACACACACACACACCAGGAAACAGACACCATTTGCTGACTAATGAGGTTGTGGCATGGTAACAGCAAAGAAAGCTGTGTTACATAAAGAGAATCTCTCAAGACACTTCCCCAGTCAAAGAAAATCGGATTTCACAAATTTATGAGCTGGAAAAATTAAGTGTCGACCCAAAGAGCTCTTTAAAAGATATTGACTGACACTAAATGTTTTTATTGCCAAATAATAATAATGATTTTTTGTTTGATGTCTTGTTTAATTTCTTCCACTTTCCTTTTTTTCCATTGTCATTTTCGGGGAGACTGGAAATAAATGCTTGGTAGCAGATTTTAAACTTGCTTGGTGTGTTGTAAATGTCAATATATTTTAAAAATATTTTTTATTTTAATTATTTTTTTATGTATACATATATTAAAATATATTAAATCTCACAGCAGTATTTTTGGCAAAATGTAAAAAAAAAACATTTGGGTTTATAAGTGAAAATGAAAAATGGCTTTTAATTTGTTTCTTATGGAAAAATATTTCTTTGCTTTCATTTTAGGAGAGTCCCTTCCCTTAGCTTCCTCTAACCAGATCCTTATCCGCTTCACCTCCAAAGGACAGTCCACATCTAGAGGTTTCCACCTGGTCTACCAAGGTAGTGCTGAGAATCAAGGCACTTGGTCACACCATCCGTTCATTATCTACAGTACAGTTCATTATATCTACAGTACAACCCTGGCTGGCTAAGCTATAACCATCCGTTTTTAGGACTACGGTCCCTAATGTGACCCGATTTATTTAAATAAACTTACAGCTAGGTACCAAGAAATAAACAATGACATGTATGTTCACACACACACACACACAAACACACACACACACACACACACACACACGCACGCATTAACGGATGACACTTTAAGTTTAATCCAGCTTAGTAGGTTCCGTAGTGCTTCCACCTCAGCATGTTCTAGCTCTCTATGTAATAGATGACTTGGCTGGTATAAGCTTAAGTGCTGTTACTGCTTCACCTCCTTATCCTGCTGTAGTAATGGGGATGTGGTTCGCTCCCATGTGGGTGGTGTGGTATGACGTTATTAAGGTCCAGTGCTGCTTTATAAAGACATATATAAATGCCACAAGACATCGTAAACATGGTAAAGCTTGTTAAAGGAACTTTTCATGCACAACACACCATTCCCAACAATTTCAAAGTCCAACACCAGTACTTTTGATCATTAAACGTAATAATTTTGAGCAGTTTTGAAAAATTAGCTGGGATTGCACATCCTGACCCATGTGGCCGCGCCCAGGGCAGATCCTGTGCTGAGTTGAAGTCTATTACCAGCCCGCTTCTTCCCTGCCTCTGCCAGCCGTCCCCAGAACGAGTGGCACACAGTGCAGCTCGGTGCCAGAGCCCAGGCATGGGCGGCGCACGGGGAGCAGCTTCGCCGTGGGCGCCGTGGTGCGCTTCGAGTGCGGGGCCGGATACGTGCTGGAGGGCCCCAGTGCCATCGAGTGCCTGACGGTGCCCAACGCCCTCGCCCAGTGGAACGGCACCATCCCCAGCTGCGTGGGTGAGGAGGCCACCCTGCACCCGCCAGGCTGCGGGTCTCGCTGAATACACCACACGTCCTGAAGACGCGGCCATCTGTGTTCTCCACAAAATGGAATCTACATATCCATAGTGTTAAAGCCAAAAACACATAAACATTTTGTTCCTCAAGAACTAAAGCTGTGGTCTCACATACGTACTCCTGCCTGTCTCACACACATACTCCTCCCTATCTCACACACATACTCCTGCCTGTCTCACACACGTACTCCTGCCTGCCTAACAAGCAGAGGCACACAGCTGCAGGTAAGCAGCAGTGACCTCCAGTTACACACACACACACACATACATACACATATGCAGGTGCAGTAAGCTGCACACACACAGACACACACATACACACACTCGCTGCATAGATTCTACAGATGCTTACCTGTTCGCTCCACTGCAACTACCAGATGTTTGGCCACAGGAGCTCCATCTGAAAACATGGTGTCAGAACCCAAGAACATTAAAAAATAGCTCAGCTGCCTGGATGGGGCCGCGTGTGTATGTGTGTACTGCTGTGTATGTGTGTATGTGTGTACTGCTGTGTATGTGTGTATGTGTGTACTGCTGTGTATGTGTGTATGTGTGTATGTGTGTACTGCGGTGTATTATTGCTCCCGTTCCACGCCTCTCCCTGTCCTTCCTGCCATGTTTCAGTGCCATGCGGCGGGAATCTCACCCAGCGCACCGGCACCATCCTCTCCCCTGGTTACCCTGAGCCCTACCTGAACAGTCTGAGCTGCGTGTGGAAAATCACAGTGCCTGAAGGATCAGGAATACAGGTAATGCTCAGGAATATAGGTAACGATTAGAAATATAGGTAACACTCAGGAATATAGGTAACACTTAGGAATATAGGTAACGCTCAGGAATATAGGTAACGCTCAGGAATATAGGTAACACTTAGGAGTATAGGTAACACTTAGGAGTATAGGTAACACTTAGGAGTATAGGTAACGCTCAGGAATATAGTTAACAGAATTACATTTCTCATTGCATTGTTCAGAGTATGACAGAGTAAATAAGACTTTCTTTCAATGCCTTCATCTTGACCCTTGCTCTTTTAAATTCCTCCAGCGAATGATTCTTCACACGCCCGATGTACTTGTTTCCTGTTTACTGTTTTTTTTTTTTTCTTTTCTTTTTTTTTCTTTTTTTTACTTTACTGCAGGCTATGAAAGTTTAGAGTCTCATGGACATGGTAGTGATGCCCTCTATTCTGGGATTTCGACCAGTATCTCTATGGCCCTTAATGCCTGCTGTCATGCCTCATAACTCTGTCCAATATTGCCTCCCTGGCACCTTCAAAGCTTAGCAGTAAAGAGTTCTGTGAGTTTTCTTGGCAGCTGCTTGGGCTCATCTATCTCCACCACAAAACATTTATTCCCTTGCCTGGATTAGGCACATTTCACTGCTTTGTTCTGATGCACATTTCCCCTCATGTAACAAAGGGCAAATGTGGCCTCCTTCTCTGGTGTAGATGAACCACAGTGCTGCATTAGTGCTGTATATCCTGCGCAGGACACGGGGGCCGAGCATCAGCTGTGGTTGGCAGGTGTCCAGCAGAATGGACGTGTTTGGTTTAGAGCACAGATTGCTGTCCCACTGTATGCCTAAAGATTTTTTTCTTTCAGGAACACTCAAGCCCTGAGACTTCATCATGATCCTGAGAGTTCATCATGAGTCTTCCGTTAGCCTAGAGCTAATTTAGCATAGAGCTAAATGCAATGCTTTGAATAAAAGAGGACTTCATGTATTTATATATTTTTTTTGTTTTGCCATGTTAAGTGATAAGAATTAAAAAGTCATTAAACTAATTGCAGTTTTTTTTTTTTTTTTTTTAGCATAACAGTCATTTTATCATTCTGCGTGTCATAGTTTGAAGTGACTAGAAGCAAACCCTGTTTGTCAGATCCTCAGAAGTGCAGGTCTGCTGTTATGAACCTCCTGTGAGGTTCACATCTAACAGGAAAGCCAAAACTTGAGTTGAATCCCTAGGCCTTACAGAGAGGGATACACACTGATGTGGAGTCAGGAGTCAAGAAGTAAGAAACAGATTAAACGTGAGATTATTTTTTTAAGACCAATGCAGACAGGATGATGGTGTGTAAAGTAGAGTGAGTGGCTGAGGTGGATAAGGGGTAAGATGGGAAAGGTAAAGATGTCCATCTGTACTCCCCGTCATCTCAGTGCTGGGTTGGTGTTATCACCCAGCCCCAGTACAACTAGGCACGTCTGTCTGTTGCTAAATGGATAACTGGATTTGTGAAACGATTGCCCATGATAGCACAATTGATATGTTATTGCTTTTTTCCAAGAAACTGTAATAACACTAATAATGTTTTAATAATAGTCATGGAATTTTAACCTGTCAGTGGCAAATGATGTTTTACCATCTAGAAAGCTTTCAAAATGTCAGATGTTTGTATTAGTAGTGAACATCTGCAGTCAGCTGGTCTGTTTGTTGTCCTTCACTGAATAAATCATGATCATTGTTCATTATCGTAGATTGACAAAAATAGGAGTAGAACATAAAAGAGAAATAAAAGGGATTTACGTGAATGTAACTTGGTTTATGGCATCTTAGTGTCAGACAGGCTGCTCTTAAGGACTTCCCCTAGTTGGCCTTGCTCTCCTAAGATTTTCAATTCACTGCACGGAGCAGGCACAAATAAACACAGCATTTGACTGCACAGCTATCAGACGTGACAATCTCCCAGTGATAGCCACAGTCATGCCACTGTGACCATCCAATTTCTCAGCCTGGTTGAGGGTGAGGTGAAAATAGATGCCTGCCAGTATTTACTGGTCTACACGTTGACAAACTCAGCAGGGAAAAAAGTCGGCTTATACCGATCTTATACAGTGCAGAAATCCTGAAGAAGAGGGAGTCTGTTTTTAGATTTCAAGAGCTGAGAAGAGGCATAGTACAGCACTAGATATGCGGTTCAAAGTTCTTGTCTGTCATTTACCAAAAACTTTTCAACGCTACACTGAGGGCTGTGACTCACACAGCCAAATGGCTGATGCTCCATCCTCCATCCTAACCAAGCCTGACTGTGTATTTTGTCTTCCCTCTCCCAGATCCAGGTGATTAGCTTTGTGACCGAGCAGAACTGGGACTCTCTGGAGGTGTTTGATGGTGGCGATAACACAGATGCCATGCTGGGGAGTTTCTCAGGTGGGCCCAGGATGGAGCTGGCTGGTTCATTACTGACGCCTACAGTGACTGTCACTTCCACCACCCCACACCCCACCAAATGTTTTCCACAGGCTTCAGTGGAAACAGCGTAGGCGAAGTGTGAAACAGGCCTAGGTTTTAATTGTAAATTAATTTTTTATTAAATGTGAGTTTCTTTTGACCAACCCTACACTTCACACTGGGAGTGTGTGTAGCGTACATCGAGACCCACAGGGGTCTTGATAAGCATTTTTATTTGCATATATATATATACATACATACATACACACACACACACACACATACACACACATACATTTAACGCATGTCATGTTGAACAGTAACTATGTCTGCTTGCAGGTACCTCTGTACCAGCGCTCCTCAACAGCACCTCCAATCAGCTGTACCTGCACTTCTTCTCAGACATTAGTGTGTCAGCAGCTGGCTTCAGGCTGGAGTACAAGAGTAAGAGCACAGAGCAGAGACAATTTCTATTCGTATCATGTCTTTTATGTACTGTAGATCCACAGACTTCAATCTGAATCCTTTTTCAGCGAGTCCTTGTGTGTCATGTGGTGCACACATTGATGATGCTCTCGGTTCAACTAAGCAAACTGATTTCAGTAAAACTGAAGATTATTATTGTTATTATTGTACTGTCAAGGCAACAGCTTTAGAAGTTGCTTCACATTAGAAAAAGAACTGTGAATAAAAGTAGATTTATTAAATGGGCAAAAATCAAGATCAAATCTCTTGGTAGCAAAACAAGAGTAAGTCCAAAAAACTGGCATGGTGTTCAAATAGCTGTATGCCTGTTTAGGTGTGTATCTGTTTATTTGTTTGCTGCCCACATGAGGCCTCACACGTTGCTCAGCGTGCTTTCCGCCTGTCTGACATCTTCTCTCCCCAGCCGTGTCTCTCACAAGCTGTCCTGAGCCCGTTCTACCCATGAACAGCTTCAGGGTGGGAGAGCGCTTGCAGATGAACAATGTTGTGTCCTTTCAGTGTGATCCAGGATATACCTTACAGGTTAGTCTGCTAAGTGTTTGGCCAAGACAGCTACTCAGCACATAAAAAAAAGGAAAAATGGCTTTTGAGCTCCCTGTGACGCTTCTTCTCTAAGAGGTTCCAGCCAAAACGAGATCATAGTACTCTATAAAAGAGACATAAACAACATTAAGAAAGTGGGAAGACCTAAAGGACAAATAAATGAATGCATTAAGGGAATAAAAGAATGAATGACTTGCCTGTTTTTTCTTCGTAGGGAGTGTCCCACATCACCTGTATGCCAGGAACAGTGCGGCGGTGGAACTACCCCCCGCCACTCTGCATTGGTATGACCCTTGCTGTCAACTCATTTTTTCACCTCCCGTATTGTCACTCATGCTTCAAGGCCAGATATGATTATGCTGTATGGAATATTCATCAGGTTGCCTTGACTTGACAAAAGCCCCTCTACTCATAACTGTAAACAGGCATAGCAACAGGAATTAGCAATACTTTAGTTGCTGTGGGATTTCTGACACTTCACACACTACCAAAGCTATAAAATGTGATTCATATACGTGGTATTTGTGGGTTTGTATTTTCTGTTTTGAAACATTTGTCTCTAATGAAATAACGAGAGCTTTGTGGTCGACTTGCTGTTGCTCGTCTGGTTCCTGCGAAACATCCATTAGTTCATCAGAGCTGAGTTGTGCAGTGACTGGCGTGTCGTTCAGAGGCCCTCCAGTCCACTCACACACCCCGCCCTCTCAACAATGGCGAGACCTTTGCATAACAGTAAACACTAATCACACTTCAGGTAACCCCTCTGTGCTGCATAAGTGAACACATGGGTGTGGATTAAAGAGAGAATGAGGAAGAGAGTGCATTTGTCAAGGGCCACCACGCATTCCTGCACATGACTCTTGACAAACATGAGTAATGGCTGTGACCTACTCTATCCTAATTAGTTCCATCTCGCACTATGATTGGCGGAAATACTGGGGAGATTTATGCTTTGCCCATGTATCAGCAGCTTCCTGGCGGGCCACGATTGTTCAGACACACACGGTGCATTTGGACGCTCTTCATTCCTTATTGGGGATCCATGGCATTGCGTTGATGGGGTGCTCACCAAGTTTCACTGAGGTTTTAATCAAAATGCTGTTGTAATCAATGAGGGGGTCAAACTTGGAACTCAGAGCAGAGCATGAGAAGGTAGGTACTGTATCTAGCCCAACATGGAAAGGAGAAGGGTTTAGGAATATCTAAAGCCTCAACCACCTGGAGTCTTTGATGGCATTGAGAGGTTTACTCAGCCTTCTCCAAAGGTGAAGGAATGTTCTTACATTTTATAGGTGGCACAGGTTAGCACACGATACCAGACAATGTGGATTTTAAATGTACATGCAATCATGATGTAACTGTATGACTTTGCCCTGTTACTTTTAAATGTGCATGCCGTCATGGTGTAACTGTATGACCTTCCCCAGTTACTTTCTGACTCTGTACTTTTATATACTTTTCCTCATTGTCATCCTTGCATACAGCACAGTGTGGTGGGATCAGAGAGGAGATGGAGGGAACCATTCTCAGCCCTGGTTTCCCAGGAAACTACCCTAGCAACAGCGACTGCACCTGGAGAATCTACCTCCCAGTCGGATATGGTATGGAAGCAAAATGTCATAAAGTAGTGATACTAATTATTGTTGTGCCTTGAATTCTTATTTCTATTTTTAATGTAACCATTTTAACAGGAGCCCACATTCAGTTTCTCAATTTCTCTACGGAGGCCAACCATGACTTTCTGGAGATCAGGAATGGCCCTTTTGACACCAGTACTGTGATTGGCCGATTCAGTGGGCAGGAAGTACCAGCCGCTCTTCTCACCACATCACATGAAACCACGGTGTATTTCCATAGTGACCACTCTCAAAACAAACCAGGATTCAGGTTTGACTATCAAGGTAAGGATGTGTGTTTGTTTAAACACAAGCGATATGTCTGACACTAAATAAACAATACTGTGACATCCATCACAGTGTTTCATCAACATTAGAAATATTGACATTTCTCACTTGTGGAGTAAACAATTACATAAAGACTCAAGTACTTAATTAAATGGCTGTGTCATTTAGAGGCTTTGTCTAACCAACCACAGTAAAGGGTCTTTCTTTTTAAAGCTGCATATAAAGTTGATCAGGTGGAGGCCTAAAAATGCTTCTGTCAGTTATATATTCACTGAGTGTTGTGCTACATAAATGTGTCTGTGCAATTAAACTTTACCTCTCAAAAAGTAAAAGCATAAGAGGGGCTGCAATTTATATTGTAATTCAATAAACTTTTGTGGAATTGAAATGCACTATCAATATTTACATAATTATGTTGTATTAGCATATAAATCAAGCTTTATATTCAGCCCTCTTGTGCTGTGCATTTGTCATAAAAGATGCTCTGATCCATAGGAATCAACCCCTTTATTCACATTTATATCCCTGGGCCGTCTGAAGTACAGAACACCTGCTTTAGCATCTGGAAAGTCATTTAGTGGGTGGTACAGTGATTGTTTCAACTTGAAGGACAAATCAGCCTCTGGCATGGTTGTAAAAGCTTTCTGAAGAGTGTTTTAAGGAAAGTGATGTATGAAACACAAAAGAAAAGCTAGAGAGGATACTACAAATGCCTACAGAGAAATTTTCACCCCTTAAAAATGAACAGTGACAACTTGCCAGCAATCAGAGGTAGTGTGTCCTTTATTTAGAAAGTCTTGCCAAGAGAAAGCAACTATATTTCTCTTTCTGCAAACTGTTGAACTGTTGGGAAATACTAAAGTAAAGTGAGTATATAAAAAATGAATAAGACTTGTCGTCTAGATCAGTTATGCTGTTGTAGGCGGCCTTATTTCCCCTCACTGGGCCCACAGTCACTTTCCAGGGCTTATGCTTAAAGTTGTTTGTGGCAGTGGGGGCGTGGCCAGGCATCATCTGCAGAGTGAAGAGACCGGGTGAACCAGCTGGTAATTACGCTGGGTGCTCCTGTGTGTGGGTTACAGCACCCTACTTATACACCAGCCTTTCTGTTAGTAAGGACCAGATACGGCGAGACAGAGTGTTTATTCGCATAGTCTCACAGTTGAAAGTCAAGTTGAACAAAGGTCATTGAAAGCAAATGAGATTTTCAGCCTGATTTGTGTCCACCTCTTCATTTATTTTACTTCACTTATTTAGGACAGAACAAAGCTCTGTGTACTGCTCCTTCCTCTAGTCTGCTTCCTTTAACCCTGAGTTGGAACCACCGCGATGCTGAAACCCTAGAATCTGGATGTGTGTACATCTTAGTTCAGAGAAGTTGTCAAGACCCTCTCCAGCCTTCAGCAGCCTACACCAGTCAATTAATTGAGCTACAACAGCAACAGTTCCTTCACTTTGAAGCTCTCGAGAAGGAGCAAGTGGAGGAACACCACCCTCTCTGGAAGCTGCTGACGTCTGCCAACACTTCAGCTGTGGGACTGTGTGTGTTGACACTCTCGCTCAATGGTGCTAGTCCTTCCTGACAGAAAGGTTGGCGTATAAGTAGGGTATCACTAACCACACACAGGCGCAACCAATTCTAATTACCTGCTTGATCACCCGGGCTGTCTCTCCGCCCTACATATAACGTATGGCCACGCCCCCGCTAACACACTGCTCATTACCAGCGCTACTTAAATATGACAGTGAAAGTTACTCCATGTGAAATCTTGGAACTGAACTGAACTTCTGGAGGGTATTACACTTCCTGTTCTTTCGTAGCATTCAGCTTATCAAAAACAGCCATCTGTTCTCTCTGGTTCCAGGCCTCATATCGATCGGGTCTGCAATCACAAAAACATTATTACAGGCACCAGTCCAATCTTACACTCTGACAAGCTGTGTTTTTGATGGGCTTCTGAGATTGTTTTTGTGTTTGCCTGTCTGTGTCTCACAGCCTATGAGCTCCAAGAATGCCCAGATCCTGAACCTTTTCTGCATGGTGTGGTAGTAGGTGCTGGGTACAACGTAGGCCAGTCCATCTCTTTTGAGTGCTATCCAGGGTACCAGCTCATGGGGCAGTCCATTCTGACCTGCCAACACGGCACAACCCGCAACTGGGATCACCCTTTTCCTCGCTGCGAAGGTACAACCCTGTCAGTCGCCTAGAGACATAATCATCTGGAGTGTTGCTTTTCAAAAAATGATTTAAATTACAATTATGGGTTTTATTTGTTAGATTTGAGCCCAGTTGTTACATGATGAATTTCTGAAAGTGTTACAAATCATGTGTCAGATGTGATAGTTTTACTACAGAAAGCAGTTGGAAAAGTGGAACAATTATTTCTTGTATGCTTCTACTCTGTGCCTGACCCACAAGCCCTGCATGTGGAGACCAAATGTGCAGAACTATGCACACATATTCCCTCAAGCCATCTCCATGAACCCGAGTGGCCTCATCTTATACACAGGGCATCACGCTACCACTGCTCCCTGAATGGCCTGACAGTAAGGTAGAGGAAGAGAAATGGTTCTTCATTCATATGCATCATCCTTGGCCTAAATTCTTCTGCTCATTTTCCATTCCTTCAATGCACTGAGTAAAATAAATAGCTCGTCATTAGATGTAAGTGTCAGGGATTGTGAATAGCTGCGGAGGGGGAGAGATGTTTGGGTATGCACTCATTGCCTCTCCTCCATTCATAGGGCTGGGATTTGGAACACCATTGCATTAGTTAGCATAACCAGAGAGAATTGCACAAACAATGCAGCCCACAAACCCTTGGCTGTGCTATAAAATGTTATGTTTGGCATAAAATTTGGTGGCATGTGCTGATCACTTTAACCGCCCTTGTGACGTTTTGTGCATTTTCTTGACAGGCTGATTTAAGTGCAGTGTAGAACGAAGGATCAGTGGCTGTAGACACACGCTCACCTGCTCCTCCGAGGTCGCTGTCTTGGGAACGCTAGGAGGCAAGCGACCCACTAGAGAGAAGCCAAAGCAAACTGCAGTCAGCCCTTACCTTTACAGGATGCCACCAGAATGCCTTGATTAGTTGGGAGAGGTTCAGTTCTGAATCATAAACCCCCTTACAAATAAACGAAATTTTGCTGCTCTGAAGGTTTCTGGCACATGTAAAACAAGGCCTAAAGGGACTCCACAGTTATTAAGAAATCAGTATTTCATTGCTGGATTTTTTGTTTGTTTGTTTTTTGACGAGAGGGGGGGGGGGATTTGACAGCATGATACTGGTGTTTGACCTCAGGGCATGTTGAAATGACCCAGTGCTTATTCAGCTGCAGGGAGGTTTTTTAGAGGCAGGCTGTTGATCCGCCTCGAGTTTAGACGGGTGGTGGAAACTTGGCCTTGGGCAGTGTGCCATCTCCCAGTAGCAACGCTATACTGTCCTGCCAAAATGGCACTACTTTTTGGTTATTCAGTATTTTGTATTATTTATTCACCAGGCACTTCACAAAGGCACTTCACCCACTAAAGGTGACAAATACATGCATCTGAAATACCAAAAACAGGAATTATAATAAAAATTACACCAACAATGTGCCCTTTCCATGTGTGTTGTTATATAAGAGACCAGAGTTTGAGAGTAGGTTGGCTGTTAACCTTCTGGTCAGATGAACTTCAGAGTTGACATGGTTAAAGGAGTGCTTACAAGACATTTGATTGAGGGAATATTGCTCTTTTGCCTGGAGCATATGAGTCATCAACTGGAACGAGGTTGAGAATTGAAGCAACTAAGCTGGGCTTTCTGAAGACCTTTTACACTGGGTAATTCCTTCGCCGGTAATTGACATTCCTGGTGTGCCCAATTGAAACTGGAAAGGAGAAGCGTGATGCAGAGCACTCTCCGCCAGAGATAAACACACTCTCTCACAGGCCAGAGTAACGTGGCAGTACTTTTGTTCAGAGAAATCACTGTTAACTCTTCCACTTTGACCATTACTACATCTTCAGTGTTTCACCTTGGTCTTTGATTGAGCAGAACCATCCTAAAAGGGGTTAGAGAGCACTCAAAAAGTAAGTGACATTTCAGATAGCTGGCCAGCTCCTTCCTGCTCTGTCTCACTACGTGTCACTCTTTCTGAGTGGCACAGGGCTGTGGTCTGTCTGTGCTCTTGTGCCAATAGATTTCCTTTCCTATGAGTTACCCATGTGATCAATGTTCATTGCCATGGTTGCACCTGTCCACATCACCCCGCGTGACCTCCCTATATTTGCATCTTTCTCCACCTGCTGGACTTTCTTCCTCCGGTGACTCAGCGGCCAAAGTCATTGAGTCGCCTTGCACCGTTGAGCTCAGAACTGTCCTCTGCTGGCCCGCCCCCCACCCCTGACTATCTGCCGATCAATAGCATCGCTGCACATTTCTGCTCGCTAGCATGGTGTACTTTTAATCAATGTACTGATCAATACTTCATTTAGGAGGTGAGGTGAAGGAAGAGAGCACACTGCATTAGGGATTAACAGAGAAATGAGGAGGAAGGAAAGTGCACAGAAGGAGGTCATGGAGGAGAGGTTGCCGTGGAGGCAGAGGGACCGCACATGAGGGAATGCAGTAAAGGCTCAGAGTGAGAGATACGAGTGGCCCGTGTGCCTGTTATTTTAGGGCTGTCTTTAATGTGCGTGGTAAATCACAGATTATTTGCCCACAACTCCAGCACGACTGTGATCTGACGCCGTGTGAGGAGGATTCAATTTCAGAACATTTGGCCAGAGATGCTGGAAACTGTTCGAGGATCCAGAGTGGAGGTGGGAGTGGAGTAGAGTGAGGAGCACAGGCAGGCAGAAGTAGTGAGTGCTCTCGTGGGAGGACTTCAACCACGTTCTTTTACCCATCGGGTCCGCCTGTAAATCGGGTATCTGTGTCACTCCACCCAGTTTCGGTCCGTCCCCTGAGTCCCATATTCCCTTTCTCCTTTTGCAGGATAAGGTTGTGTCCTTATCATACTGGAACATGCCAACCCTGGCCTCGCTTGCTAACAGGCTTTCTTACTTAATCTCAGGCCTTGGTGAATCACATTAAGAAAAGAGCAAATGGGAGAAGTTTTTTTTTTTTTTTTCTTTTTTTTTTTCTGACTTCCCCAGAATCTGTTTTTGTGGAATTCTTATTTATGCCCTCTGTTTTCATTTATTTCATTCTGCTCTTTCCTCGCAGTGCCCTGTGGCGGGAATATTACATCAGACAATGGTACCATCTTCTCTCCTGGTTATCCGGAGGACTACCCAAGCCCGGTGGACTGCACGTGGCTGATCACAGTGGCCCCTGGCCTAGGCGTGCGCCTCAACTTCACCCTGCTGCAGCTCCATGGGCCCCATGACTTTATCACTGTCTGGTAAGTAGGCTGAGTGGGTCTATAAAACTGAAAAATGCCATCTCTCTATCTTTCTCTCTCTCGCTCTCCCTCTGCCTGTCCAGTTCACTGTGGCAGGCCAGTGTAACAATGTCTTAATGTTGCCAGCGTTAAATTTATTGGTTGCTGTGTTGAGTTAATCAGCAACAGTTAGCTGTGGTTTTTGCTCCCAGACAGATGCTGCAAGAAGCTGCCTTAGGTCACAGCATCAAATCAAAGCCTTCAGTCCACAGGCATGCCAGCCTCCCAGTCTGAATACACTTAACCCTTTCACCTTACTGGCTCAGTGATAGTAGCTGGTAGCAAATGTATACAAGGGGAAGCCCTGACTGGTGTTTATCTGACTGAGCTCCTCTACCCTTTACCAGAGTACATTGGTACATGATTATTTGTGTGCGCTACCTTCCTCAGGCTCCACCCTTGCAGCTGGGCAGCAGGCCAGCCAGCCGTCACTCGCCCAGCCCAGGAAGCTCTTTTGAGAGCATGCAGGACAGGGTGTAATCTCTGGTGTGCGCTCAGACACACACAGGCGGGTGGCTTCTAAGCAGAATGGCTGGCTCTCATTGAAATTGGGATCAGGAAGCTGCCAAACCGACACGGCCTTGGCGGCGGGTGGGATGGAGTGGGAGGGGCCACAGCTGAGCGTGCACGCCACAGCCCATCATCTGAAGCCCTGCATTCCAGCCTCATTTAGTCCAGAAAGATGTCAGGAACCCAGAAATGATCCTATCTCTTTCTCTTTCTGCATCCTAGGGATGGGCCACAGGAGACCGTGCGTAAGCTAGGCGTGTTCACAGAGGGCGAGCCCAACGAGCCACCCAGCACCACGTCCAATCAGATACTCATACGTTTCCGTAGCAGCTCAGAAAAGGGCGGGCTCTTCAAGATCAACTACCAAGGTATTTGCACCTCCTGCCTGGTTCATAATAAAGCTGTGTGTGTTTGCTTTAATTCACAGTCTCCATGATTGCTTTATTCATACTATGCCACTCTCTGTGCCTGCAGCGTACAGACTTCTCTTCTGCCTAGCTCCTCCCATCATTCCCAACGCAGAAATTCTGATGGCCAGCAAGGAGTTTAAAATAGGTACGTGTGAATATGCCGCAGATCTACAAACATGCGTATCCATACAGTCGCCAGGGTGCAGGGTCTCAGGCGTGTGAGCGCATGCTGTATGTGTATGCCGGCCAGCACCAATGTAAGCGGAACATTTTAAACAGACACTCAGGCAACCAGCTCATTTTCAGGCTTGAGCACCCCTCATTAATAACGTTCCCAGAATAGCAGAGGCAGCCACACAAACACAAACACACACACACGCACACACACACACACACACACACACACACACACAAACAGACAGACCTCCTTCAGCAATAACACATTCCCTCCTCCAGAACTCGCTTTAAGGAGAGAAAGCAGCTTCACCACCAGGACAACAAATCCCACAAGGCTCTGCTGATATGCTGACTCATTGCCAGAGCTGCTGTTTCTATGTAGCCTTGGATAATTTAACAATCAAATTGTTTTCTACAGAATTCACAGAAGCAGCTATCACTGTGTGACATAAAGCATGATTGCCCTGCATTTCTTGGTTTAGCTTTTTTTTTGATGAGAGAAGGAAAATAAATGTTCTGTTTTTTATACCATATAATGCATTATTTCGAGATATTTTACACTTAATCAAAAAAAAAATTCATTTTGTATTTGTCCACCATTTCCTAAAATAACATATCCTTGCTCAAGTAATTGTTTGCATCCATGTGCTTCACTTACAGAAATGTGCTTTTTTTGTACTAGCCTTCAGACAGTTTAGCAAGTGGTCAACCACTGTTATCTCTCAGCTTTGGAATCTGATATCAACACTGCCACTGCCTCAGTGACTCTGAGAGAGATAGTGCCCGTGCTCTAAACCCATATAAGTGACATGTTTGAGCCAGTGCAGACCTGGAACGTAATGTCTAATCAGGACTCTGTTGAGGTTTAAACACCATCTATCTCTGGCACTAAACCCACACTGATTCGCTGCTGTTTTGATCATTGATTATGCGCCACATTAGTTTAATTCACTGCTTTAGCAAAGGCTGTTGTCTTTGTAGTAAACACACACGCACTCATGCACAGACATAGCGTCTGTGGGTAATTAAGTTTGCTCTGCAAGCTATTTTGTTTACTTTTCCTGAGTTAAAGGCTATATTATAAATATACTGACTAAATCGAACAAAAAATGGTCCCATACTTGCGCGTTTGAATGTAATGAGATATAATTAGCTTAAGAGTTGGTTAGAGTAGCGTGATTGTCGGATGTGTGTGATTTTTCCCTTTTTGCTTTGTCAGTGTAATTAAAGGCGGGGAGCACAGAGCCTCATTTGAGCAGTGTTTGAGCTGTGTTTGAGCAGTGTTTGAGCTGTGTTTTCAGGTAGAGATCGGCATGCTATAATGGGGCCAGTGTACTCCACTATTTCTTTAATTGCACCACAATGCAGTCTGGGCACATCGACTCTGGCTTTGTCTCTTCCCCCTGACCCTGTGTCCTTCCTGTCAGCCATCAGGTCACTCTGTCATCAGCGATAGCCTTCTTTAAGCCTTGGTCCAGACAGAAAGTGCTAGGCCAGACACTGCTCCTGTTGATATGTGTGCTTAAGAAAGATTCCCATCCATTTTTTTTGGAGCTGGTGCCTTTCTTAATCCTCTAATCCCCTATAAAGCTTGGCCTGTGCCAGACTTGGGTTAAAAAACAGTATTGATAAATCAATGCCAAAATTCAGCTCACCTGTCCAACACTGGCTTCGCTCCCTCTCCCTTCCTTTCCCCTTTCTACGCTTCTCCATTAGGTGATATCGTGCGCTACAGGTGCTTGCCAGGGTACCAGCTGAGCGGCAGCAGTATCTTAACCTGTCGTCTGGGCACACACCTTGAGTTCCAGGGACCTCCTCCTTCCTGTGACGGTAAGCCTTGGGATGGGTCGATTTATTGTATCTCCGTGTCAAGCATGACGAATGTTTCAGAATTTTGAGATTAAAACAAGAGACTCATTAACTGGGAGAGAAATGTTCCATATTCTGTCCCCTGGCAGGACAAGGAGTCTATGGGATATTGTCACTGATAGTGGAAGAAGAGAGAGAGAGAGAGAGAGAGAATGAGAGAGAGAGAGAGAGAGAGGAGACTCAAAGCCCTGACCACTGCACTGTGCAGGGGCTTACATTATTCCTCCAGACTGCTTTTACCTGATTTAATTTGGCATTTCCCACAGACCCCCCTGCTCATAAACTCCCTGTCTTCCCTCCTACTCATGCAATGGAGCACTGGTCTCAGACTTGACCGTGACTCGATAGATGCAGAGAGAGCGAATGTAGTCCCAGTGATGCTTTCCCCCCAATGCTAATTTAGAGTGCTGCTGAAAAACAGTTCAAACTACTCAATAAAAAATTATTGGTTAACTGAAATTAAATATTTTCAGACCCACATTTTCACATATGCACGCTCATTTAAATGAGTACTTTAGTATTTAGATGTCAGTGTTTTCCTAGTTACTTAGTCAACTGTCAACTGTTCCCAGTAGTGGTTAAATCCATACATTTAGGAAAATGGACAGCACACTGAATTAACTTGAATTATTCATGAGAAATAGTCCATCACGGCTAGTGCTAATAAATAATTTAAACTAATTAACAATAAATCACTACGAAGTCCATTTTCCTAAATGTATAAATTATTATATGGGATTCAGCATCTTGTTATTCCTCAGAGAAGGAATTCCAGAATGATGTTTCCTCATGGATGTCTAAATCCATTCCCTGTATGTACCAATTTCTTGCAGCTAGGTCTTCTTTATAGCTCTACAGTAAATTATACATGTGATACACTGCGCATTGTGCTGTACATTATTTAAGCATTTTACTGTACATTATTTACTGTACATTATTTAAGCTCTTTGTACTTTAGGTTTCTTGTCAAACATTATAAAAAAGCTGTACCTTACTCAGTGTTCCTACACTTCACTCATACACACGTAATGTGACAAATACGGTTTCTCCTTGTGTGTTTGTCCTCGCTCAGCATGTGAGTAAATGGTGACTGGGCTTTCTGTTTACTGGCAGTGCATCGTGGGAAGGACTGCAGCTGTTTTTCAGACTTGCCTGCAGAAGAGGCAGAGGCTAATAAATGCAACTAATTATAGACAGGAAACTAATGTTCCTAGGATGTGCAGGTTTCAAGGAGAATTGGGGGAGGAAGAGCAGGGAAGAAAACCCAGCTTCGCTCTGCTGTAGTGGGTTAAGGACCCAAACACACACCTCCTCACCCTTCACGGCAGAGCGCTAGCTCAGAACCGCTGTAATTCATCTTAGCATTAATTAGGTGTCGGCAGCTAATCGCTCCAGCTATATGAAAAGGTCTTTATATTGAGGGCCAACATAGCCAGCTGACACCCGCTCCATTTGGTTGGGGTGCTGCCTGGCTTGTCAGTCACATTAAATAGGTCAGTATCATCAAATAGCAGGCAGAGCAAAAGACAGAGAAAAAGAAACGTGGCGAGAGATGTGGTGATATAGCAAGTAAGAGTGTTAAGATGCCTTCAGGTGTCTGGCTTTGCCATATAAAGGAGAAGTATAATTGAAGCAACATAAGGATGAATCAGTTTCAAGGTTGGTTGTGTGGGTTGGTCCATTTGTTGATGAAGAAAGGAATCCTAAGGAATGTGTGCTAAAATATGTGCTGGAAATTCTGGAAATTTATGAGGAACAATAACAAAGACGCTTAGAAAAGAAACAGGAACAGCAAAAGAATGATTTGTCACTCTAATAAGGTCTGAGTCATATGTGTTAGCAAAGGGGAATGAGGAAAAAGACAAGTGGAGAAAGAGAGGGGGGGAGGGAGAGAGAGAAAGGAAAGAGAGAGAGGGGAAAGGGAGAGAGGGGGAGGGAGAGAGAAGAAAGAGGGAGAGAGGGAAAAGGGAGAGAGAAAGGAAAGAGAGGAAAGGGAGAGAGAGAGAAAAGAAAGGGAGAGAGGAGAAGGAAAGAAAGGAGAAAGAGAGAGAGGGGAGAGGGGGAGAGAGAAGGAGCAGAAAGAGAGAGGAGAAAGGAAGAGAGAGAGGGAAGAGAAAGATGGAGAGAGAGAGGAGAAAGAGTAAAACCAGGAAAAAGAAGACACCATGGTGTAGTGATAAGGCACAGCATAAACATTCTTACAGGACCAGAGAGAGGGAAGAGAAAGATGGAGAGAGAGAGGAGAAAGGAAGAGAGAGAGGGAGGAGAAAGATGGAGAGAGAGGAGAAAGAGAGGGCACTTGGGGGAGGAAGATCTCACCTCATTGAAATGCAAGGGATATCCAGGCTGCAGCTGCACCCTGTATCAAACCACTGTCTCACTCTTTCTGTCTCTCTCTCTGTCTCAATCTTTCTGTCTCTCTCTGTTTCTCTCTCTGCCCCCCCCCCCCCCCACACACACAGTTTCTCTGCCCTTTCTCATATGCATCCATATCCCTTCCCTTTCTTGAACACAGTGTACCATTGCACTCTCTCCCACTTCCATGTTTTCTCATCTTCCTCCAGGCCATCCATCCTTTCTCTATGCTATCTCCTCTTGACAGAAAGCACCCACTTCCTTTGACACACACAGTATAAACACAGAGATTTGGCTGCCCTCATGCTTGTCTCGTCTAAACAAGCCATGTGCATCTTCCTTAGCTCTGGGAGACTCCAGAAGTGAAGCGCTGGAGAGTTAACCTGAGAGCATGTTAGCTCTGCTGCAAAGGTGTGCTATAGTGCCACGTATGCAGTAGTGTAAGCACTACAGTCATGGTGAGCCCATGCACCTCCCTGCATGCCTTCAGAGACACGGGCTGGTGCTCCACAAAGTAGTGAGGCAGGGAGGCAATGAGGCAGGGAGGCAGGGAGGCAGTGGCGCCCAATACCCTGGCAAAGGCGACCAAGCAGCTCAGCAGAAGAACAAAGTGGAAAAGTTCACCCTTACCAAAGTTGATCTGCAAGTTTTTATTCGGTTAAAAAAAAAAAAGTGCATTTACGGAAACGGAGACTTGTGCCTGGAACTCTGAAACACAAATGGAAACTTTAAATGGTTGCAGAGAGCGCAGTTCACCGAGCAGTAGAGAAAGAAGTACAGAACAACCTTAAAGTAGCTACTGCATCCCAGGAATAGGACTACTTTAACACTTTAACTGCCTGTACACCATGATCGATCGCCATTTTTTTTTCCCTCAGAGACCTGTCTCTGAATATTCTGCCCTTACGAAAACCTTCCTGAGCTTAGACACATATAGAAGGTCAGATGCTGTGAGCAGTTGTAGAAGTTGTACGATGGATTTATTGCATGTCACCACTTGAGAACAACAGCAATATGAAAAGAGTCCTGCAGAAAAAAGAAACTAAACAACGATTGTGTGTGAGATAAATGCTCAATAGACTCACAAACAACACGGCAGCGTTCATGTTATGGATTAACTGGTATTACTGTCCACTGAATGTATGTAGACAACATGGCTAAAGTTTAGTGTGAGTAACAGGCGTCTATCCCCGTTACTGTAGTGAGAGAGTATAGGCTGCTTTAAACCTTTAAAGAGCAACAACATGAAGGTTAAAGTTAGATATGTTAGTTGTGTTTGTACTTACAGATTACAACATTGAATGGACATCCGTATTTTTCGTGCCAATTTTTTTCACTGAACCTTTTTTTTTTTTTTTTTTATCAATATGGGCCACTACCACTGTGTTATTTGTAATTACAAATTATTAGTGGAAATATTTAATGAAATGTTTATTATGTGTAGTATTACCTATAGATAATGACATACAGTACCAGTCAAAGGTTTGGACACACCTACTCATTGCTTATTTTTTGTATTTTTTACCATAAAAAACAGAAACATATCAAACTAATGAAGTAACACATGTGATTATGATGTGATGATGCTTTTCCATCAGTCTTGAAGAAATTCTCATATGTGCAGAGCACTTGGGTGAGGGACTAAGGTTCTGAAAGAACTTTTTGCTGAAGGTGCATTTTCAAATAATTGTGCATGTGTGTGCATGTGAGTGTTTTGCAAATCAGTTTATATGTAGGTTAACACCTCTACCAATTTATATTAGTCTTAGATACAAATTTATAATCCATCAGATTAAAATCTTTGTTACTGTTGAAAACATACATTCAGTTAGATGTGTCCAAACGTCTGACTGGTACTGTACACTGTTGATGGTGTGTGCACTGCTGTGCATGATATGAAGTGGCATCTCCACACTGGCAGCTCTGGCATCAATAATGCAGGGCTGCATCAGTACTGTGCTCTTGTGGACATATCAGAAGTATTACGAATTTTGATGTTTGAATTAAAGGACAGAATCAAAGTTTCAGAGTGCCAGAGCTTTTCACAGAAATGCTGACAACTCCTGAGGAAAGCAAACATCAGCATGTCCTCTCATCCACATCTCTCTCTCTTTCACACAAACACACACAAAACCTCACACACACACACACACACACGCACAACCTCTAAACCTCTTTAATTCTCTTTCACAACTTCTCTCTCAGTCACTCTCTCACACACAACCTCTCTCTCCCTCCCTCTCTCTCTCTCTCCCTCTCTCTCTCTCTTTCTCACACACACACTCACAGCTTTTCTCTATTTCCTTCTCTCATCTCTCTCTCCCTATCTGTTTTTCTCTCCCACACACACACAAACACATACACACACACACACACACACACACACACACACACACACACTTTCTCTCTGTCTCTCTCTCACACACATCTTCCTCACACACATGGAGAATGACTCTTCTTTAGCATAGTGGGTGAATATAGGATACTAGAGTTAGGGTTAGGGTTATCATTAAGGTTAGGGTTAAGGTTAGGGTTAGGGTTAGAGTTAGGGTTATGATAAGGGTTAGGGTTAGAGTTAGGTTTTGCTATTTGCTCATTTGGAAATCCTGCTTTTCCCTAATGCTAATGCTAATGCTGCATCCTCTCACATCGCTACTTCATCAGCTTCAGCATTAGCCTAAATACTGTAAATACATGTCTGATCACTTCAAATGATCTGTGTGTGTACACGTGTGTGCATATGCTCAGCTGTGTAGCACCACAGTTCAGGATCACGGTATCGCTGCATTTCCAAACTATTATTATCATCATTAGCTTAATCTAGAGAAATACTGAAAAGCTTTAAGCGATGTGCAGATATTAGAACTTGTGCCCAATTGCTCACCATTGTGAGCTATACATGTAAAACTATGTAGGGAATTCTGAGACTAAGTGGAAATCCTGACACTAGTGGTCTTTATGGAATTATCCAAACACACACACAACACACACACACACACACAAACACACAAAGCCTCCCCTCTATTTCAGAACCCAAGTCCTGTATATTTATGGTGCTCTATAGATGTGAATGCTAATAAACTGTGTGATGTAGTGATAATGGTTGAATGTCTCGTTTTGGAAGCGGGTTTAAGTGGTTCTTAGATCATTTTGAGATGTAGTTAATAAGCCTTTTTGACGGGCCTTCTTCTCCTTTTGTCACATTTGGTCCCTAAAACTGGTGTTTGCATTCAGGCGCTGTCAGTCCATTTGAGAGTGGCTTAGAGGATAAGGATGGGCTGAGAGCACTAATCTCACTTAGCCGTGCGTCTGAACGGGCTGGGCAGCAGGGCGACTTCTGAAGCTCTGGATCCACAGCTCCCTGCTTCGCATCTCTCTTTAGCAGTGCTGAGTGGCTAAACTGAGCTGATCTTCCAATACAGGCAGTACTCAGTAGCCATTAGAAGTGCTGTTTTATGATTTAGAAGCAGAAGCACGCTTGTGCTGATGTCAAAATATTACAGATGGGATGATCTCCAAGATGGAAAGCAAGAGCTAATATTTGGCGTAAACCCTCTTGTAGTCCGCGATTTAGCTTCCTTGCTGCTCATTTTATCATATGTCGTAATGCACATGCTGTTCCTGCCACCTGTATTGTGAATTGTGTGTCCTGCTTCTAGGGCGCTGTACGTATGAGCACACCATCGGCTTATAAAATACAAATAACACACAAACTCTGCTTATTTTATACGTTTGTGGTGAATCACATGGATGTGTCAAGATAAGACGTTTGTACCTGTACATGTAATCCTTCATGCAGTGCTGTGTGGATTCACTCGTTACGACTCCCTGGAGTGTTGCAGTGGTTTGCAGGCCCCTGTATTTTACCCTCATAAAGGAGAAGTGTCAAAGCAAATGAATGCTGTTCAGCCTGGGCACGGTGTTTGCTTAGCACACAAACATGCAAAGGCTGTGTGGAGGGAAAGCTTAATAACACACTTACTCCTTTATGACTGTGTAATTTGTTCACAGCCACATTTCATAATTGAATTGATGTCACAATTACAGCTTTTAAAATGTGCTACCACAGCCACTTCCTGCTGAGCTCAGCGCTTTGAAAAGACATTCTCACGCGGAAACGCTTCCGCACGGTGCTTTGAGCACGTGGACCGGCGTTTCTCCTCCCGGTTTGCTGTCCTCCAGCACACGGGCAGTGGCGAACACACGCTTGCGGGCAGGAGAGAGAAACCCGTGGGCCGCTCACCCCGTCCGAGAAACAATGTGCCCACGAACAGAGAACTTACACCAGCAGGAGGCTAGCAGGAGCTCACGGATCAGAGCCAAAGGGGCACTCGAACCTTGCTGTTCGGAGCCACAGCTTTGAACAGGCACTACAAACACACAGGTTTTCAGGGTGTTTTTAATCTTTTTTCAGTGCTTTTTCAGACCAGCTGAGTTGTGCTGGACTGCAGCTTCAGCTGAGACTCACCTGTGCTCAGAATGAAGAGGATGTTGATTACTTGAGGACAAGGGACATGAATCAGCATGTGGGGTCTTGGTTTTAATGAACTAACATTGTTTATTTACTCTAGTTTAAATTTAAACTACGAGGTATATTTTTTTAAACAAAACTATTCCTAGCATGTCATTCACATGGAGTATTCTTTCTCCTCCCTCTGCTAAACATCTGTATTCCCATTTCTCTAGCTGATTATCAGAATAAAAAGATAAAGGAATTTGAAGATTCACCGTTCTTGTCCTACCCTTCTGCAAACACATCATAGTTACATGTTCATATCGATGTAACCTTAGCCCATTCACACCAGCTGAGCACGATGGCCTTAGACAATTTATTTGGCACGTAAAGAAATAGAAAATCCATATTTCATTTCCAAAATGCAAGTGTCATGAATACTTAATGTTAACAATTTTTCTGGCCAACTTCTGCTCCACTTCAGCTTTTGTCTCTTAGCCGTGCCTCTTTGGCATGTTAGGTTAAATAAGATGGAATATTTTGAGGCATGTCTGAGCTGTAGCCTTGTCTTTTCACTGTGTCATTTGATTCTGTATATGCAGGCAGTCTACAGCACGAGTCAGCAGTGAGCTTCAAAGAGCAGAGGAGAATGCTGAGTATACAAGGCCCTTTGTAAACCCTCTAATTCAAAGACAACTTGTAAGGAAAATGTCATGGCCTCACAAACGAATTCAACATGAGGGTTGGCATCTTTTCCTGGCTGTTCAGTCTAGCCAGGGGTACTGTGTGATATCCTTGGCTGATATTATAGCTCTCCTGTGTTTTGTTGTTGTTGTTGTTGTTGTTGTTGTTGTTGTTTTTAACACATGCATACAGACACACACAGTAGAAAAGGCCTGAAGTAAAATGTCAAACATTACATTCACGTTTTGTTTCACGGCTGAGGTCCTCTTCCATGAGTTGCGCTGGGACTTGAAGGATCGTGACCCCCCCGCGTTGCTCAGTGGCTGGTGCCTGCTCGCTTTCTCACAGAGCATCTAGAAAGAACAAATGCTCCATTGATCTGGACAGAATGTCAGAATTGAGTATGGATCTTACAGGTCAACTTCTCTTGCCAGTAGTCCTCATGCCTTCAACACCATTCACTGAAGACCTTTGCTATTTAGCTTACAGAACAGAACAGTTTTGATGGAGGCCAGCTGACCCAGGCCATCAGGACAGAAGCACTGCTGTCATGTCTCTATAGCTGTATTTTCTTTGTCAGATGCAGCAGACTTTGCTAGCCATTATAATAACTGAACCAAATCTCTCTTCTCCTGCCAGTAACGTGCCCGATGAACGAGGTCTTAACAGCGTCTACAGGAGTGATTCTGAGCCAGTCTCCAGGCAGTGGGTTCCCCCACTTTGAGTCCTGCTCTTGGGTGGTGAAGGTGGATCCAGGCTATAACATCTCCTTCACGATTGAGCACTTCCAGACCAGCAGGCAATTTGATGAGCTGGAGATCTTTGATGGTGAGTGTCTTAAGTGTGTTTGAATCGCACAGATGTTTTTTCAGAACTGATTTTACTTTTAACAAGCTGTTTTTGTTTTGTGTATGTGTGTGTGCTGCTATATCACTAGAATTTATCAAAGCCAGGTCATGGGAAACTGAAGAGATAAACAGAGCTGTATAAGAATTTGCAGCAGTGAAGGAAAGCACTTCTGTACCTTTGATGGCAGTTGTATAAAGATGGGCTGGACAAACGCATGCTGTTTCATAGGTTGCACGGTGACAGGCAAACTTGAAAAGCCAATGGGAATTACTTGAGTCGGTCAGTATTGTGTGAGAGGCAGCTAACGGGGTCATGGGCTGCACTGTGGATCACCAGGCCCCCATTTGGGCTGAGATTAGAAACTGGATTACAGGGCCAATAGGTCAGTGCACATACAAGCAGGGTTACCACCTTTTAGATACCAATAAAACTAGAGAAGATGACCACATCGAGGAGGTTTTAGGGAGAGGTAGATAAACTCAGCGTGATTCAGTCTTTGTCATTGTCTTCCTTTTAATGGAGGCACAGGTCATTCATTTAATTAGTGGATTGAGCAAAATCGAACTGTGTGAGTTATTGCACTATTACGTACAGTTATATCATCTCGTCTGAAGTAGTTTAAAATACTTTAGGAAAAATAAATAATAAAAAAACACGTACAGGTGCAAAAATGTCTGGACCAACTGACTGTAAAAGAGTAAATGATGAAGCTCAACTGTAGAATAGAAAAGAAAATGCATAAGAAAGAATATATGTCGTCACAGTATACAGTTGAATGTAAAAGATTTATAAGCTGTGGTACAACGATGGTGATGTAAAATACATGATTTTGTTCTTTTAAAAAAAAAAAAAACCTGGCAAGAAGACTCAAACTTAGAACCCACAGGCGTATTTTCTCTGAGAGAGTTTTTGCTTAGCATACAAACACACCTTTTTAAGGAGGAGTATTACTTTAAGTGATGTGAATTGAATCAGTGCTTAAAATATTGACCTCGATCATTACAGATAAAACTGAATTGTTCTTGGATTGAATGGACAATCGATGAATAGTAATTGTGATCAAAGTACTATTGCATGAGTGATTTACACCCCTGCCTGTTTAACATGTACTTCACAGATGTATTTGTATTCCAGCCACACTGGGCATGTGTGCTGTTTAAGACCTGGCAGGGCATGAATGAGCTATTGGCTGTATTTCATACAGAACAGAAAGTCAAAGAAGGGCGAAGGAAAGTGATGCTTACTGACTGCCTGTGTGGGAACTGGCTTCCTGTTAAGGCTGACAAAGCACCTTGGCTTGTGTGCATTCATGTCATTTGGACACATGGTGAGCTGCTTCTTAAGGTGCCTGGCGTGTTTGGTTCTGATTACTGCATTTTATCTCCCATTGAAGTGGGAAACAGCCATCTTCCATAGGCTGCCAAATGGAACCTCCCACAGAGATATGTTTCGCGTGTGCAGTCCATCCTAAATTCTAGCTTACACACACACACGCACACACACACTGGAACGAATTCATTGTGAAGAAGGTCTTGTCATAGCTGTGTTGGCTCTCAGGATTGCTGTTCTTCTGAAACTTTCTCCAGGAGAGTGCGTTTGAAAGATCTCATGGTACTTAGTATTATCTGGCATAAGCACATAGGCTATATTTTGACTGTGGTAAATGTATTGGAAAGGTTGGCTTCTTGTTAGGGTAAATGCTTGCTGCTGGCTTGGTATATCTGATTTTTTAATGTGCCTGTATGAAGTGTCTCATGTTTGCTACAGTTAGAAGCAGGTGTTGTGGCAAGGAGTTGGAATAAAATTTGGAATAAAATATTGTATAAAGAGTTCATATCCCACCGTATACTGAAAAGTTGGACTTGCGTCAGACGTATGTGTGCTGTGTGCTGTAATCAAACCCGTCCTTTGTGCAGGTCCAACCAGACAGAGTCCACTGCTCATCACACTAAGTGGAAACTACTCCTCCCCTCTCAGCATCACCAGCTCCTCCAATAAAGTCTATCTGCACTGGTCCTTCGATCACACCTCCAGCCACAAGGGCTTCCGAATCCGCTACTCAGGTGAGCGTGAGCGGCTGATGGCGATCTGAGCTAACGCAGACGCGCACCCATAATTCCTCCGACTCCAGATCTCTTCTGCTGACACCTGTGTAGTTCTGTGTGAGTTATTGTTGTGTAAATATTTAAAAAGTTTCCATATGCTCCTTATCGTCAGCGTTTCTGAAGGTTGGTTAATCATCTCCTGCTCTCACACAGTAGGCCCCGTTCCTTCCCACTGCCTGCATCCTTAGTTTGCTGCTCCCTTCCCATTCTTGATGGAGTTCTGATAGCCAGATCAGTGACAGTGTGAGTTAGTAGCAGCAGCACACAGGTTCCCGTTCTCAGTATGGGCCCCTTCACCTCGTCCCACCAACCCCCCACCCTCCTCCTGCAGCAGTACCTTGGTGGGAGGAAAACAGATGGCAGGACAGATTCAAACTGTTCTACTGTTTTCTTTATCAATCCATCTTTTATCTCCACGGGCTGGGCTCTCCATCACCAATTGTGTGCAAGTTCCTTCTCCCCCCCCCTCTCTCTCTCTCTCTCTCTCTCTCTCTCTCTCTCTCTCTCTGTCTGCCGGCAGAGAAGAGTGGCGGGCTCCAGTAGGAACTCACCGCGCATTCG
>JAOYMR010000004.1:14304128-14326130 GCA_025802075.1 Tenebrosternarchus preto | reverse complement strand
ATATTTTAAGATGTCAGTAAATTAGAAGTTCAGGTCTCTGCAGTGTGAGTTTAGGATGACTTATTTCCTCCTCTGTTTTCTTTTCACTTCTCCATTCCGTGTCCCTCCTGTTTTCTCCTCCCTTTACTTTACCTTACTTCACCCTATCTCTTTTTACTCCTCTGCCCTCCTTCTTCTCCTCTCACCTCCCTTCCCCTCCCCTCTCCTCACTTTGCCTGGTCTCTTCTTTTCTCTCTGCTCCTCCCTCCCAGCTCATCACTGTAACCAGCCTGAGCTCCCGGCCCAGGCGGATGCCAGAGCCATAGAGCTGCCGTCTCTGGGCTACACTCTCATCTACACCTGTCAGTCCGGCTTCTACTTGGCGGGAGGCTCAGAGCACCGCACGTGCAGAGCTGATGGCAGCTGGACGGGCAAACCACCCCTGTGTGCAGGTACAGGCTCAGTGGCCTGCACACATTCTCATGGGAAGCATTTTTTCCCTTTTACAAACACGCCTGTTCTACCCAACAGCTAATTGCACAGATTTCTCTCTCCTGCAAACGTTGATGAATTAGTGGGTGCACCTGTTTCATCTCAAAAGGCTGGGCACCATCAGAGGGCTCCGTTCAGCATGCCATCACTGGAATTTCATGCTAGTAGAGCTCTGATTAGGCCAATGCAAAGGGTTGATGTGGATTAGCACCAAAAGTGCTTTTGCTGTGCTTTTTCACTAAATGTCCAACTCATGAATGGATCCCATTCAGCGCACATGGCAATTAACACAAACAAAAGGACCAAAACATCAGACAAATAGTTGTCTTTTTCACTGTGCCTAGAGAAATGAGAGCAGTACTTGCAAAGTACTGGCTTTGATGGATCTTAAGATGAAAGTGGATGAAATATGGCACTGATAGTTTTTAGAGCTAAGCTATAAAGATGGGGAGAGGACTGTTCTGCTGGCCTTTCACAGTGGAGGGATATTAACAACACCTGTGGGAAAACAAAGAGTAACTTCAGGCTTCTGACAGTTAATAAAGTCCAGCCCCTCCTCTGAGCCTAAGGGCGGATCTATTGCTTCCTATGCTACTGTTAGAAAGGAGCGTCACTTCATCCCTGCTGCCTTCTGACAAACAAAAAGCTACTTTTACCAAATGGCTGGAAGTGCAACCAAGCACGTTTTAGCGGGATAAAAGTTATAAAAAGAATAGAGACCTAATTACTAGATAATTTCCTAAGTTGAAATTGGTCATGGTTAATGGAGAATTTTGGCAGCCTGGGCTCTGAGCAACCACTGAACTAAAAGTTCTTAAAACAGCTTTGGCTTTTAAAGGACTCAGTTGATTGAACCTTGAATGTAATTTCATTTCTACTAGTAATGTTCCCTTTCTCTCCCTTAGCCGATAACAGGCCAAGTGGGAAAACAGTTGGAACTGTGCAAGAGTCACCTAACACAAAGCTTCAGGGTAGGCCTGCATTTTACAGCACAATTAGAAAATTGAAATAAATAAAACGTAAATTACACAATTTTCTCCATTTCACTTTGTCTCCTCCAGTGCCTAGTGGAGTGTTTGCTAAGAATTCTCTGTGGAGGGGATCATATGAGTACCTGGGGAAGAAGCAGCCAGCCATGCTGAGTATAACTGCTTTTGAACCGTTCAGCAACCGGGTCAATGGCACCCTCATGGACCACAGTGGAGTGCAGCTCAATCTTGCGGGTGAGTTTTCTCTCCTTTCAAACAATAACCTTACAAACACTCACACACACACACACACACAAACACACACAGAGTTACTTGCTCCTCGCATCTAATGCCGCCACAGGAAGCTAATGTCCACTTGCCTTATTCCCTGAACAGCTCTGGCTTGTACCATTCTTAACACACAGCTCCCTGGTCTCCTATCACCTGTAGTAATGGATCTGAAGCAGCAGTTTGCTCACACAGCGTATCTCCCCCATGCAGGTACCTATAAGAGAGAAGAGGCTCACCTGTTGCTGCAGGTCCACCAGATCCGAGGACCGGTGGAGATCTTTGTGAACAAGTTTAAAATCGACAACTGGGCACTGGACGGACATGTATGTAGAGTCTTCTGTACAGATCCTGTACAATATATTTGTCACAAGGCTGCTGTAAGGGAGAGTTAAGCGTTGTATTATTAGTAACAGCAAGGTAATTAAGAGTCTATATTTTACAGCTGACTAAACCAGGGTTTGCAATAAAGATGTTTGTTCAATGCAGCTGCAGGTGACCCTTCCCAGTCTAAACATTAGTTGACTTCTTTTATTAATTATGTTGCTCAAGGTCACAGCATCATTAACGGGCTGTGTATAAGGACATAATCTCCTGACCTTTCCAGATCTTGGACCACTGCCCTTCCAGAGTGGCCTTTAAACAATCAATAGCTATTTTTATTTAAGTTGTATGTGGCTACACAGAAGGTCAGGGGGTTTAAACTCGAAGCATATCAGGCACTCGGCAAAAGAAAGACCTAGTGCTGAGGACCAGGAGCAGGCTTTCGCACTTTTTACAAAGAAACAAACATGAGGAAAAAACACTTTTCTTGTACACAGATCAGCTTACAGCATCCTATATTCATGCTTGCGCAAAGCCTGTTACGAAGCCGGAAGCCCAGCATTGGTGATTTTTTTCATGTGTAAATGCTGTCACCATGCTGTAAGCACACTGCTGGTGTTTTAATTCATGTGCAAAGCCTGTCTCTACACCATAAGTGTAGCTTTGGTGTTTTCGTGACAGCATAAAGTGCTGTAATTTCACACCTTGCACATTGTGCGATGTGGGGATTGGCAACGCTGAAATGGGAGGTTCATGTAGATGAGGTAGAGTATCTGCACGCCTACAGCCAAGCTCTCTGGATACCCTGTGACTTTGCGCTGTGTGTGTGTGTGTGTGTGTGCGTGCGTGTGTGTGTGTTAACACTTGATAGGATATTTTGCTTAATGTCATGCTAACAAGACACATAATGTTAAATAGAGTACCATGGGGTACAAAGTGATGCACATCCCCTGAGATTAAACATATTTACCTTATAAATATAAAGTTTGATGTAATCTTATATAAACCCTCAGCTGTTCTCATTTAAAAAATACCCTTAAAGTAAGATTTTAGTTTCCGTTAACATCCATGGATACATCTCTAAAAACGTTCATATCAATTTACACAACAGTTGGTGAGCTCTGTTGAAAAAACAGTTTTTGTGTGTTTAGCCATATTTAAAGCTTGTTCATGTTGAATAGAGATGACTGAAGTTTTCTGCCCTAAGCTATCTCATCACATAAAATTAGATTACTTAAAATTGTGTAATTATATCTATATACAATTATTCAGAAATTATTTAAGTTAGAAATAATTGTTAATTTTCTTATTAAGTGTCTTATTAATTTTGTCAAATTGTAATTTTGTATGTTATTTTATGTAATTGAAAATGTTATTCAGTGCTTTTGCATTGAGATGTTGTCTTATTCCTAGTCAGGTTCATTCATTAGATCTTAAACCCTGAACACTTGGTACCCTGCCTTCTACTATAGCCAGGGCTCTTCTCTGGGGCACACACAAACACACACACACACACACACACACACACACACATCACTCCTGGGGATAGGACAGCTGAGAAAGTTTTTTCTTTTAATTAAAACGTCAGTTAAATCATTGCCGAGTAATCGGGGCCAGACGTCCCCCCTACACTGAAACGCACCGGAGACATGCAGCTGGGAAATGTAATTAAAAGTGTGGGTCATGAGGGCTTTTGCGTGTGTGTGTGTGTGTGTGTGTGTGTGTGTGTGTGTGTGCGCGCGCGCGCGCACTCTTCCACTAGTGTGTATTTGTGAACATAAGCATGTTTTTTTTCACTAGAATGAGGAATGAGTTGGGTTTGAAATTAAATGTCAGCTGTAAAAGGTACTTCACGTCACTGACACGTTCTACCATTCAGCAGCTCAGTCCTGACATTTTGAAAATGTATCGACTTTATAATATGAGGGTCTTTAATTGTTTGTTCTCTTTTCTTCACAGGTGTCGTATTTGTCTTCATCAAACTCCTTTGTGTATCAAGGATTTGTTAGAGGAAAAGGATTTGGACAGTTTGGGCTTCAGAGACTAGGTATATACTTCTCTCAGAGGGACGTTTTTTCATGCGACTACTTGATGTTTTGTCTAAGTGGGTCTGTTTAATTTATTATCTCAATAAGGTTCATTGTTAATTTTGATGGATATCTTTTTTATTATTATTTTATATAGATTATGTCTTTTTATTGATGCAGTGTCATTTTCATCATGCACAGCAGTCTTCATCCATTGTTGTTAATAAGTAATCTTATAGTTGTAATAATGATTATGTAAGAACCCTCCTCAAATCAGCTCACTCTTGGTGGTAAATCAGCTCACTCTTGGTGGCCATTTAGATGCTGCTAGCACTATTTATAAACAACGTTATTGGTGAAGAAAGAGGCAGGGAAGGAGAGAATGGCATAAATGTCTGTGGCTACTGTGTTACATCTGCACAGTTATTGCGGATGATGTGTGGAGACCAAACAATGGGGTGTTCTGTGAAATCCACATAAAATAACATACTTAATCTCTAATCAATAGCAGAATGCACTTCCATCCCCTGACAGATATGAGCATTAGGGTATTGTCTCATTTGTTGCGGATTTCACAGGTTTCCTAATTAAGCTAATTGAATCTCCCACTCTTTCGTGCTCTTAATTTATTAGGGAGGTTTTTTGACGTTGTCTGATGAACAGGTGCATCATCATCACCCTCTTCTTGTTTATGGAAGCGCTGTGGATTAAATTGAAAAATAAATAATCCACTTCATCTTCCTGCTGTCTTTATCGCAATAATTAAAAAGTTGCGTTTGAATAATGGAGTTTGACGAAGCCCCTCCCCCAATGTTAGTCTGTTACGTTTATTACAGAACTAAGTGAAATGTGTAGAACACTTTTTTTTTGTTTCATTTGTTTTTCATTTTGTCACTTGATTAAAATGAACTTAAGCATAAACATTGTCACTGAGTTTTCCACTTGTATGTTAAATCTGTGAACTGTGAAATATTATCTTCTAGAAATAATGGATTCGCAAATGAGCTGTTGAGTAAAATTGGACATGCCCCAGTGTGACTGAAAACATTCCAGGAGAAAAGTGTTCATTCTGTCTGGGTGTTAGTGTTATGCTTCTTTGTGCGTTTTAACATGTTGCTTTTTGTGTGTTACTTCGGCAGAGGACCCAAATGGGGAGAATACAGGCTACAACTTCGCATCTAACAGCAGTTCAGTGGCGGCAGCCATTTTAGTGCCTTTCATAGCCATGATTATAGCAGGATTTGCTCTGTACCTCTACAAACACAGGTAACCTTGCATGCTGGCACAGAGGGTGTAGTGGGCCCCTTCTTTGTCTTGTTTGTACTGTTGAGATAACACGGAGCTCGGTTCTATGTTCTAGTCAAGCATGTTGTGTGTTTCCCTTCAGTATTAATAAAGTTTCAGTTTTAGGAATCGTGATGTGTTTTGCCCATCAGGAAAAGACCCAAAGTACCCTTCAATGGCTACGCGGGCCATGAGAACACCAACGGAAGAGCAACGTTCGAAAACCCCATGTATGACCGAAACATCCAGCCCACAGACATCATGGCAAATGAGTCTGAGTTCACAGTCAGCACAGTCTGCACAGCTGTATAACCCCTGCTTTCTCCAGAAGTAAGTCATCAAATACTAAGACCATATCATTTACACATTTAGATTCATTTATCATTTAAATACACAATATATCCAAGCTGTAATTTCTAATAACCGAATCTAAAACATCGAACACACTTTAGGCTCAAGGATATATGGTTAAAACAAACCATAAACAGTCAGATCTCTGGAGATGAAAACCATAAGTGTTTATTCATCACTGGGGAATACCCTGTGCACCATCACCCTCCACAGCCTTACTGTTGCATGCTTGCATCTATTTGTTTAATTTAAAGAATACACAAAGTTGCATGGCATTAAACATCGTAGGCAAACAGATGAGACTATGCACTGTAGTATGTTGTGTGTAGTGACAGTCTCCCCAAAGGGAAGACTCAGCCATTTCTTTTCCCATTCAAATGATTCAGTAGTCCCACTTGACAGAGATTCTGGCCATCATTTCGCAAACTGCCTATTCAGCGTGCGGTTTACTAGACTGTCGCTTCTGAGGAAAAATCAAAATGAAAAACAGTGAAATTCTAGAATATAAAGCAACCTTTATCACCTTGGCTTTACTCTTGGACAAAACAGAACAAACTGCTGAAGTTTTAAATGCAGGGAGGTCCAAAAATAAACCAAATCCCTCATACAGACTGAACGTAACATCTCCCTCATAATTGGATTCTTGGATTTTGGACAACTGCAATCATGATGTGGAATATAGTGTAGAACACTACTTGGTCATGATCAAAAAATCTTCTCACCAAATGCTCCTAACGCTGTTTACAATTACAGGTACTTCTTCTGTTTCATCTCCTGCTTCTCCATCTTCTGTTTCTCTTTCTCTACTTCTTCCTAATAACTAACCTCCACCACCTCCTTCTGCTTTCATCCCTGATTACACAGGCCAAGGCCCAGTCAGTCCCCCCGCCTGCTCAAGAGAAGCCCCCACCCACCCCATCAGGCAGGACCAGGCTGTAATGCCTGGTAGAAGGACGAACGGAGGTTTATTTTCATTTTTAAGAGTCTAATTATAGCAAAAAGAGATCCTTCTGTGGTGATGAAGCAGGAAACAAAAAAAACGTGCAACAGGAAAACACAAATGTTTCTTGGAGACAGCCACAGCGGTGTCTGTTTTCTGAAACTCCCTGTTCTTACATGTGTCTGCTGTTTTTATTCAGTTTTTTTTTTTTTATTCTTTTCTCCCTGGAGTGAGCTTCCTGTGGAACCTTGGCATGACGGAAGAGATGACTGTGACACTCAACTTTGTCGCTTGCCAACAAAAAGAGACAGGGAATAGGATATTTTCATACTGGGTTTTAAGTAGCAAGAGGCTACTTGGGCCATGTGCTGTTTCCTGTTGGTGAACAGGGATTTGTGGACAGTCACATTCAGAGCAGAACCGGTGAGAACCACACCCTAGACGGTCTGAGCTTCGTTTTACTTTTCTACATTTTCTCCACGGAAGGCACATTTCTACCTTATTTTCTTCCCCCTGCACTGCAAGATCATAGATAACCATAGACCTTGTTCACATTACCGGGGTTCTCTGGCTGACAGTTTCACTACTGATTCCTCTGAAATTTTTACTTGAAGCCACAGAAGCTGAATTGGAGCAGAATGAGATTTTGAGGCTTATTAGAAGCCAAGAATTCTATCATTAGCACCACTCTGTGCTTGCTCCAGTCTGGAGTGTGGAGGCCTCCCTCGACAACAGTGAGCAGCTCTGGGTGAGACTGGAGAGCCAGTACAAATGCCCTTGAGGAAAACAATGAGAAGGAATATTAAAGGAGAAAAAGGAAATGGTGAAGAGGGCGGGGGTACAAGGCTGGCTTGAGGCAAACGACTTTCTTTGTTTGTTTCTCTTTTTTTTGAAGGGGGGGGGGCAGGTTCAGCATTTACAGGAGGAAAAGTGCTGCACATTCAGGACCCAGATAACATCTGCGTCCCTTATGTGGGCCATCTGAGTGCCATTGTGCCCCCTGCCATCCTTCATTACTCTGCAGTGAATGTCCTGATCTCCATTCACTGGTATTTAAACGACCTGCAGTAAACAGTGGAGGAGGGCTGCGTCTGCTGTGTCCTGCAGACTGCATGCAGAAGCACTACTCCCTAGCTTTTTGGCAGTTGTGAATTCTTTGGAGGGCTGCTGAGGTCTGTTTTCTCAGTCTCTTTGCTTTTTTTTTTTAAATGGTTGTTGATGTCTTTCTTCAAAGCTGACTTTCCTCAACACAAGCAAACAAACAAAACAAGGACAATAACAAAACACATAAATGGATTGTACAGGAAAGGAGCCTCTAGGAACAGTGAGAGCCGAAGAATTTAAGCAACTTGGAGAACACGGGCAGTGGAGCTGCGATGGGCTTGCAAAGATCTGTGTTCAACTAGAAACGATGCTTTCTCAATTAGGTGGATTGGTGAATGTTAGGGAACTGCTGAATGTAGCAGATTATTATCCATTACATCTCTCATATCACCCAGACACTGGTATAGGCATCTGCCCACAGCGGAAGACCAGGATGTCAGGCAGAAGCTTCGCAAATACATTTACCATGGTACCGTTGTTTAGTATATTGATAGGGCGGTTCGCTTCTTTTACATGTATTTGCCTGGTTTTGGCAAACCAGGCCTTCAAAGCCCTTAATTTTGTAGTGCCTACTATCACTGGCGTGCATTTCCAATGAGCGTTTAAAATTGCTGACATTATTTGCTATGGAAAACAGCTTCTGAAAGAATTGTCTGAATTGTTCCTTCAACCTGTCTCACTTCTCTTTAGGTAATTGCTTTTACTATTATATTACTTTTTAAATCTGAAGCTTATCTCAACTGAGCGAATATAATATTGCCCATTGCTTGTTTCAATTGTGAGTTAATGGAAAAAGCAAAGATTGTATTTCCCCTGTGATATCACAGGCAAAGAGGTTGCCAGGCACATTGTCTTAAACCTGTTGCCATTCACCTGTTTTTTTTCTTCTTCTTCTTCTTCTTTTCAGATTGTTTTATCACATGGGGCATTTGCATTGTACACCCCTTACAGCCTGGTTCCTATGGTAAAATGCAGTTTCCTGATATACATTCAATGGCCATTTTGCAGAAACAAAGATAATGTATAGTGTATAACCTGTTATAATACTGTTTTAGTGTTGGCATTCTATAACATAACATTTCTTAAGGGAACTCTAGGAAGAAGGGCATGGATGTTAAACAAGGGGCAACAAAATCCCATCTCCTTTTTTTTAACTCTTATTTCATACTTGGGAGACTAAGAAGCTTTAGAACAATTTAGGAAACCTGTGGTGTTTCTTGAGTACTTGCTCAACTGTTCATACACCAGCATTCTGGTGCCTCTCCCTAACATCTGGTTCACTGAAGACTGTCTTTTCTCAGCCCACAATGTTTACCATTGTACATTGAGGTATTTCCCAAACAAAGAGAAAGAACAAAACAAATACAAAACAATTGTCGACTGCCAAGGGAGAATTTCCAAGTTCCTGTTTTTTTCTGCTGTGTTAGAGTTTATCATTTAACGTGACCCAAGAGAAAAAAACACATAATGAGAGAATAAGAGCGCAACCCAGTGCGTAGCATTGCGAAACCCTCTAACTCATTTGCAGCAGATCCGCTTGGTGAGGCCCTTGGCAATCTGTTGCTCATTAGAATTTTCCCCAAAACAAACATCTGCTTTACTCCTTTGGACCTCATGTATGAGTGTGCTAATCATTACTCTCTTCCTTTATGTTAGTGTCAGATATTGATAAGCTTTGCTTAGAGTTTGCAGAAAACCTATACCAGGTTTTGTATTTATTTCACCTATTAAATAGACAATTTTTAAAACCTTGTTCCATTTCAACAAGCACCTTCCCTTATCAGTCATCCATGATGTCACTTAGCTTTGTCACTCTGCAGCAGGAGACTGAGAGGAAGAGTGAGCAGGTGGGTCACATGCCAAAGACCCCACATATTTCTCAGTAGCTATGAAAGCATTGGGCTTTACTTTATTATCTTGAGCCAGGTTTATTCGACTGTCTTGGTGAACTGTGAGTGGACTGCTTATCCTCTCTGATCCTGTGGCCAGAGTTTGATTCTGATTTTCAAGCTGCTTTCTGTTAGTGAAATACTTCCATTTGCTGATATGTCTTCTGCATCATTTTGCAGGTAATATGAGTTCTTTGCTTGCCCTTCAATGGTTTTACTTCAACCTCAGGTGTAATTTTACACCTGAAGTCACACTCAAGAAGTAGTATTCAAAATGGAATTATCTATACTACATTGAATGTATCTCAGGTTTGTTTTGAAACGCCTAAATAATAGTAGCTAAACACCTTTACATTCATTATTCCATATTGTACCTGATTAATGATGACCGGTTCATAGACTCATAACAGAAAAGAAATAAAATAATAACTGAATAAATCTTTTAAAACCCCCCAGAGAAAATATTATCCATATTTTTCAATATATTTTGAATTATACAATAACATATATTGATGGAGTTTTTATCACAAGAGTATGTATTCTTCCATAGATAAAAAAAGTAATTAGACTAAATAATTGAGATGTTTGTTTAAACAGTTTAGTATGCACCTTTCAGGATCCTGCTCTCCACTCGTTTTAACTTCTCATTTTGAAAACCCAAACAATGCATTCCTCTCCACTCAGCAAGAGAGAAGTGCCCGGCCTTGAGTGACTTAGTGGACTACTTTGCCTAGCCAAAGCCTCAAGGATCACAGTCAGACTGCGGTTATGTGCTCTTTGACCAAAAGGGATCTGTTGAAAAGCAAAGTGTAAGAATGAGTGTACCTGAGTGGACTAGCCTGGTGTGAATTTCACAAGGAGACAGGAGAACAAACAAATGAAAAACTTTTTGTACAGAGATATATTTTTATGGAAATACATTTGTAATATAAAAAAAGAGAAAATGGATTGATCTGTAAATGTTTTTTTTTTTCATTATTGTAGTACAAATGCTAGTGGGAAATATAAAAAATATCTATATATATACAAAGAGAAAACAGAAACAAAGCTTTTTTGTAAATGTAAAAAAAAATGTTGTATATAGAAGTTTACATACTGTACATATGTAATACCCAACATGGCTTGTCTGCAGTATATAAAATGTATTTTATCCGTCTGTATATGATGCTTTGCATTGTGTTTAAGCTTATTCTACTTTCTTGAACTTGAAACCTATTTTGAAGTTTTTTGAATAAAAAAAATAAAAACATTGGGGAGTGTTCTTATAATTTACTGCAGTTCTAACCTGGGTTTTGAATCTGTAAACTGATCTGAACAATCTTTGATTTAAGGATCATGAAAAAGTAAAAGCAATCTAAAAGCTAAGAGAATTCTAAAATCTAAAAGCTACAATCAATAATTTGTTTCTGTTTTGGTATTTATGGTTGTCGATAATTGTAATTATATTACAAACTATATGTATTTCCAAATACTCCATCGTAAGGCCCCATTCCACAGACTTGTCATGCCACAGACATGTAGACAGCTAGACCTACAGTTTTGCTCCTCCTCGCGTGGTACATACATGACTGGACTTGCACTCAGCTGGTTTACTGGTAACAGTCAGAGCTCAGATTATAAGGAAAAGCAAAAGAAATGCCCTGGCAATGTGCTTTAGTCTTAGTTCACTGCTAAAAAACAAAACAAAACACCTCATCAATGTATGTGGAACAGCTGTGCACTGGAAGGCACTACAGGGTATCTTAGAGAACCCTAGGTATTTTCAGCTCAACACTTTCATTAGAAAACAGAAAAAGGAGATGAATGCTTTTCTCCAAGAGAGTGGGGTGGCATTTCATTATTTATACAGTTGTTGCTATATCCACTGTATTACAAGTTCTGGAATTAGTATTCTTACATCTTAACTTTGTAGATGGTTTCAGCTAGTATATTTTAGGCTTTTTAACACATCTAGATAGCTTGAATACATAACTATTTTTTGTGTTTTTTTTCATAGTTTCACACAGTAACATACTTCCCATGCACAATCATTAACACAAATGACACAATCATTAACACAAGGTTGGTTGGAGCATGTCTATGTGCAGCTTTCATTTTGTAAGTATCTTGTGATTTTAGCATGCTATCAAGGAGTCTGTGTTACTGATGTCCAAATAAAGTAGCGATCATTTTGTTGTTAGTAAATCACTGGTCAGGGTGTCTCTGTAGGTGCTCTGTTACATATAACCTTCTTTGTCTGAGCTCATGGTTACCTCAAACTTTTGTTCAGAAGTGACTCAGTGACTCATCTGTTTTTTCCACTGACATCAGTGCAGGTCAGCTTCATGCCAGGATGACGGTGAAGTTCGTAAGGGTGAGATGAGAAATCGTGAACAATGGCTAATGAGTGGTACAATGAAAAGCAGACGCATTGCTCCAGAGTATGTCCCCTGCCTAGCCAGAGTGCCATGCGCAGCTTGACCTGAGACATCTCCATTATCTCCACTGTGTCCCCCACGAGGACCAGTGTAGGATCCAGCAGCTCTGAGAGGGATGTCGTGCTAATGGCCAGCATTCTGTCTGTCCTTCTAGTTTGAGGAGTTAAGGTCCTCCATTACAGAGTTAATCCAACAGACACTGAACTGTGCTTGAGGAACACTAATGAGAGAATTGAAATTTTGAACATCTTATGTAAAATTTGTACATAAGTTTAAAAAAAAAATTACAGAAATGTTTAAATGCACTTCTTAGTTTCCATAGTTATCAGATTCTACTAGGTACAAAAAGACAACACATAGCATAAAAAAACAACATACTCCAGATATTTTCAAGTGGAATAAAGGGGTGCTTTTTACTCTGGTATAGGTTGAGTTTTTGTTTTGTATTTTTTCTTCACGTCAGGTGACCCCTAAGTCAAGTTTAGCTTAGGGCCCTCAGGAAGGCTACTACCACCAACAGCCTTTAGCAAACTCTTCTGATGACAAGATCTAATCCTTGTAATAACTGTTACCAATGTATGAAGTTTCCATTGCATGCCAGAATAGGCAATGTATGGTGGCTGGAAAGTCATAAAACGATTGTGAGTTAATAAGCTTGCTCTGGGCTTATTAAATCATCTGGTAAACAAGTTTCGATAGTGTCTACTGAGCTCTACCAATTTTCCCCAGTTATTAATAATCTCTGTGAATTACCAAAAAGATTGGTAGGGTGCTAGAAAACAGCTGAATGAGTTCCAAGTAAACAAACTCAAACAGTATTTGTAAATTTAAAGCATGCTGGTCCATGGGAATGCTATCTGCAATGAGTAAACATGCTCTCCAAAATGCACTCCTAAATCATCCTGAACTCTTATTAGGATAAGATTACTCTGTGGTACTTCAGACAGGCACAGAGCTGGCAGGTCCTGAAATTAAGAGCCAGTCAACTGAAAACTATAATGTTGCCCATGTTAGTAGAAAGGCTGTATAAACTCAAGTTCCTGTCTTCTATAAAAGTGGCACCAAAAATGTTACAACTGACTATAAAAGGTCATTACATGGAGCTACAAGAAGGTATACCTGACGAGATACTGTATGTATGTTCCATGTTCTTTACTAGTTTTTGACAGTAGTCTTGGCATTATTACATTATTTTGCTAATTTGCTCAGAATACATATGATGATGCATAGAAAATAGAGTTAATGATTTAAACTGTTATTGCTTCCTGGAAGTTTGTGAGTTTTTTTTTTTTTTTTTTTTTTTCATGGTTGCTTCTCTCTTTTCTACAGGGCAAAGTGTGATTGACAAGATAATCAGTAAAATTCAGAAACTAGGACTGCATGAGAGCACTCAGAGACAGGCGGGTTTCATATGAGATTGGTCCAATTAAAATTAAGTTAGTTGGCTGAGATGTTACAGTGGAGCTGTCACAGTATGGCTAATAGACCTGAACACTCCAATATGTTTGAGTAGACAGTGCTTTCTGAATATCTGGACAAGTTAAGATAACTCCTGAACATGTATGGATTTGTCAAGATACATTGTATATTCCCAGCTTCCCAGATTGTTTTATTTCCTTTGCATGGTAAAGCAGGAAGTAGTACTCCCGCATACAATAAATATGATGCAATCTTGTTAATGTCACCACAATCATTGTCTGTAAATTATTTAATCTAGGATATATACATTTCATATTTTTTAGTACTTGGTCTTCATGACGCGCTGTGAAAATTGTGAAATTGTTTGCGATTGTTAGCTTAGCTTCTCAATCTGCTCGAGTTGAACTTACATGGAGAGCCATATTGGTGTGGCAAGACGAGGCAGGATGTAAGACGATAACGAAGGCAAAGAGACGTCAAACACACTGACAGAAAACAACGGTCAATTATGCATCGAGGTGACACTGAAAGTAGAAACGAGGTAAGCAATAAAGATACATTCACATAAACTCACAACAACTGGCTAAGAGACCAAAATGGTATTTCTGAAAGCGGGTTTAGCAGCTAAACCGGACCTGTTGACTCGGACTTCGTGAAAATTCAAGGTTTTTTAAACCAAGCTCACAGTAAGTGTAGATTAGTTGCTACGGCAACATACGCAGTGAAGCTAAACTTCTAGCAGGTTTACTGGAGATAAACCAAAATTAAACGTCAGAACATGGGTCGAATAGGAAACGCGAAAGTTCTTAAACCCTTCATAGAGGATTTAATTAATGCTGCAGCTCAAATAATTGATTACAACGAGTAATTATTTAAATTCTGATTACTTTCACTAAGGTACCTTTTCAAACCATTTCATACAGCAGACAACAGTATCGTGGATTCGCCTTCAGTTTGACTACCAATTTAATGCATCGGTACTCGGTCTATCTTTAATAGTTTATAATTACTCCGAATTTCAACAGAGGTTGATGAACATAACGCAGCACATGTCCTTTTGGCATCGCTTGTTGGTCATTTAAAAAAAACGTAGGCCATTCAGCTTACTCTTACGTTTCCTCGGGCATAAACTTGTGAAAGTTATCCATATCATTTTAATTACATTCTTCACTATCAGTAATAGTAATACAGTCATCAATATCCTAAAAACAATTAAACATTGTAGGCTCCAACAAATTTGCACAAGGGTATCATTTCCTGTCATTGTCTTATATTCTCATGTTTTCTACTATGTGATTAAGAGGTTTTCTTTTTGAAGACTCTGCCTGCTGTCTCTTATAACACCACTTCCAGACCCTGATACAGTCTCGCTCACTGCATGACTAGATGCAGGACTGAGGTAGAAAGGTAGTCCAGGCCAGGTTCTACTGCATGAGTAAATTCTGACTGGTCACCCGTAAAAAAAGCATTACACTTTACTGTGGCTTGTTTGTTACAAGATATACATAACATACCGCACAGTTAACCAGTGAAAGAAACTATGGCAGAGATGTTAAAGTCCTTTAGAGACTATACTGGAACATTATTTCTCACTAAATTCTCAAAGCCACCTCAAAACCAGTGACTCTGTGTATGTCAGATTGAGTTAGGTCAACTCAGAGGTCAAAGGTAAGTCTGCATTCTGGAATAACCCTCAAGCAGAGGAATGTATACATGATGATGACTGGGTGAGACTAGAGACAAGTGAGGTGGCATTTCCTAACAAGTGGGGACGTGAGAACATGGCAGCGTGTGTAAACAGAAGTAAAGGCACTGGGAGACACACAGACAGAACAAAACAAACATAAGGCCATGTGGCATATATCCCTTCACAGGGGAAAGAGTTGAAACGAGTGACGAGTACAGTCTGTGCATATTAACATTTCACATAGATCCTGTGCCTGTGTCTCCTGTCTGTCCCATAGTCAGAATACCTGCAGTCTGTTCACCTCATCCAGTCAAAGCAATAAAGCTGAAAGATTGAAAGAAGTCTGAGTGTGAAACAGCTGTTTATGATAATTGACCAAAGTTTTAGGTAAACCTGGTTGAGGCTATACTTCCTGTAGTCTTTCCTCCTACTTCTAAAACTGAGGAAAAACATTCTGACAAATGTATGAGTTGACACTAATGACAATTATCATACATTTTGCAATAGGAAAATTGTTCATTTATTAAATATGAACACAATAACTACTGTTAAAGGCCTATATCAAACTTTTTTTTTTTTGTAAATAATTTCTGTACAGCCCATATTTTGAACTAAGCTGTAAGGACAGGATGCAAAAAAGGTCAGAATTTGGAAGGAATCCAGGAATGCCACCGTGTACAGTGGACATGTGTGGTGCAGCTGGGGACACGTGGTAGGTGATCATGACTATGCACAATACTGTCAGTCACAAGTATATGCTCTTTAGTGGTTATTTACCAAGCTTAGATATGAATGACGCAATAATCATAATTGCAGCCGGCAGTATAACTGACACAAAATATAAACAATATATAAACAAAAAGACACCACCCCCTTGGAAACAAAATCTGGAAACCAAAAGACATCTCGGATAGACATAATCATTTAATTAAATATTGTGACAAACAGTGGTAACACTCGTTTACTATAGAATTTCTATTGATCATATATTAATTAAATAAGTCATGACGTGTTGGAAAGAACCTGGCTACATCACTGCGGCCACTTTCCTCCACCATAGCAAAAAGGCAAAAGATAATCCATTCCTGTCTTTAGCCTATTTAACTGATTAAATAAGGACTGTATTTTACGGCATTTGGCTGTATCATATTTTCATTGTAATATGTGTCATCTGTGACAGACGTGAACATGGATGATGTGTTGGTTAATACTGTAGTGTCAGCAGAGAATTGCAAAACACCATACTTCTTCTTCAAAGAACATGCTTGTTATTAAGACGTGCAACAACAGAAAAGGCATAATGGAGGGAAACAGGGGAAGGTCTCCAATAGAGCAAGCACACATGAAGAGGGTAGCATACTTTCTAATATGACTCAAAGAACATTGCACATAAGATCTACTACAATAAACAACTCATTAAACATTAAATTATGAACTAATAAATGTGTGGAGAGGGACACAGCATCCTGGACATTCACGTCAGGTTATACTCCACCATTCATTTTATCACTGTAGCACCACAGTAGCCCAAACCAGCAGAAGAACTCTTCTACCAGCCACAGCACGGCACCCAGCGCCTCTGCACTTTCCTTGAGGCACGTGCAGTTCAGGGGTGTACGTATGTGGCACATCAGTGGTGAGACAGGGCATTGGCATTACTATGCAGGCATCCAACATGATGGTAGCATCCCTGTAGCACAGTGATCTACCTCATGACCGGGCTCTCAGGCTCCTTGAACTGCTTGAGTCAAGTTGGTAAAGTGTGATTAATAGACACTATTATGGGGACACTGTAGAGGTAGTGGTGGAAAAGGCACAGCCCTGCCAACAGCCACCTTCTCTTCACATGTTACACTCTTGCTTGCTCAACCTTTGAATATTACGGTCGCCAACCTTCTTAACCATGTCCTGTACCAGTGACAGAACGGTGCCGATGCCTTCGTCACTGGCGTTGGTTTCCACAATGACCACAGTCCAGAATGCAGTCCACTGGAACACAGTCCACCCTGCCAGGGAGCCCTGACTGTCTGCCACCGCTTCGCCGTTAAATGCCACGGACAGCTATTCTTGCCTTATGTTTAAACTCAGCATTCTTGAGATCAAGCATGGCTCTGGTCTCTGCGAGCAAATACAAGCCAAGCATCCTTGTATTAGACACAAGCCCGAACTGGTGTCCTCAGCTCAGACCTCCCACTGTGACTGTGAACCACTTCCTCACTCGTGTCGACTTGACTGCCAATGATTGATTTGAGTTGGATGGTTGTCGCTTCCCAGCTATGAGGCTCGTCATTGTCCATGTGAGGGAACGCGCCTGGTCGTAGCAGTGGCGTTGAACAGTCTGTGTCAGTGAGAGCGTGAATCGTTGCCCCATCTATGCTGCTCTTGACTCAAAGTCTGCAGTGGCAGCTGATCTTCCAGACTGTAGCATTGATAGTGAGAGTTGTCTTTTTCAGAGACTGCAAACCTCTCACTGGACAGCCCTGTTCCCGTCGGCTCCGGTTCACAGCATCGGGTTTGTGCTGCATTCCCTCTTCCTGCGCCTCCAGCACACTGATCCTTCTGCCACCACTCGCTCAGAAGCTGGTCGCCGTGTCATCCCTCCCTCAAGCTCCTCTACCACGTAGCCCTGTGCTGTTTGCTGTGGTACCTGTGCGCTGAGGATAAATTCTGACCTCTCTTCTTCACCGACAGTGGCTTGGAAGATGGCCATGCGCATGCCAAAGTCATGTCAGTGCCTTCCCCTCCAGCACAAGACACAGCTGCGTCACCGTGACAGCCACTGTCCAGCCATAACCTTCCCCTCCAGCACCAGACACAGCTGTGTCACTGTGACAGCCACTGTCCAGCCATAACCTTCTCTAAGCAAAATTCTAATCTGTATTCAGGCCATGTGTCATTCATTGTTGATGTCACCCTAGATGGTCAGCAAACTGATTATGAAAGTCTAAGGAAGCAATACAATGGACATCCCATAAATGAGGGCAATGTGTCTGCTAAACTAAAGTTAAAAGCACTGGCAGCCACACAACAAAAGTCTGACTGTGGATCCACCCAGAACTGAAACAGAACAGTAACTTGAGGAGCATCTGGGAGAATGAATCATCACATTACACCAGGGCACATGGTCAAGGGATCTCAAAGTGGAGCACCATGAGCAGGAACCAGTCAGCATTACTACATGTCCAATAGTGGGTCACAAACATAAAAAAAACTGGTCAGCACGTGGGCAAGACTTAATACATGTATACTGGCAAAAGAAGCTAACATTTCTGCTTGGCCACCCAGCAGAACAAATGAACCAGATGATCGAGGCCAATCTGGGCTGGCCAACACAGTGCTGGTCATGAACCTTGGCACAACATTCAAAGAGTCAAAGTTCTTAAAATAGATTAAAGTAAAATATATCAGCCAAAACTGAAAATAAGTAGCTCCACTTTGTCAAACGCACAAAAATATTTAGTGTAAATGGAAACTTGAAATACAATCTAGCAGCTAAATCTGAGAATAAACAAATAAGTTGGTCAAATAGAATCAATAGTCAAACATTGTACACATTCAAACATTTATATAAAAATAATATGTATCAGTTGAAAAATGAGAAAAAAAATAGGTAGCTTAAGTAACTGCAGAGATTTCGTCGGTCTTTTGTGATGGAAGAAGGTTTTCCTAGTGGGGGGGGGGGGGGGGGAAACCACATGCAGCCCCAGCTGTGCATTTATCAGTGTTTACAAAGGGAGACAGCCGTGCACAGGATGGGGGATTCTCACTTGCTCCTGGAATGATGCCTCAGTGTGCAACTTTCCAGGTGAACGTGAGGTATTGTTTTATTCTGAGGGTATACTATTGGTTGTAAAAGATGTCAGTCACTTCTGGGTCGATGGAGAAACACTCTAAACTGAAGAATGTACATACAAAGAAAAAGAAAGTGAAGCTCCACTCAGGTCTTCAACTGAAGTGTTTAATGAAAGTAACAAATTAAAAACAAACTGCAATGGCATAACCATAACAAAAGAGGACCAGTGACGTCAAAGACTGACAAGGTCTAAACAAAAACTGAGCCTTTAAATAAGGGAAACAAAGACATAATGATCCTCAGGTGGTGAGCTAATTAATGAATAATGCATAGACAACAATAATTAATGAAAGTAAACAATAACAAATACTCCATGTGCTCTGCTGCTGCCACTGCCAGAGAACACCAATAGAGGTAGTGTCTCCACATCGTGAAAGAAAGGTGAAGTCCTGGCTCCTCCGGTCTCCAGGCAGGCAACAAAACACAGACAGAGGTGGCACAGCAGCACAACCCACAGACACAGGCAGTATATAGACAGACACACACATACCACAGGCGCACAGACACAGGCATACAAAAGGACACAAACACGCGCAGGCAGAAAGACAAACAAACGACAAGCCTACCCTCAACTTGTCACCGAGTCCGGAGGGAGAGAAGGAAGAGAAAGAATGGGACAAACACAAGAATGGGACAAGGCAAAAAAGGCAAAAAAATTGGTGTACTGCAGCTTCCATAGTAGTCCGTCTTTAAATTATGTGTGAAGAACGTACATCCAAATGGCTGTTGGATGACATCAGGTCACTAGGCAATCAGTACTCTGTGCAATGTTTTCCACACCATTGGCTGTAGTTAGTCCAATTAGCATTGCTTGGCAATTGCCCATGTTGAATCTGCAATAGTTAGCCGTGATCGAGTTTTTTGATTGTCTGCTTTTATCTATAGAATTTTTTTTTTTTATCCATATTTATTTATATTTATCTTGAATGGAAATGCATAATATAGACATACTAGATAAGAGTTGTTTTGTTGCATTGTGGATTGATTTACTGAGGCAGTGTAACAGGCTAGCATATTTTGCTCACAGAAAGTAGTTTTGTTACACTAACTATCCAGAGAACAGGTGGAATTTGATTACTGTGCAATTTTATAGGAGCTCTAGAAGTATGATGGGTTTTCTTCAAGTGTTTGGCCAGCAGTAGTGTGTGATGCTGTGGAGACACCACTCTGGTTTGTGGTGGCTGCAATAATCCAGACCAACACTATTCTAGACCAACACTATGTCGTTTTGTGTTTCAGTAATGATTGGTGTTATAAATGAATTTGGTTTTATTTTTGTGTTCCATGTAGAAGCTGAATGTTTAATATCTTATATTTGTATCTGTGCAGGAGCAGCCAGGAATTATATGTACACAATTAGATATTGTATTCTCCAAAATTTTGATTAATTGCTTTTTAATTTTTTTTTTTCAAAACTTTGAATACAGAAGTTTTATCTACCATCTGGGAGCCAGCACAGAGAACAGTCTTGATGCTTGTCTTCCATGAGACTTGAAGGATGGCATTTGAAGCCAAACCATTCTTGAGGTTCAAAGTACCTGATGTTCATATTGGGCTTTTACTGTTGTCATCATCTAAGGAGTATCTGGTGTAAGCAGTTACTGGAAGCCAGTGAAGGAACATAGCAGTGAAGTGAAGAGTAAAAGTTGGTGTACTACCACCCTGGGAGAACAGGAGTAATATGGTTGGGGGACTGGATTTTTCATTGAAGAGTCAGCTACACTTACTTTTGGTCATTTTCTTTTCAGTGTAATAGCAGATCACAGTTACAGGTGCAGCCACCACTGGTCTGGCATTAAAGGCTGCAATATAAAGGCAAGCACTCAATACAACAAACAAGGTGTGATAACTATAAAGTTTTATTGAGAGGAAAGGCAGTAAACTGATGATCTATTACATCCAGGTGAGTTTACTCCAAGAAGAAAATAAAGAAAAATAATTAACAAAACTCCTAAACTTCTCTAAAAACAAATGACAAAGTAAACATGGATGTCTTACCTGATCTCCCTATTTAAAACGAGCAAAAGAAGCAAAAAACCAAAAGGGATAAAACCCTACACTGTCAGTCAATCTCCAGACAGGTCACTCTGTACAAAATTTCACTTAGGCAAACAGTCTAAGACAAGTCTAAGACAGGAATTGCAGCCAGAGCACTAGCATTATGTACAGTCTGCTGAATCTGTTTAGCAGCATTTATACTAAATGAAAAATACTTAATTTCAGTAGTACAATGACAATGACATTTTTCTCAATCAACACTCGCTTTGAAGCACATCCTATCCATACTGTAGCTATTGTTTACTTATACCAGTCTCCATTCCAACCATATCATCACTACAAAAAACGTGGAACAGTTACAGCCATGATCATGGAATGTGCTGTGATAAAATTCTTACTGTAGCAGATACATTTTTTTAATGCTCTCATATACATTTAAGAATAAGTTCAACTTTAACACATCTCATTTGTATGTGTCCCTTGACTCATGGAGTTTTAGGCTCATGGGAGCCTAAACTGCCTCACTTTGCCTAATGCAGTAATCAACCCAGGATGCTGGCATGGAAGGCATATAAAAAGAGACACAGTCAAGTAGCAAAGATCATATACAAGAATATATGCAAGACACCCCAAAGTACAAATGGGAGAAGACACATAGTGGTGGAGAACCTGAGACCTCCAGATCCAGTGAACCAACTAGACTTTGTGACGACAGATAAAATGCAAAAAAAAAAACAGCTGTAATGATAGATGTAGCAAATCCAAGTGGTGAAAACAGTAGAAGGAATATGGTCATTTGGAGAAATGCCATGGACAGAACACCAGGGTTGTCCTAGTGGTGATGGGGTACTTTGGGCTGTGACCCTAAGATGGAGAAGAAGGAATAAGAACATGCACACACACACATACACTATATTGCCAAAAGTATTCACTCACCCATCCAAATGACTGTGCACCAGTGCACAAAGCAAGGTCCATAAAG
>JAOYMR010000004.1:14251279-14285553 GCA_025802075.1 Tenebrosternarchus preto | reverse complement strand
TATACAAACCTGAAAGAACAATTTCCTACATAACAAATTGAAAGTATTCATTTTGGCTCAGTGTATAAAATGCGTTAATTAAAAATAAAAAGCTGAATAATTGTTAGTCTTTTTATAAAGGGTAAAATAATGTAGCAAGTCAAATGATGCATTATAATAAGCCGCTGGCGTTAGGGCTGTACTAATGAGATACAACCACAAATCTCCTCATGAGTATTTTTGAGGATTTTGTAGGGGATTTGAGCCATCTGAACCAAGAAAACCAAGAAGGGAATTTCAGTCTTAGACAGAACTGGATACCCACCTATAGTATCTGTAAAAGGTTGGTTCCGCTCGAAGAATAACTGACCAGACCAAATCGAGGCCCCAAACACTGAATGCTTTTCAGGCCCCGAAGATTTACTTTTTAAAGCGTGCCATTGGAAATTAGCTTATCTGTTCACTCCCATTCACTTTTGGTCTTCCATACAAACAAATGTGTCTCCAAGTCATCTTCGATCATCAGACATCCATGACTTTGTTGCCAAGAAACGCGTCTTTCTTTGAGTAGACCCAGGAACTTGCCAATGACTATAGCTTCAAAGAACCATTTTACTAACACAGTGCAAAAAGGAATGTGATAAAGCTGTGACTGCAAAAATGTTTGAAGTTCCTTAAGATGTAACACAGCGTTTCATGTGCTGTTAAAGTGGTTTGGTGGGCTTGGACATCTACATAAATGTAAATGTAAATGGGCTCGAGGTCTTGAAAATTAGTTTTTTGTAAGTTGAAGTAAAAGTATAAATAAATAAATAAGTAGCTCCATAAAAATTATGAGCAAGTCCTCACAACATTATTTTCTTTGGAATGTAGACTACATGATGGTTTCAGCAATAAGTATTTGCTTTTTCTAATAGCAATTATTTTACACACCTGTTGCATGAGATGAGATGAGATGAGATAATCCTTTAGTAGTCCCATAGTGGGGGGATTTACATCATTATAACAGCAACAACATTACTTGTAATGGTTTCTGTGGCATTCAAATACGCAGACTTAGCTGGGTCTCTGCTGAGAATGAGAATTGTTTTTTTTCTTTTTCAAAGTAACTCACTTTTTACATGGCATCATTCAAATCTACTTGTTTTAGGTTAGTGGTGTTTTAGGTTAGCTGTGTTGTTCTGGGTTAGTGGTGTTTTAGGTTAGCCATTTTGTTCTGGTTTAGTGGTGTTTTAGGTTGGCTGTGTTGTTCTGGGTTAGTGGTGTCACACATAAGTACACAAAACTCAACTAATTAAGAAGAAACACACCTAACAGATTTGAACGTTACTAAATACCAGTGTCAGTATTACTACTGGTTTCAGTACTTTTTTATAAATATTTAAACCTTTGACGTGTGGGATTATGGGATGCACAGCTTTTAGTATGGCAGTGAGTGGATAGAATGCTCAGGCAGGATAGAATTTGTGACCATGCTGTATGTGACAATAAAGCTCAACTTGTCTCTCTAATGTTCAGCTGTGTTTTTTGAACACATTTTGAACACTAAACTCATTACATGCTAATTGTTATCCTAATTAAGAAATAATTTCATTTAGGGAGGTTTAGTTGATAGTCGGTGGCTTTTGTATGGCAGGGTTTTATGAATTTGTATGCAATATGAGTAGATATGTAAACTCAAAATATCAACAGAGAATTTTCAAATCCAAGATAAGCACTTCATTTCCTTAGTGAAAAACAGCTGAATTTTGTTTATTTATCTAATTATGACTTCATTTTTTTTTGCCTTCAGTTTTTTTATGTGATTATGTGAATTAAGGAAAAACCTGCATTATTTGCAGATTGGCCTCAGATGATCAGTTACGGCTAAAGTTGGGATTAGTATGAACATTCATATGAAATCCAATTTAATAGTTTGGGCATGATTAATAAGAGAAGATGAGTAGAATATATTTTGAACAGAAACTACACGTGAGTAAAATAACTAACACTTGTTCTAGTGATGGCAGAAGAGAAAAAAAGCAAGAAGTGATTGATACTTAACCCACTCTATCTGAGAATTGGACATTTACCATTTCCTTTTAGGTCTTTGCCAGCACTGCACACTCTGACTGATGGCTGACCTGGCCAATAACTGGAAGGTGGTTTGAAGACAAGAGGATTGAGTGAAGTAAGGGATGGTAAAAGAGCAGAGTTGAAGCTCAGGCAGCAGCGTCAGAGGCTGGTTGGGAGGAACTTTCCCAGCTGTGGAAAGTGTGGGGTTGAGGCTTCTCTGCATGGAGCATAGGAGACATTGATAAAGAGAAGAGGGCGGAGCCGTGGCTTTTTGAGGCGTCCCCAGAGTGTCCTCCATGTCCTGTCTCTCATCCACCCACTCTAAATGTTCCTGTACACTCTGTGCTGCTTGACATTAAACTTTGGAAAGACATAATAAATAAATGTCATAATTTAAACATACTTTTTCTAATATTAACTGGTTCTGCCTCCTACAAATCGAGATGCACTTTGCTAAAGCTGATGAAAGACCTTTGCCTGAAATGTCCTGTTTACCTGGATACCTTTTCTACTCCTTCACTACTGTTTTGAATGTCTGTACATCTCTATCAACAGTACACTGCACTTCTACTGTACATTGCACCTCCTCGAATCACCTTTGGAGATATATATATATATATAAAATTACAGTATTACAGAATAATATCTGGAATTACTCAGCTTTTATGTTCCTACACACTTTGGCTGTTAGTGTTGTTGACTGGCCCAGGTAAAAGCAGTTTTTGCCCTTTAGGACAGGTTCCTGGTCTGTCTCAAGCACTGGATTAGTTGTTGCCACGAGCTAGAGATCAAATCAGAGGATACTCTGAAGTACATTAATCCACTTCATTGGCTAGTATCCTAAAGTGATTGCCATTTTATTAAGGGCATTCCTTTCTGGAAGATGTTACATCTGAGACTAAAATCAATTTATTTGTTCAGTAATACAAAGGTGCGAGCAAATACAGCTGACAACAGCTGGCTTTTTAGTCAACCTGTGTGAATTTGTGAGTGATGATGAGGAAGAGCGGGTGAGGTTCACTTCAGTATTTCAGTAGAATCTTTTTATCTGTGGGAGTTACTGGAAGACATTAGTAAGTATAAAGTAAGTATTAAGTATAGTCATTAGGAATGAGAACGCAGCTTTGAAACCTATTCATTTATTAATGCCACCTCTCAGTGAAATGGCTTAAATGTTGTGCTTAAAACTTGCTACATTCATTCCTGAAATTATTTTTCACTGAACATGGCATATATCAGCTAAAGATTTGTACAGCAGCTTTAGGTACATTGATTTTGGTTGAGTTGCATGTTGACAAAAACATGTTTCATTGTTTTTTCTCAACACTTGCATATACTGCCCCTGTTGTATTGACAATTTTCATAAGTATTTTTCATAAGTACATATTTTTTAAATATTTTCCAGATTCTTAACATATTACACATTATGCGGTCGTGGTGACCGGTGTCGACCAGAAAAGGATGGGCTCCCCCCTTGAGTCTTGGTTCCTCCCAAGGTTTCTTCCTCATGCTCTTAGGGAGTTTTTGTGTGTTCATTAGCTTTCATTATGCCCCACTTTTTCCATGGTTAAAATCATATTAATCATAATATACTGAATTGACTGTCCATTTACCAGGCCATGCTGTACTTCTTTAAGGGTTATGGCTAGATGTAGGGGGGAGGAAGTCATGTCGGACACTTACTTTAATGATAAGTAAAATAACCTATTTACATGTTTTTTTAAACTCAAACATCATCTTCGTTTAAAAGGTCTGCTGTATTTGATTAAAGTCTGTGAATGATTAGCCTGTGTTGAACAACAACAACAACAAACCCCCCCAAGGATCTGGATTTATTCACTTCAGCACGTCCTTTAGGGAAAAGGACTTGCATATAAATGTTGTGAACATTTGATACACAGATCTGAAAGATGTCTCTGCATATACTGACAACTCCAAAAGAATCCATCTGTCGGTGCACTATAGAAAGTATTGGTGCAGGAATTTGAGTTGTTCTAGTCAGAAAGCTCTGGACAGAGTTGTGTATGCTGTAAAGAGAATTATTGGTGCTGCTCTTCCCATTTTAGACCCTCTGTACATGGATAGCATACAATCATAGGCACTAAACATCCTGGCAGAAAGATACCATACAGCATACAGAAATGTCTTTCTTTCACACTTGGGTAAATATTGATTAAAGCAACGATACCATGGGTGTGGAATAATTTTCATCCTAGTGTAATTTTATATTTTTAATATGAATGTTAATGTCTTGATATACATATGCAGCGGCCGTGTGTGTGTGTGTGAGTGTGTGTGTGTGTGTGTGTGTGTACATTAATGTTTTGATTCTTTGATTTGAATTCAAAAGCCCCACATTTTGAATTCCAGTGTATGTGTTTATAATACTTACAAATGGCAACATAAAGCTCGACCTGAATACTGTGTTTGTCTACATTTCATTTTTTTCTTATGAACAAATACACCATCATATAATATCTTTTTTCCCTGACTTGGCCAGCAAGTCTCTCTGCTGGGAAGCTAATCTGCACTGTTTGAAACTAATTCAGGCTTACCTACATTGGGCCAAGCGTTATTTATTTTACCCTGTGTCCCTGCATGCAATTTGTTGATAAATTGTCAGATCAGGTGTGATTGACTTCTGTTTGACTAGCCAAGCCAGACAGGGCCAAGTCTGTAAATGAGATGCCAAGCCTGGCCTAGACTATGCAGTCTGCCAATCTAATCAGTCTAAACCTTGTTTTAGCTGAGAGGCAGTTCTCATTAAACCATCTCCATTTTTATTTTTTCAACATGGATTAAGAGGCTCAGCCTGGAGCATAGTGCATGATAATACAATTGCAGTGTCTATGTGTAGGGAATCACATAATAGAGCACACAAGACAGTTCTTATCAACTTATCAACTTGGAGCTTCAAAGTTATTTTCTAGACACTTGATCAATATACATAAATGGTTTTAAGGCTTAATCAAGACCAATTACACTATTTGAGATGGATATTAAATTAGGAGAAAAAGAACATGTGAGGATTGGACCCTCAGTTGGTGCTGGACCACTTTATCCCTCTCACAGAAAAAAGCATGAATTTTGATATTGATATTGATAAAAGCACTGAATAATACGATCTGACACTGCTGCTGCTTGGGTGATGCAGCCATTTCCTAGACTCTGAGTTTTATCAACAGAAGACAATGCACCTTTCATCCTATCTTACACTTTTCAATGCACCTCCCATAACTGTTTGCTTTAATATTGATATGAGTTAGAAATCGACTGCAGAAAAGGTAGAAAGATGTGGAGAGTAGAGGAATAGATAAATAGACAAAGAGGAAGAAACATAAATACGAGGAGGATAAGGGGTTCATAGTCAATATTTTTATTAAATATTAATAAAATCTACATATTTTGGAATATGAATTTATCATTCATTAAGATTTAGTTAATTCTTTTCGTCCTCATCTAAACAATTTGCAGAGTTTGACAGCACAAAGGGAGTTTCTTTTATATACAAGTTCATATGTTCCCCGTTTTATTTTTGCATTAATCAACCAGTCTCTCTCTCGCCATCAAGGTTGATATGTGTATAATCAACACCATCAGATTCTGATATGCTTGCTGTGACACTTTGAGGAATGTAATAGCTTAATGAGAAGAAAATGGCATTTTTGAGCCCTAGCCTGAATTACGATTGTCCCCTCAAATCATTTTTAATTTCTCTACCTTCTCTCTCTTCCCTCACCTTTATTTCTTCTGTCCTGGATTAAAAACTAGAACATTTGGTGCTGAAGGCTCTGTGAGAAAAATAAGCAAATATTTATGTTTTTTTTTTTTTTTTTTACATAAATTACAGAGAACCCCCTTGGATGGCTATTTTTCTGTTAGTTTTATTCAAAATTCAAGATTGTCTATCTAGGTGATTTGAAATTAAGAAACTGCCTTTAGATATTGTTTGCTTCAACATAAATGGAGATGCCATGAAAAGTATCACAGCTTCTCTGTGCTTTTTCCTGCCCTGTTCCACTCAGTTTAATGGCTGCTGTCTAGGTACAATGAAATGCAAATATGCAAAAAAGGGAAAATCTATGTTTTGTGGTGTTTTATATTTGAAAATATATTTTTATGCCATACATTTCTCCAATAATTTTTCTGCACAAGAATAAGTGTAATTTGGTATATTCTTTTTTTATTTTTGTAGTTAATGACCATGGTTGTAGAATTGAGCCACAAATATCAAATGAGCCAAAAATGAGAAGTGAGCCACAAATATCACCTTAAACCTGAATATACAATTAGCTATTTTTTTTCTCTCTTCTAAATCTTGAGTTTTAGTGAAGAACAAATGTTTTTTGCCACTCTGTTGCATGTAGTATTCTAGAATACTTTTACATTAAGCTAGAGCAGTCTTAGTATAACTAGGGAAACTGAGTGCTAATTTGTCGGGATCTCAGCATAATAATTTACATCATAATCATTTACATACTTTCCATATGAGAGGAACGGAACATTCACTTTACTTTAAACAGCCTCTTTTGCCAGACTGAAAAGCTCTTACATCTTGAAAGCTTTTTATGGAAGATAAGAATATTTCTTCATGGTTTGGTTAGTAGATGAAGGTCCCATCAAGAATGTTCTCCCCCCCTAATGAAGGATTATTCGTGCATTGAGAGAATCATTATTTTCTGCTAGGCTATAAGCTATCCCATAAACCTAATGATTATTCCTCTCACTGATTATTAAACTTTGAAAATCCACCCACTTCAGTTCAAAATAGTAAAGCCCAAATGGATTTAGATTTTTTTATATATTTTTTTTAAATATTTGGCTCATGGATATCATTCCTGGTGAGTGTATGTACTGAACACACGAGAAAATAATCAGAACCCCTACATACATAGATTTTAAGTATGGTTTGTTCACTCTAGTAATTACAAGATATGCTGAGGACAGAGATAGTAGTCACAAGACATACAGGATATATATAGATAACACACTCATGTTTTGCAATAGCAGGTCATGTCTTCAAGTAATGTTTTGATGAGTGAACCTAACATTTTAGGAATGTGGAGTTTGAGTTTCAGGGATGCTTTGAACTAGAAGCTTAAAATGTACTTTTGCTTAGAAAAAGATATATGAGTACAGGAGCAGAGGACCAGACAAGGAACAGGTGGCATGGACACTTTATCATGGACCACGGAAGGTCAATTTGGTGTAAATATATAGAAAGTCAATAGGAAAGACGTGTTTCAGGTGGGCACTCTTACTCCCAGAGTAAGCTATTGCGTAACTTTATTTTGGTGCTGTACATCTTTGTGAAACATGAGGCAACCGTGGTTGTTTGTGCCTGCATCCTGGACATCTCAGCCTAGCAATATGCTGACATGTGAAGAGGAGAAATGAAATTGCTAAGACTTGTGGAGAATGGCTTTGGCCGTGTCCATCCAGACAGCTGTTCTGCATAATAAAGCGTCCACTTACTATTAAATGAGTGGAGGCATTTGGGCTGAGGGGTAGAGGAAATGGCAACAATCTATACTGGAGTCTGCCAAGTTTAGGCCATAGTCACTGTGCATTAATTTAAGTTGCTAGTTTAATGGAACCTGTAACTTATACGATTTCATACACCTAATGCTGAGAGTACGCTTTTGCCTAAAATGCAAGGTCATCATTTTACAGAGAAAATTTAGCACTGCATGTACTTAAAGTCATCCTTAAAACTCAGAAATGCTAATTTTTTCCGATCACTCTGTGAAAAGAAATGCTTACTGGCCCCTTTAATCCTATTACATATTTAATTTTAGATAAAGAACCAACATAAAAGTTAAGCACATTGGTCTTAGTATTTGTGCATCTTCTAAGGGAAAAAGGAATCTAATAAATGACACATAAATACATATAATAAATGTGTGTGCATATATATATATATATATATATCAGATGAGTAAATGAAGTGTACTGTAGTAGGACAGTAGAGATATTTAAAAGTGTAGTGAAGTAGACAAAATTTCCAAAGAAAAAAGACGTTTCCGACAGAGGCCCTTCATCAGCTGTGCAATATATATTTAATATATATATATGTTAAGATAGAGGACCGCTGGGCCAAAATACTGTTTTTTTTTTAGTTACTGGTCATGATCAGTCCATCTGTACTGATAATGTCTCTCCGATTGGCTCCTGGTCTTTCAGGAGAAAATCAATGATTGATACTCATATTATGGTGCCACTTCTTGCAGTCTCTGTTTCTTGTGATAATTATGCAGGGGTCTCAGTGGCTCACAAAGGATATGTCTTGGGCTTATTTAAATATGTTTTATTTTCAGAGAAGAAACCATGATTTGAGTTTTGATCTCTCATTCTTGCACTATATCACTGTAAAATTATGGCAGTGACAAAAGAATATTCCCGTCTTTCCAAGGTACGTCATTTTGATTTGGTGGGAGAAAACCAGTTAAAGCTAATGGCTTCTGCTTCAACTTACAAAGCCAAGAACCTCCTTCTGACAGTACAGCCAACATTTTGGTAATTGCGATTGCTTGATAGCCATTGCCTGCATGCTGTACACCTCACACAGCCCTATATGGGTTATGGTATTACTCAGAAAAAGAGATGAAGGGTTTAGTGTAAATGTGTGTCTAAGTAATAGACCTATGTGTGAAATTGAACTAGGCAAAAAAGTGTCACTTGTGAAATAGCAAATTGCAGAGAGCAGCAGTCACTCCTACAGAAAGTATCATTGCTCCTGCAGGAAATTTTGCAAATAGCAGATTTTCTTCCTCTTGCTGTTGATATCCATAGCCTTTGCAAGGCTATGGTAAATGCAGAGATGTTTCCCTTCCCTTCTTTTTGTGTAATGGATGAATATGGTGTTTTTTTGTTTTTGTTTTTGTTTGGGTTTTTTTTGTGTGTGTGGGGGGGGTGTCATTATTTTGTACTGTCTTGAATGCGTTGAATATTGAACTGTCCTACTGGTCAGATGCACAGTAAGTGGGTGGAGATCCAGGTATGTAAACTGGATTAAAAAAGAAAAGATAAAGTCAGAATCTGCATCTGCAAGGATTTATTCCCAAGTGATGAGAGTCTCAGTGCAGTCACGTTTGCTCAATCAACATGTGTAGTGAATACTAATGCTTAGCATTTCTCCTACACAGACATACCTACCTAACACACATGTACACACTAATGAAAAAGTACTAAAATGCCCTTTTAGATCTGCTGTACATTTTATGATGCATTTTATTTATAACCAGGAAACTGGAAGTACATTTACATAAGAATATGATGCTCAATTGTATATTTTATTTATTCAATATCTTGTGATTATTGGTTCAGTCAGAGATAGCCAGAGTTCTACCTCAAATAGAAAACTTGGAATGTGACTGTATGAATATTGTATGTTTTATATTGTTGAATATTGTTTTACATTTTCTGCTTTTGCCAGTTACAGGAGATTCTAACTGCTGTTTTAATCCTAATGTTGGCCTACAGATCAACATTACTGCAGAGGCCTTTATACCATGGTCAATATTAAAAACCTGTTCACAATGCAAAAATTCTTCCCTGAATATTTTTGTTTGCTTTTTTGTTTGTTTGTTTTTTCCCAGACAGTTGGTAGCACCATCAGGCTTTGCCTTGTCTTTTCATACCAGATATTTTGTCTTGTCATACACAGATAGTTTTCTATAACCTCCAAGTATGTGAAAAAAAAAAAACACTAAGAAGCTTCAACCCTACTTTGTGAAGAAAGTGATCTTGAGTGGATGTGACATTTTAAAAAGGTTATTAGGGCCAAGACATTGATCAGCCATTAGAGGACAGCAATTAGAACAAAGTTAATGAGTTTTCTCTCAAGGATTTCTCAGAGATTCATTATAAAGGTTATTTTAAATACAGATTCACTGGAAATGAGCATCTGCTCTGTAAGTTATTTGTTTTTAAACAATAATTTGGAATGAACTTTCATTGAAACTAAACAAGAACTGACAATAGGTTGATAATGGCTTGTGACGTATGATAAATGTAGCAGATGTTTTGTTCCCAGCACCTGCTGCTTGTTGTATTGTGTTGTAATAGTTGAAAAAAAGACAGAAGAAAGACAGAAACAAAACCCACTTGAAAAATAATATAGCTGTTCTCTGGAAGGATTTGGTAGGGTTATTGTCTTACTGGCAGAATATTGCCATGCACCTGTGTCCCACAAAGCTTCTGCACATGCCACTACTGTGCTCCCCTAAAATGCTGAATAGCTTTGAAGGTAATTTACTGTTTCTTAACAGTAAGATGTACAGTGTATACGACAGACAGTCTACATCATACTATATCCTGTGCTCAAAGGTTGTCTTCTTTATGAATAATTAGTACAAGTGATGTTCTGATCTGGTTTGCAACACAGACAAAACATATATAGAATGGATATATGGAGCTTTTCCAGCTGTTAGTGCTGAGCTTTAGTCATGAAGCTTGGCAATGATCAGAAGGATACAAGTGCCAGTTCTTTAACTTTTTTTATTTTTATTTTGTTGGGCAATAAATACTGTTTTACTGACAAATATGGATAACATTTAAATTTTGATAGTCATATATTGCCTGTTTTCAACCTATAACCTTGAGGAGGTCTGGACTTTTGGAGTTTGGACACATTTCAGAGATCTACATTAACTTATGGTGAACTTTTACTGGAGCAAATTCTTGGCAATGTTACATATGTACGAGGCCAACTGGAAGGTTTCAGAACTTCCTGCTCCGTGGACATGCACTTTACCCAAGCTGGGCAATGCGTTTCAGCAAAATAGCATCAGGAGCTGCTTGTTCAGGGCTGCAACTTGGAGTACAGCTCATTTGTGAGGCATGCAGAACTGTTAGAACCCTCTGAAGCTAATGCCATAAGCACACCTCAGGACGTGTCCTGCCAGGCCTCAGCAGCAGCTCTGCAGGACTCTGGACGTCTTGTGGAGCTGCTAGTAAACACAAGCCTGAGGAAGAACAGGGGAAGGGTCCTGTCTTTCCCATCTTTGTTTGTATTCTCAGAAAGGGATTAAAACAGTAGGATAGTTTCAGTACTGGTTTACATATATGGAGGGGTGTGGTGTGATTCTGCCCTAATTCACATACACTTGAAGAAACATGTCAGCCAATTTTTGTCAAGTGCATATTTTTTTCAAAATAACCAATGTTTTTTTTTAGTACTCTTGTGTTTCGGATTCCTGCTATGTTGTATGGCCCAAACACTGTTTAGATTTACACTACAGGCACTCTTACATCTTCATATTTTTTTTAAGTTTCCTCCTAAAATGTGGAATTCAAGTCCCATGGTCAATGCAAGTCACTAGGCCTTGACACAGCAAACACATGCTTTGCAGGTGGGGTTTCAGAAAGCTTTGGATTTCTGTGTATTGATTGTACAATACACAGTGTATGTGTTTGCCAAAAGTTCAACTTTTTCCTCATTTGTCCACAGAACATTGCTCTAAGTATTGCTATGAAAAACCCATATGGTCTCTAGTCACAGAGCAACATTGTCTGTACTTCATTCAGAGCAGTGGCTTTGAGAGGACTGGTTTCATCCAAGAACAACACTTCTGTTCAATAAACACATGAACACAGACATTATCAAGGGCTAGAGAAGCCTACATAACCTTAGTAGTCACCCTAGGGTCTGGAGCCACTTTTGTTAGAAGTTTCTACTCAGTACTTGTGCATTGATCCTTGCAGGACATCCGCTCACAGGCAGAGCAGCAGTGGGGTTCAGTGGCTTCTGTTTGTAAGCTATCTGTCTTACTATGGAGGGCCAAATTCTTTATATCCCTTTATAATCTCATGAGGTTTAACACCCTTTGGTCTAAGTACTCTGAATCGTATGGCACCATCTAGAAACACAATTCTGTTATGAGGAGATACACACACATACACTATTTATATATATCCCATTTGTCCACACTTAAAGTGCAGATTGTAAGTAACTAAACTGATATATTTATTTTGTTATTTATATTTGTTGTTTTTGCGCTATAATAAAAATGTCTGAAATTAAAATATGGTTCTCTCTACATAAATGTATAAACTATAAAATCATGACTAACATTTTACTCTCTCAGTCATTTTAATTTTAATTCCTTGGGTAATTGCTTAAAGTATGCTAGAGTTATTGCTTTCAGACTACACTGCATCTTCTGCAATAGGTGGAAAATTTGACATCGGCTATAACTTCCACATATACATTCTTTCTCTCATCTGTGTCTAAAATAAGATCTGAAGTGCATTCAAACATGAATGTTCTGTCAGCCTGGTTCTTGTAGTCTGCAGAGTCCTGTAGCTCCAAGTACGTGGAGCTCACTAGTTTGACCGTTCCTCTGTACGAGCACAGCTTCTCTGACCCCTCTGCATGCCAGTCTTCATCACTCACTCCATCTGCAGAAGAGTGTCATTGCTGATGTATGACCCACCACTGTTCAGATGTGAAATGTAAATTTAATGCTAAACACCTCCATCTTCTTGCCTCATCAGGGTGGGTGTATGGGCCTGGTTCCTCTCCATGGACAGGATAATGGACCAGTGTGTGGGCTTTGCCATCAGAGCAAGTCTGCTGCTCTGCTCCATTAGCACCTGCCTAATGACTGCACTTATGACCTAAATATTCACACGGGCTTCCTGATTTGAACAGTTTATGCCCTCTCTGTTTTACCTTTCAGGTCTTCACTGAGAGAAGGGTTTCATTTGAAGAGAATTTCATAATATGTTCTCATTGCAGTTTCATTCTATATTTTATTATAATATTTTTAAGCAATTAACTAAGCAATTTATGGTCATCAAGCTCAATAGTATGCAACCAACAGGAACATATGAAATAAAATACTTGGTCTATAGTGTATAGCTCTGCCATGTACTATCAAATAATATATGTCAGTGGAACATCTCATTAGTGGTTCTTTCATACCTCGAGATGTCAATGGGTTGCAGGCAATTTTCACTATCTTTCAAGACTCCTGCATTTAGAAAAAGTGTTATAGTACGTGTGAGTGGGTAGATCTGAAGCTCACATGAAGATCAATAGGAAGGACAGCAGGCTGCTGGAGTCACAGATCATCTTACCATCTCTGAGAAAGGGGAGCTGAAAACAGATTGCTGTCACCACTCAGATCTCAACACACTCATACTATGTCCTCTAAATTCCCAAGTCACAATTTAGCAAAATATGTAGGCCTCTGTCTATGAATTAATGGTCTTGAAGATTCTCACCCTAACCCCGAAGAAGGTAGCCAGCTCTGTGAGACACACTCCTGCTGACCTCGGTGTTGTGTGTTAGAGGAACACTGCAATGATGTAGACACTTTTGATCAGTTGAGCAATAAACTCACACACACACACACACACACACACACAATTGGTTACATACCAAATTTCAGCTCCAAAACCCATCTTATATATATTCACCATCTTTTTATAATTCATTATTTAATCTATGATTGTGCTTTATGCTCATATTCAGTTTAATCTGCTCAGGCTTATTTATGCATAATGACACATAATACCCTACAGTTTTATAAAATGTGTGAATTTGAAATAATCTCATCAGAAGAAAACTACACTGCTCTGCACTGTTCCCCCAGAGCGCTTCCCAAAGCCTTGCCTTGAGTGATGTTTGCCCTGATTGAATAGTACAATTAAAGCTGTGGGTATTAAGAGAGAGATAAATCAGGTAGTGATGGGACTGAATCTATGTGCTTAATTTTGTGGGCGATAATTAAATCTGCTTGCCAGTTTTGCCTCCCCTGACAATTAAAGATTTAATTACCATCTGCAGAACAACTCAAAAGCAAGGCTGACCTACAAACTGAATTTGATGGCTCTTTTAGTGAAAGTAGTTCAAAGTCCTGTGCCCTGTTTATCAACAGGGCTTCTTTTCAAATGTGAATTTGTCCTTTGATAATGAATCCAAATAAGAATAAATAATGCATGCAAAATCTCACAAGCACATTAAAGTATAGCACAGTAAAGCAGCATGTTTAAACATTAAAAGGAACATATTATGACAAATAGTTTTTTAATCAAAAATGCAAAACAGATTATTAATGGGTTGAATTCAGATCAGCTCAATGTTTTATCAGACGTTATAGGCATTATAGACGCTACATTGCTACACAATGGCCTCTTTTCCACATAAGATTGTTGCATAATGCAAGAAATATGTAACATGTAACATATTTCGTTTTTTTTTACTTACATGTTCACAGTCACAACACAGTGGTTTTGACTTCATAGTTTAACTTCTCACACAGTTAGTAAAAGATCAGTGGACATTCTAGTCTAGTTCTACCTCACACCATCTAGGTGATGGTATTGTCATACCACAAGAAGGGCAGAGATGAAGGCACTGCCATGTCCTCCCTGCATCAGTAAGCCTCCATTAAAAATAATGAGACCACTGGGTTCAAATCTGCTTTGCTGTTAAAGGCGGCTCAGGAGCTGTAGATATGACCTTCTGCGCAGACCCTGCTATACTCCACATCCATCTGCATTTCCAGTTTTTAAAGAGGTCATAAATAGAACCAAGCAATGATTTGTGCATCTCGGCAAGTTTGAAAGAAGGAAACTTTTTAGCCTTTGACTTTGATGGCTGGCCTGATGACTTTATTTATGGCTGGACCAAATCTGTTATCAATTGGTTTCAAAACCAATTGTACAGGCTTAAGCACATGTAATGGTGAGCGAATGGAAAAAACGAAGTGCAACAGAAAGTAACTTGTATTTGGGGTGATTCCATTTGCCCTGTCATTACACTGGTCCAGGATCCAGAAGACTCCGAGACAAAACCAGAAAACGTAGAAACAAGACACCGAGCTAAACAGCAGGCAGACATGGAGGTACAGTAAATCAAAGAAAGTCAAGCAAAGAAATTCAATGTCCAAACAAGAATACAGGAAGACAATAGCTATATATAGACAGAACAATTAGAGGAAAACAAGTCACAGGTGAAAATAATGAAGGGCAAAGCTAAGGAAACAGGACAGAGACTCAATGAAACACTTTCTACTGGTAAATATCTTTGCTACTCTATTTTAAGACCTCTTCATTTTAAGATCTCATATGCATAAGGGGCATACAAAAAGAGATGGTAAATAAACAAATCCATGTTCCCCATCAAGGAATTTGAATGATATACATCACAGAGGAATTTCTCATACTTACAGCTCTCATTCTGACATCTGACATAAATTTCTCCTTCATATTTTCACATCAGGTGAAAAAGTTTTTAAGGCAGAGGTTTAGCTTTTTTTTTTTTCAGACTAATATTTTAAGGTTTAATGGAACTGATGGCTCTGTGTCAAATATAGCCTATTGAAAGTGAAGTTAAGAAAAGGTTTTATGGAAACAATCCAACTTCAACCTCAGTCTTCTCCTGCTGCCTCATTCTATGTTATTATGAAGGTTCTCCACTCCAGTATAAAGACAGAGAAGCTGTTAAATACTCTGATGCCTTTGAGATAGTAATGTATCTGTCACAAGTAATAACAAAAGTGTGAATTGTTGTAAAGATATGCATTTGTGATTTTAATTAAACAACAGGATAAATTCCAATCAAAGAGGGAAAAAAATCTTGTAGAACCCTGATATATTTGATTCAAGCCACTATATAAAGCAATATAGTAATAACAATCAATTAGTCTGAGTGCATGAAGTACTAACTAGGGCTCCCCTCCAGATGGCTTGTCACACAAAGTTTCTGAACACAGCTGATTGTGCCTTCCTTTGCTTTGTGGTCCAAGATGCGCTTGTGTCAAACTCATTCTCTACAGCCCTGCAGCTGACTAGAATGAATGATGCTAATGACTCACATGCAGCTGGAGGCCTGCGATTTGATTGTGTATTTGACTGAGTACACTGCCAGAACTGGGCCAAGCAGCAGGAGACTAGGCTACCCCCATCGCTTAAAAAAAAAGTAACAAGCAAACAAAACGAAGAAGAAAGAAACGGACAGAAAAAGAGGAGTTAAAACAAGGAAATGGTCAAAGATTCCTGGATATGGGCAAACTGGACTCACAAGCTTGTTTAGATGAAGGACCTGAGCTGAGGTGTGGTGCGTGGGCTCACTGTTGGAAGGGCTTGCTAGTTCAGGGGTGTCCTTGCAAACTCGTTAGTCTCATTTAGTCACAGTCGGTCTAACAAGCTCCAGCAGCACATCTACATCTGTGCACTGCAAGGCTGGCGGCAGCACAAGAAAGAGGATTACACTTGTCCGCAGGCACATGTAGGATGGTCTTCTCCCATCTGTGGACATCTCACTCCTCATATACAGATGAAAAGCACAGACAATCTGTCAGTTTTTCACCTTTGATGCTCCTTTTGATGTCTTCACTGAATGACTATTATGTAATATAGTGTATTATTAGGACTGAAATTTTTTTGATTACTAGTAAAAATACCAATGCAATTTTGAAAAGATCCATCAACTTGTTACCAGATTACATGTATAATTGTAATTAACATATTAATTGCAATTTTGATGAGTTTCTTGCGTTATTACTTTTTAACACATGAATAATTGCTTTTGGCTTGGTACATGTGATGGTAGCCGCCCCTGCCTCTTCCCTAATCTTGTGTTTGTGTGGGTGTGGAGGTGTGTTCGTGAGCTGTGTTGTTGTGGGACGTGACGCTCATCTGTTCGTTTGAGTTATCGTTATTTGTTTCACCTGTGTCTCGTCGAGGGTGTGTGTATTTAAGCGTGTGCATGTCACCACGTCTTTGTGGGTCTTTGACTATGTGTGAGTCCGTCGTGCGAGGCTCTGTGTTTGTGTTTTTGAGAACGCAATAAAACCATTTTTCACCTCCTGCCCATTCCTGCAGCGCATCTGCACCACAACGTGACAGTACTACTACCAAAAAATGTCTGTATTCAAAAACAATATAAAACTTTACTCTTTAAGCCTACATTATGTGAATTATTTAAAACAGGAAAATGTTTTAGGTCTGCCAGATCAGTCTACAAGAGAAAGAAGCCATCTGCTGTTGGATCATAATTTGTTATTAACATTATAGTCCAGACAACATCCACTTTCCCTCAGTTTTACTACAAGTTTTTGGAAAAAAGCAAGGACTGTGACCCTGTAAAACTGTCAATTCAGAAGACTGATTTGAATAATATTGCTGTTGAGCAGTTTCTGTGCTGTAAGAAAATTTAATTTGACTATTTGTCCTATTAATCCTTTATTGAACAAGAGCTAACAGAATGGAGTATTGTATTGAACAAGAGCTAACAGAATGGAGTATTGTATTGAACAAGAGCTAACAGAATGAAGTATTGTATTGTAATAGGTGATATTATGGTTAGTTTTGTTTGAAGGGAATTGTTAATTATAAGTTGTTAATTATAAGTTAAATAGTTAATTATATTGCACTGCTTTATGAAAGTAAAAAAAAACACGTGTGTTCTCCAAGTTATTATTCCATGCTAGAACCATTTTACACATGATCATGGCCAGAAATAAATAGCAGACAAGGGTCCAGGGGCATGTTTACATTATTAGCTGTGACTAAGACTCTCTCGTGGTCAAAAGGGCAAATTATTTGTACATTTATTTGTATTTAATGAGACACTTCCATTTGCTTCCAAATGAATATTATAACTACATTGAAAGACATGAGGGTGTGTGGGTATGAGTGAGTGGTAGGGAAAGAGGAAAGGATGACATTTTCGTGATGATCCGAGACTGAAATGTGGGAGTCATGTAGATCAGGTGGTAGATGGGTGGAGTACTAAAACTTGTCATAGAGGAATATGTTTCCTAGAAAACAGTTTCCCATGTGAGCTTTCACTCAATTTTTTTTTAGTTAACTCTATATTCTTACAAATCTAAACAGTTTATAGAATTTCTTGCTGAAATTTGCCAGGCCCCAAGTTTTATTCCAGCTCATAACAAATGCATTTTATAATAATGATATGAAATGTTTCATGTTAGTGGCTTTTTTCACGTGCTCAGTCACATCCTGAAAGCATGCTATGAACCTATTAAATGCAACTTTCACATTGCAAATTACAAATGAAAAATGTTTGTTTTCCATGACTAACCATGAAAGTAACAGTACCAGATACTGTAGATATTGCTGTGATACTGTAGACACTATCACGAAGCAAAACATGGCTTTGAGTGTGAAAAAAAGACAACCAATCTCTTTCTTTGGGGATATGGTTTTAAATCACCTGTAAACAAGTGACAGATGTGTGTTTGCACAGTTGCTCTGTCCCTGACAGCACTGGCCTGGTCCTGGCTGCCTGCAAGAGAGGCCCTTGCTTCATTTTGTACATACTTGCTACTATAAATCACAGCTTAGTGCAGGTGAAGGCATGCTCATTCCACAGACAGGTGACTGAGGTGATGCCTGAGCCCCGGAAAGGGAACGGGACTGAAATATTGTCCTACCAAAGCACCTACACTCACCACATGCTGTAGCAGAAATATTTCATTCATTAGAAATACTTTATAAATGTACAGAGACTGTAGCCATTTTGATGACATTGACTGTTTGCGTCAGACATCCTGCAACTGGTCTGACTGCAAGTGGTCGGAGTGTGACTACAGTGCTTCTGTTTTTAACACTGCAGTGTCCATTATTGTACCAGTATTATGTCAGTACCCCTGTTGTGTTGAGAAAGAACTACCACTCAAATACTATCCAGTCAGAGTGGTCCTGTGGTCAGCACAAATAATGAATATTGTAGTGGGTTGCAGACAAATGGTGAGTGTTGTACACATGGTTATAGAGTGATATCTGGGAATTCTGGGCAAGGGGGAGAGGCACAGTGCAAAAAACAAACCCCTCTTGGAGAGATGTGGGGAACCTCTGCTTGAAGCCCCTCTACAGTGTGTGTCGTACGAACACCTCCTCAACGCCACTGGATAAAGGGCTGCACTGTGAATGGACTTTGTGAACTGGGCCATCTCCAACGCATCCATCAATGCGCATATAGAAGCCATTGCTATTATTCAATAATAATAATAATAATAATAATATGAACTTCTAAACAAACAGACAAACAAATATATATGTCACATTAGGGCTCCCAGAGAGCTGTAGAAAACGAGAACAAGCTCCCGAGGGCAAACGTTTAAAAAAAAAAGTTCTTTATTCGGGGTTTATTTGGGGTTATTGTGCGTTTTGAAGCACATAATGACCGATAATGCTTACCACATGTAAACGACATCACATATCGAGGAAGACCGGCAAAAACACAGTGACATGCACACGCTTATATACACTCACCCTAACAAGGCACAGGTGAAACGAGTAACACTAACGAACATCCACGAGACCGACAACAAACACTCTGCCTACACCACACCGACGTACACACAGGCACACCCACGTTCAACTGATACGACACAGGAACACCTCCACACAGACACGCCCACATGGATAAGACAGAGGGAGGAGGCCAGGGCGGCCACCGTGACAATATATATATAAAACACATGCATGAACTGATGCACCTCAGTGTTCTTATACTGGTCCTAAATGCATCTGCAGCCTCTATGGCTCCACTGTCTTTATTGCTCTGTGTTGTGAGCAGAGAGGCTACTGGGTCCTCCAACTGTGAACCAAAAGGATTTATTGTGATCATTTTCATAGTGGAGACATGTGGCATGTAAATGAGATGTAAGATCATTGCGCCTGCAGTTATGATCTTAGAAATGCATTATAAATACACAGTAGATTTGATGAACATGCTGCGTTTGGTCATCGGATTGCCAGAAGTGTGCATAGAGAGAGATGGTATCAGAGGGAAAGGTTAACTTGACAAATAACGAGGGGAAATGCATACGCTTGCATAGGTTATTAAAATAAGTGTATAGCCAATGCAATATAAATTAAAACCACAGAGCCACACAGTAAATTGAATGCCAAATGGAGGGCTATAAATCTCAGTAAAAACGACAGGATTGGGCAACAAATGTCAACAGAGGAATTAATAATTTTTTAATCTTTTTTGTGCAGTACCTCTGAATTGTTAATGACCCAAAACCTAGAAACCTTTGGCCATGTAGGTTTTTAAGTTTGTTTTTTTCTTCTTCTAAGCAGGAGCTCCAAACAATTATGATATGATAAGAAAACCAAACAATGTCTTCACACAGGTAGCTTGTGTAAAGAGTTATGTCCTTGTATGAAGGAATGTTTTCTAAATTCCAAATTCGTAAGAGGACACAGGGTCTCTCAAGGTTAAATATACGTGTTATACGGTTGTGAAAAGTCTTGAATTTTACATTTAATGTTTAAATATTTATAGAAACAAAAGTATAGTGTCCAAATCAGTAAAAAAAAGAAGGGACAGAAGGGTAACTTTAAAAATGTATTCAGCCACAGATTAACTATTACAAATATATATGAAACCTGATCCAACTGACTATGGTATTAAAAAAACACAATCTGATTACACAATCGGGAGTTTATCCTCTGATTAACTATTGTGGTAATGTAACATGACAGTGTAACATTCATAAGAACCCGTCACTGAAAAATGGGGAAAAGAAGAAGACAATATTAATAATACTCCTAAAATGTTTTTTTTTTTTTTGGCAGTGTGCTAAATAACCATAATGATAAGTGTCATGATGCGGAGACTCCCCCTACTGGTGTTCTCCGGTAGTGGCAGCAGAGCACATGGACAGTTTGTTGTTGTTTACTTCCGTTCTTTTATGTTGTCTGTACCTTTCTCAGGTGGTGGTGATTATTCATTAATTAGCTCGCCACCTGATGATTATTATGTCTTTATCTTTATCTTATTTAAAGGCCCCTTTTGTGTTTAGACATTGTCGGTCTTTGACATCGCTGGGCCTCTTTTGTTATAGTTTTTCAGTTTGGTTTCGTTTTGTTACGTTCATTAAACATTTCAGTTGAAGACCTGTGTGGAGGTTCGCTTTCTTTTCTTTCTTTTTTCTTTGTCTGCACATTGTTCACCCATGACAGAAATACAGACAGCTATGGAGCGAGCATAATCCTGTTTTTTTTGTTTGGTTTTTTTTTCCCCCTTTTTGTTTTTTTCTTCAATTCAGTGGTGAGTTGAGGGTAGTGGTGAGTGAGCGTTTGTTGTGTTTGTGTGTGTCTTCATGTTTGTATGCATGTGTGTGCATCTTTGTGTTTGCGTTCGTGTGTGCATGTGTCCTTTTTGTCTGTGTCTGTATGTGTACCTGTGTGCCTGTGCACCTGTGTCTGTGCTCCTGTGCACTTGTGTCTGTTTGTGCATGTGGCCGTCTGTGTGTGTACCTGTGTTTTGTCGCCTGACCTGCACTACTCTGGAGAGCGGAGGAACGGGCAGAGAGGAGGAGACAGGACTGTGCCTGAAGGAGTTGGGATGCCAGGCAGAAAGCACACCCTCCCCCCTGGAAGAAAAGGGGTGTGGCTTCCCTGAGTGCGAATGCCAGGGGAAGAGGAGTTACGCCTGTGTAGAACTGGCAGGATAGAGGGGCTCTTGGTGGCGGATGCCTTATCAGACAGGAGCCCCGCTGGCACACAGTAGAACTGTGATGTAGCGGCAAGTGAGGGTCTCCAACGTGGTGGGCACACTGCCAGAGCCCAGCCAGCTGTGAGGGTGACTCCTCGAGGAGAGGGAGGGTCCTAGTCTCCTGATGGGTGTTAACGTCCCGCGCCATCGGAGGGCCCCCCAAGCTCAGAGAGTAGCCCCATCAGGAGGACCCAGATTTAGTTTAGTTTTGTTCATTAAAAATTTCAGCCGGAGACCTGTGCGGAACTTCCCTTTCTTTTTCTTTGCCTGCACATTTTTTGTGACAATATGAAAACAAAAGAATGAATCTTTCTAAAAAATAAATCTTTCTCTAGAACTGAATTCCTGATAGGCTCTGATTCACTGAGCAACAAAATTAGATTTTTTTTTCACAAGCTAAAATATGTGGACAGTAGTTTCAACATTTATTTTGAATCTTTTTTATATATAAAATTACAAATGGCTTTTAAGTGATACTGCAAATACATCTTACATTAATTACATATTACTCACTCATACACATGGTTATTACACTTAGAATATGTACAAACCTACTTATAAAATGTACAATGCATGATTTTAGCAGTAGCCGTAGTCTCCCAACAGAGTGGATAAACTTTCCTTGGGTGCAAGTTTCCATACTAAACATAATGATACAAAAAACTATGGGTGACAGACATTCTGAAAACATATTTGGATTCCGTGTGTAAAAACACACAAACATATTTTTTTGCAGGAAGTAATTTCATTGTTGACAAGTGTTATTTATTAAATATGGCACATTTATCCTGAAGTCTTGTGTAGCGGGACCTTATGTTTTGAGTGATTGTTCTGAAGTAATTTGGATGAGTCGGACGTACGAACGTCTTCATAAAACGGAAGGACACCAAGGATGAGCAAATACAGCTGCTCTTTACTGGCTTTTTTCTATTAGGCTATATATACTGACTAATGATCTTGTTATGATCAACTACTTTGCATATTAAGCCGTCTGAAACACCTAATGGCCAATCCCTTCAGGTCTATATGCCATAAATTAGAGGTGAGAGCAAGAGGAATATGCATCTATTGTCTCAATAAATCATACTTGTCTTTTATCTAAGAGTGAATTATGCAAAGTTGCAAAAATTTTCACAGTAACCTTGCCGAGGTAAATAATTCTGTCAAAGAATCTCAAGATTTTTATTTAAAACGTTGAAACATTTTATGGTTGTGCTTTACTGATTCTATTTCAAATTGCTTGATTTCATGAAACATGATTAGGAACAAAATCTATGTGCATTTCACGCATAAAGCTACTGTATCTTCTTACAAGTGATACTAATACTGTAGAACTGTCTGCCTGTGATCCTTGAGCTTTAAGTATTGTAATACAAGATTATTTGGGCTAAATCCCTTTATATTATGATATTGTTTTCTTTCACATAGGCATAGATGCTCTGGTTTTGCTGAGGGAATGATTTTTCTGGAGATCTGAAAATTGTTTAAAAAGTCCTGTTGGACCCTTGCTGTCCATGTGTTTATACTAGCAAGCTATACTATACATGAGCAAGTCGCAAAGGTCGAAAAGGAGTTGACACTGTAGCAAGCTGCTGTGTGCTCACATTAATTGTGTAGGAAGTCCATCGACAAGAAAGATATAAGACTTCAGGTACAGGTCCTAGAACTTTACTTACACATTCCATTGTACTGGAAAGTCTCTTCTCTTGTTGGACAGTTTTATTCCCTAGATAAAATCTCCCTCTCAGTGCTAAAAAGCAGCACCCTGCTAGGGTGGATGTTTATCAGCTACTGCTGAGCACCAACTCTCAATGGGGGTCATTCAGTACCTCGGCACCTCTCTGTGTAGCATAGATTGGACATACATTCCCTCAGGCAGGTCATTACACTAACCTGTCAGCATATAGGTTTGACCCATTGCTGTTTCCTGCCCACTGCAACCTGCACACACAGACACACATACGCACAACTGTTAACTTGCACCTAATATACAACTTGTACCTAGTATGCCTTTGGACTTCAAGGGCTCTTTTACCACCCTTGTCTTTCACATGAGGACAAGAATATATGCACTTTGAATGAAGTCTCTGTGAATATAGATTAGTAGCTGCTCCTGTACATGGACACACACACACACACACACACACACACACACACAACCACACACAGTTATTCCTTTTGACTTTTTTTCCCTATAGGAATATGCACATCAAACAAAATCTGCATTATACAGAGCAAAAGTGAAGGGAAAAGGGAGTGAGTGAGTGGGGGGGGGTATGTAACATATTAGAAAAAAAAAACACACACGAGTGGGTGGCTGAATAAAGCAGAGGGGCAGCAGGACTGTGCATCAGTGAGGTGAGAAATTGCTGTCAGCTGATCTGAGCTCTGCAGATGGCGCAGGCTCACCTTCATCAGTGGCCCGCTGCCATTCATCTGCTGTGGCCTGACACAGCTTCCATTTACCATGTCCTTCAGCCTGCGCCTGGCTCTGATGCATCGCCCGCTCACCTGTTTGCCTGCCACCGCTGCAGTGCCAGCAGTGCGCTAGCACACACCACCAGTGCCACTCCAACTCCGCTCCAGTGTCATTCCAGCACTCCTCCAGCAGAACCACTCCAGCATTATTCCAGCACCAGTCCAGCACCGCTTCCACACCATTCCAGCACTCATCCAGCATCACTAAAACACCATTCCAGCACTAATCCAGGATCACTGCTGCTGCATCAATCCAGAAGTCCATCATCACTGGTCCAGCACCACTCCAGTACTGCTCCAGCACCACAGTGAATGAGACTAATTAAATTTAATCCATTTTGTTACCGCTCAATCACTTCTCTATAGATGCAACTTGCACAAAGGGAGATGGCACTTCTCCTATTTGTAGAAAACTGGGGAAAAACAAATTTTTTGAAATGCTAAATTACGCTTTAGGTTTTCATTTTTCTGGATTCTAGTATTTTTTTTTTTTCTACTGTAGATGCGTTAGGCTAAATTTACGGTTTCATCACACACCTGCACTGCCTTCTGAAATGTGTTGTTGCAAATGCATCCCGCTGAGGCTACTATGATACGCCTCCAGAGGCATTAAAAGGCAATAAGTGAAATATTATACAACTGTCATGTGACGCAGTGCCAGGGTAACTCCAGGAGCAGATGTGTAGGCTGTAATAAAGCCGCTTGTGATTGTGTTTGTAGTTTTTATCGGTCCCCCATCTGCTGGAGATTTACAGTAAATATCTCTTTTACGACACGCACAGCAGTCGACTTTCCCACCACCTCTCTCCCGTCGTCCCCTAAACCCCACCCCCCCTTCAGCCCCCACACATCATCAGGCTCACCCACAAGACAATAATGAGGTGTCATTTCAGAAGCCATATGTGACATGATGCTTAAAGAAGTATCAGGGCAAATGTGGCACACTAGCAAATGCAAGCTCAGACAAGCAATCACAATCATTCTAGATGTTTCTTGTAAACTGTCGTGGCATTTAATGCTTGATGTTCGGTCGGCACTGTACATTAAACGGAGCAGCAATGCGAAATCTTTCATCAAGTTTTCTAATCACTGACTAGGACACTTTAAATGTGATCTTAGAATTTACGAGTCACTTGGAGGTAAAGCTCTAAATACAAAACCTTTTATTATTCAGCTACCAGGCTTTTATACACGATTCTCAGTTCCGTTTCTTTTACAAGAGTCAAAGCATAAAATGCCCTAAGTGTGAATGAGTGTCATCTAAAAAGCATGCAGCACAATGCAGTGTTCATATAGTACAGTACTGCAGTATTGTGCTAAACTGTTTCACATAGTTCTGAATAAGGAATGCATGTTTTCCCACATAAGAACCTTTTTATTTTAATGTAGCGTGCCTTAATTCTAAAAATGCTACAGTATGGACAAATGCCTGTGTTTAATGGACATGTTATCATCATCCTACAGGCTCTGCTTAATGAAAGGGTCTGAGGATAAACCTGTTTAGTGGAAAGAATTGGGGCATGGCACTAACCTACAATCAATACATAGTGAATGGTGCTTTAAAGAGCTATTTGCAGTTATATAAATCACCCTAAACAAAGTGTGCATTTGCATAAAGTATTGCCTTCAGGACAAAGTAGACGGATTAACTCATCAGTAACTCCTTCATGGTATTTTCAGGTTTTCCGGGAAAATTAGGTTAACATAAGTTTAGATGCTATTCACTATATTTAAATCCAAGACTGAAGATGAAAGATTTAAGTTATTTTATTATAATTCGTTACAGAAATGACTATCAAAACTGGGAGAAGGTTTGACCCTCCTCATTACTGAGTTGTTGATGATAGCTTTTTGAGATGAATTGTCATTGTGAATGTGAGATAAAAGAATGAGCCCCATTGGAGAGATGAAGTTGCATGTTTTAAAATTCAAAAGTCCCTGGACCTAATTAGGAAACTACGAGAAGGCAATGGGCAGGTTGAAGAGATGAAAATGAACAAGAAAACTGTAGTGGACTACATATTTGATTCCAGGTCAGTCCTGTGACTTGTATGACCTGCCAAAAAGAGGCTATTAACCAAGTGGAAGCCCTAATATAAAGCATCACTAGGTGGTGTTAGCAGCTTCATGTGTGCCAAATAAGCCACTGTGTCCCTGGATAAGAAAGTATGAGCAGTATCAGCTACAGCAAACAAAATGGCAGCATGTATCTTCTTCTGTCACCAATGAAGTGTATGTTTAACAACATGACTAATGCATTTCCTGCTGAGACAGCAGAAGGTTCTCACGTCAAGAAATATGGAACCGTTTTGCAAAATCTTCCATGTTTAGCACTGCAGTTAGTTAGCTATGAATGACTTTTATCACATGCCAGGCGTGAATTTTGTACCCGGCCATGCTTGCGTCATGGTTGGTCTACCTGGTCATACAAAGAAAAGCCTGGCAACCCATTTGGCTCACGTGTCGTGTGAACTGCCATCCAAAAAAGAACGGATTCAGAATTAAATCCGATTTGAGCACTTAGCCTGCTGTCTAAAGGCAGCCTGAGAGGGGCTCAGTGAGAGCTTGATCTATGGATGAGAGGGGATTAGGAGAGAAACAGCAAAAAAGGAATGGAAAGCAGGTGATAGGGGTCTCCCAGAGTCCAGGTCACAGCTTGGACTCCAGAATGCACCCACTAGATCACAGGGTGTCACGCTGTGGAAAGAGGTGGAAGATATGGAAGAGTTGGCCAGCATCAGAGACAATGGGACAGACTGAGCCATGCGTGTGATGCAGTTATATTGAGGGGGTGCAGGTCATTGGCCAGTGCTCTCTAGCCTCTATCCCACTCGAGCTCCCAACTCTTTGGAGATATTGCTTACCTCGCTAGTTTGACGGACAGCACATCAGGGAGCCTTATTGATTGGAGCAATGTCACAGGCAACTAGATGGAGGATGGTATCAGGCATGCAATCTCACAGCCTGGGCCCGATGACGGAAGACCACCAGCCCATCCATCTTGCAGCATTACACTCAACTGCAAGGACATTAAGCCTGGGTATAAAGCCTGTCTAGGGTGCTTAGACTAGTGCTAGGTTATCAAACGATGGGGCCAGATTCAATACAGATTTACATCCCACAAAAGATATTATACAGCATCATTGCTTCAGGACCAAAATAAAGACTTATAAACTGTTATATGGGGTGCTCAATGTACAGATATGACTGTGTGTTCTTTGCCCTAGCACAAGGACAGGATTCCTGATATCAGAGTTCAGTAATCATGCATAAATATTCGATATATAATCCTAAGTAAAAATGTCCTCATACTATGGAGCACAGTTGCTATCTTACGTTTATCATTAAATATGTATGTCTGCTATATACGTTTCTGTTTGCTTTTACTTTGATTACAGTAAAATTTAGAATAAAAGGTTATGTGAAAAATCCTGGGACTAAATTCTGGTGCATATGGATGCAAAACTTGATCTGGCCAAACCCATACCTGAAATTACAATGTTAACAATGATTATGATTGAGAAAAACATAATTGCAGTATCAGACTACAGGTAAGAATAAAATAAAAAAATTGTTAGACTCTGGAAAATAAGCAAGATTAATGATCGCAGCAGTTGTTGCAGTTCCATCCAAAATGCTTGTGACTGTAATTATTCTGCATCTACTGAATACATTCTGGTCAGCCACACTCAACTGCCTCTATTTAAGTAGACCTCTACCTAGGGGCCACATTGAAATTTTGCCTAACTGAGTAATTTCTATTTTATTAGCATTTTTCTCAGTGCAAGTCTTGGTTGGGCACTGATCCTTGTGCACAATTAATCATTAGCAGATGTTATTTGCAGGCTTTAAGAACTGTAATAAAATGTGCAATATACAGCAGAGAGCAGCTGACCCTCATCTTGCATATGGATGAGGCAGTGTAGTCTGATAGACATGTAAAGGGTGCTAACACTCTTGAGGTAATCAAAATAATTTAACAAATCTTCTCACCTAGTGTATTTCTTTGGATTTCTTAAAAATGCACAGAATAATGAGAAAATGGGCCAATCATTCCCCCATTCTTGTCTCTTGTTTCTCATACACTTCTCTCTCTCTCTCTCTCTCTCTCTCTCTCTCTCTCGCTCTCTCTCTCTCTCTCTTGCACACACACACACACACACTCATATATATATTTATTTTTATATATTTAATTTATAAATAAATTTCTTTATTAGTTAAACAGCCTAAGTAGGACAGATATTATAGCTCAAAAACACACCAGTCTGCACTAAGTTAGAACTAAGCTGTCCTCACATTCCACCCACCTCTCATGGAAGAAAAATGAGTCTTGTTACTTGAATTTGACACATTATGGGGAGGCTTTTTTCCACGGTGTAAATAAGAACTGCACCAAGCACTGAGAGATGTTTGATGGATGTCAGCGATGTGGATCGTCTACACATCACATGGCTGGTTTCAAACCGTGCCAAAAGTGAAACTGTGCCACTTCCTTGCCGTTTGCCCATTTCACGCTAAATTGTGCTGGCTGGTATATGCTTGCTGATTCTCTGAGTACTATAGCTCTTACATGGGTACATATGCCACTCTGATATCCCACTGTTGTGCCAATAACCAAATACAAAGAAAAGTGAAACTTTTTTATGCAATATACTAAATTATATTTGAAATATAAATCTTGAAATAGTGATGAAGCAGTGATTAAAAAATGATTGCATTTAGAAAATGTTATAAGCCTAATCAAACCTAGACTATGTCTTTATATCCAACACACTGATATACCATTCTACACTGTTCTTTGCACTCATACCTAATAAAAGGTAATGTTGCAGCCAGTGGTCATTCCCTAAACTGGTTTTAATTTCCCTCATGTCCTTCTTACCTACACACCAGGCAAAGTCCATGTCCATAACTCTCCTTGCATTTGCCCTGATTCCATTCTGTTGCTTGGCTTTGTAAAAGCAACATGGTTCTGCTCCTGTGGTACTGCCTTCTGTTGAAACTGTTCAGTGAAGGAGAATAGAGGCCTCTCTGGAAGATAAAAAGTGCCAAGAGTCCAGAGAAGGAAGAGGAGACTGGGAAAAAGATGAGAGTCTCGATATGGGGGAGCGGGGAATAAGAGTGACTACTGCACTCACTGATTCCTTAAGTCTTTTTGTATGTCCAGGGACAAATAATGTTGTCATTGAAATGGGAGATGAAGGTGACATGAGTCCTGAGGAAACACCTGTTCTTACCTGAATGAAGGTGACATGAGTCCTGAGGAAACACCTGTTCTTACCTGAATGAAGGTGACATGGGTCCTGAGGAAACACCTGTTCTTACCTGAATGAAGGTGACATGGGTCCTGAGGAAATATCTGTTCTTACATAAATGAATGTGACATGGGTCCTGAGGAAATATCTGTTCTTGCCAGTCCTTGGTCTCTAGGTCATTAGAAGTATTGTAGTATATTATGATCAAAAGCACAACATACGTCGCAAAAAATCAAAAGTACAGAATGTGACACGATTGTAATAAGAAGAATAACTAGAGAATGATTTGTTGGCTAGTCTTCACTGAGATATTTAGGTTTTAGTCAACAGGCAAAAAACTAATTTGATGTTATACCTTTATTCTGCAGATACGTGCTGTGTAATAACCCCAAAGTTCCATTTGTAATAGTATTGTAGTTGTTTAGAACTTTCTCTTTATATTCTTCAAATGTGTGTGATCTCCCATTGGTGTTCCTTTTGCAGTTTTATGCACAATATTACTTGTACATGCTGATCAGTGTGTTCCACCATAGTAAAATGATTATTTATGTTTAAAATTGTATACTCTCTCTCTCTATATATACACTGTTAAATCAATGTATAGTAATATTTTCTGCTCAAGATTATTTCAATGTATCGCTGTTTACTTTCTGTTTGTTATGGTCACAGAGAGACCCAGCAGGGTGAAAAAATAATTGGGGATGTTTATTTTGTCACTGTTGCCATTAATGAGTGGAAGAAATGCTAACAGAGACCCCCCACTCACCCTTTCTCTGTGCCACTTTACTATAGGGTCCCCCCCCCCCACCACCTCTGCTCACAACGTAATGGAACTGGCCTTTCAAGAGTGGGCTGGGCCACTGGGCCTCAACACTGCTTTGGTAAATGGGGGGAAGAGCCTTCGGTAGGGCCTCAGCATTGGGCCATTCAACCTCCTATGGGTCTTTTGTTCCTGTACAAAGCGAGCAGACTTCCTTGTTCCAGACACCTGGTAATTATTCTAAGTAAAGAACATTTCATTTAGACACATTTATTTTAGGAGTCTGGGTGTGAGGCAAGTCCATGACATCACAAATCCTGAGAGCTGCTAATCACATATATAAAGTAGCTCAGTCTGAAACATCCCGATTCTCTGGAACAAGATGTCACAACATCCATTATCATTTTGTCGGTCTGTATCTGGAAGTCCCAAAGGACCTTAGATTGGTCATTCTCCACAACCTTAGAGGGAGTCAAACATCAATAATTATATCACAGAATCTGACATAATCTGACCACTGGTGTAATCATTCAATTTTTTATCAATATATTGAAACATGCTTGGTAAGACCCCACAAAAAAAAAAAGAAATGACACAAAAGAATAAGACAATAAACTAAATAAGTTTCATGACAGAGCAAGTAAGCAGATCTGGTCTCTAAAGCTCCACAGAATGTGCGATCTGTTCATTCAGAACTTACACTTCTCTGTGCCCTTGTGAGCAGTTTTAGTTCTTGCTTTTTTATTATAGCAAATAACCTCTGAAAGCTTTTTACTTAATTGCTTATCTTACGGCATGTTATTAAGTAACTACAGTGAATTGTTCATAAAATAGATTCAAACTAATATGAAAGGTTTATAAGAGTATCTAGTATCTAGATCCATGGGCAGGTACTTGGAGTGTAAGGGCTTAATACAACAAGACTGTCATAATAATGCTGACACTTTTCCCCCCTTTAGTGTCACTGTCTCCATGGCAATGACTGCCACGTGTGTTTTGTTATGGTTTTATACCTGGTTTCCACCCTTTGTCCCATGTTTCAGTCTTTGTCCCTGACTCTCCCTTGTTGTTCTTGCTTTTGCAGTTTTCACATATTCTGTTTTCATCTTGTTGCCCACTGGCTTGTTAACCTCACACTATATTACTGATTGTGATCATTTTCCCGTTGTTTTACTATTATAATCATTTAACCACTGCTCTACTCAGCGCATGTTTTATGTTTGCAGTCTCGCATCGTCACGGCAACCTTGTTAAATGCAGATCCAAAACTTTATACATTTAGGATGCCCAGATAAAATACAGCTAAATGCAGACCTGTTGAACTTGTAATGGAAACATTTCCATGAATAGAATCATTGGGGTGAATGAGTCTGTGATGAGGCTTTTAGACGTAAGGGCAAACCTATCAACTCCAAGATGAGAAGTAGGTATTTGTCAACCAACACAAGGATATCTCTCATCCCCGGGGGAAAAAAAGCAATCAAGTAATTCATTACAGAACCCGATAACACAGCCCAAAAATAAATCTGTTTTGTTTCAGCCTTGACACTGAGTATGTGACTGATGCAATTCATCCTAAAGCATATCCACACCAAACGGCCTCGTCCTCCGTTGGCTGTTACAGCAGTAAGAGGGACAGAGAGCAGGGGTACACACTGAACCACACGCTTGTGGGTTTGTTTTGTTTTTTTTTTTCTGCTGAAACAACAGCACTGTGCATAATTGAATGGCAATGCTTGGTCTGCTCCATCATTTCACCAGCACCTGGGGCGACAGGTGAATGAAAAGGCACGTGTGCCTGTGCAGGGGGCCAGTTGATTGAAGCTGCAATATGGATGCCCTACACAAACTGGCTGAATGGAGAGCTGACCTCATTGCAATTTTTTTTTTTCATGTAGTCGAGCCTTTATACCAGAGAGGGCAAGTCTGCATCCTCATTTACAAGTTACCAAATTGTAATTTTAGGTTTTAACCCTTTAGTTCTGTCTTTATTAAAATCACTTTATAACCCTTCCCCTCTATTTACATGTACATGCATGCATGCACACACACACAAACACACACACACACACACACACACACACAAACACACACACACACACAGACACAGCAGAGCTTTCATTTATTGCATACAGGTAAGTATTATTGACACTAGGGATTTATCAGTTGCCCAATGTACACTTCTGCAGTGTGTGTATAACTCTCACAGCAACGCACTTGATGCTGCAGATTACTTAATACATGGTGTCCTTTTTAAAGGAGATGGTCATAAACATAATTAAATGGACACAGGGTACTAGCTGTCCCAAAGTGTGCTGCTATATCCTGCTGCTTCATTATAAGGGAGTGTCTGTCTGCAGGCTTTAGCTCTTGTGCTAGCTACCATATTTCTCCCCTGAGACTGTTATGAACCACTGTGCAGAGCTACAGGCAAAATGCGCAGCTGTTTGAACTGCCTCATGTTCTGATATGTCATCCCCTGACTTCAATCAAGCCATTTATTTACACAAGGCAATGTCTGATAACACAATGTACTGTCATATTGCATACATCAAAGCGCAATGTGGCCTAGGGCAAAGATTTAAAAGCAAACCGAGTTGGGCATTTTCGGATAAGCACTAAGTGCCAATCACTCTATAACATTCAATAACCCTATTTTATATCACTTTTACTGAGTAAAAGTTTTGCTAGTTTGTGTAGTAATTGATGCCAACTGCGTTCCTTCTCTGATACTCTGTGGGCTGGATCTGCTGTACGGATCTGATCAGGCTTCACTTACATTGGCATCTTTTCCCTTTTTTAAATCTCTAGCTGACTGCTCTCTGTATAAAGGTATCCAAGGTTCCAGATCTATTGAGCTGTGATACGGGTGGAAAAGGTGAGTTTCTTTATTCAACTTTCTTGACAATTCTTCTCATTACAGGCATGTTTAGTGAGAAACAAAACATGGTTTCACCAGTTCAATGTGCTACACTTGACAACAGCAGACAACAACGCAGACAGAAAAATACATGAGACAGTGCAACTGGACAATAAATGCAATACATGTACACAACAAACTTGTTCAATCAAGGTTGTTTAAATTGATTGGTTACTCTGCAACAGCAGGGTAGCTTATTGTGAAAATGCACAAAAACCGCAGCACACATTCAGAAATAAAGTTACCTGAATCCATTGATCCAGCATGATAATCAAATGCAAATATGACCTTGTACAACAGTATGAAAATATAAATGGTTTCAATAATGTTTTACACATTGTGGCTAAATTTAACAGAAGGAATTCGGTTGTACTCTTGTAAAACAACAACACAATGAAGGGAATTAAACGTGCTGCACTCTTATGAAGCTAAAGATCCCCATTCCCTTATTCAGACTGTATTATGTACATGTGTTAAAATATATGATGAAATCATCATAAAAAGGAATGAATCAGATTTCTCAGTTCCAGTTTTAGATTAGTTCGATTCCCTGCCGTATTCACTCCTCACTCTAGAAAGTGTTCAGATCAATAATGTATCAGCCAGCTGAATGGCCAGGGTCCATGTTATCATTCACTGCCTTTTCCCATCTTCTTTTATTGTGCACGTAACCATGGGGACAAGTATGAAGATGGATTAAAAAAAATAAAAAAAAACCCTGAGAAACGAGACAATAGAATTCACACTGGCTACCAGTTTGGTGTGCAAGGAACAGGTGCACTTTAGTTAGTCATTTACAATGTGGGTGATCAAGCCTATAAACCTATTTATATTCCTTCAAAAAATGCTCATTAATTCTCTCTCTCTCTCTCTCTCTCTCTCTCTCTCTCTTTCTTTCTTTCTTTCCCCTTTTTCTCTCTTCACTCTCTTTCTCACCCTCATTCTTTAATGATATCAGAGGCCAATCTAATCAAATGGCTATAATAATGTTTAGAATAACACTCTGTGGTGAAGGAAAGACACTGCCTCCATTTTATTAGTACTGCAAAATGAACCTTAGCAACAAAATTGCTGGCAGGTGAAAGCTCTGCATGTAGCGTTATCTTTTGTGAGTCAGATAAGGTACCTAGATTTCAATTCTGAATACTGTCCAGTTAGGAAAAGTGTAATTTTTTTTTGCAAAATGCCCAATTTTTTAGGTTCTGTGATCTTTACTGATCAGTCCCAAACTTCAGTCTAAGGTGTAATAGGGCCTTTGATCTAATTTCCATGCACTTTTAAACTCACAAAACTTCTAAGCCTCTCTCTACTCTCTTCTCTCTCTCTCTCTCTCTCTCTCTC
>JAOYMR010000004.1:14224689-14251179 GCA_025802075.1 Tenebrosternarchus preto | reverse complement strand
TCTCTCTCTCTCTCTCTCTCTCTCTCATTTACTTTCTGTTGCCGCCCACGGATTGCTTGAACTTGACAGGCAGCTTTTTGAAGAGGCAAGTTGTTGGAGCAGTGGTCTGATCATAACTAATTAATCACATGTGGTATGAAATTGGGTATGTGCCTGTCTCTGATAGGGTGGATGGCCATAGATCAGGCCTGGTTTGAGATAGAGAAGATGGAGGGCCAATGAAAGGTAGATTCCTGTTTACAACTGTATGCATTAATAATATAGATTTACCCATCTCAGGAGTGGCAGGAAGAAGCAAGCTGTCACAGAGAAGTATTGATATATCCTTCGTTCATATTCTGTATAGCTGTTCTCCAGTGTTTGTGGTTTCTCTGTCTTAGCAATGTCAGCTCCCTGCTGCTTTCCAAAGTCCCAAATGGTTTCACACCTCCTCAAAATTTTAGTAAAATACAGCTCAGTTTGGTGTATGGTCTTAGTTAACAAAATGTTAATGTTTAAAATGGCGATTATGTACATCCCAATACAGTCCACTTTGTTGGTAAGAGTAATCAATAAACATTTTAACTATGCCTTCACAAAATGTGAGTTTACATGTATCAATAAAAAGATAATCCACTTCGCACCTGTTATTTTATCGTTGTTGACTTTGTAACGTCATTAGAACAGTGACTTCCAAATAGCTCCTAAATGTCTTTTATTTGTCTTGTTGTTCTTTGGCCAGTGTTAGTGTTGTGGTCAGATTACAGGTGTTCACGAGGTCTAACTGGCTCCCATCTATTCATATCATAAATGTCCCTTGATTTGTAGCGTCGTCCATTTTGCAGAAGTCACATCCACAGTAACTACAGTAGTGGTGTTATGCGTCTGTTACCGTGGCTGTCAAGTGGAAGTACTACATGACATATTGATTCAGCTTAATTAATGATTGGCCCCTTTAATCGCCAGACTTCCATTTTATCTCCAAATGAGGATGCCAAGGAAAATAAAAAGTCCAGTTTTGAACACTGTGGCATACATTATACCTGTGGACTATCGATTTTCTTTTCCTTTACAAATGACATAATCATAAAACCAGATTCAATTATATATCCGTACTTCATTTTCTGTTCCTGTTTAAATAATGCATTTCTGCAGCCTCTCTACTTCTCACTGTCTGCATTTCCATGCAAAGGAATTTTTTCCAGCCTGTCTTTAGTGAAGCTCATATCACTTCTTGAGTATACGTACATAAAGAGCATGTGGTAATCTGTAATCTGATTGTTACTCATATCCTTAGAAATGGCATTTTTAGTAATAAATACGGTAACCATGTCCTCCTTCTCAAAACCCTGGGCACATTTCTCCTTCTTTCACTCACCCCATTCAAACTCATGGCTGTCAGGACTACAGCACTTAATTTACAGCTCTAAATTGCCTATTATATTTTTTCTTAGGCCCCAAGATAACCAGCTTCACTCCTATTTACATTACTTTTGCTCTCAAGATGAAAGTAGCAGAAACTAAATGCAAAATGCCACATTTAGAATCAACTCCAGCCATTTTGGTAACTCCACTGTGCATCAAGTAATGCTGTGGTGAGACACAGCTGGGCAAAACCATCTGAGCAACCAACTGCTCAATTACTTATGATCCCCTAAAATGTGACGATTATGTATATATATAAAAAAAAGGCTGTCAGTTCTGCACATATTGCAACAGACTGGGACGTACATATACTCCAATTTAATAAGTCTGTATTTGCCCTTCATAGAAATGGTTTTATTTCAAGCACAGAGTTTGAGTGGAGTCAGAACAGCCAAACTGCATCTCTGTCCAATTATGTTCAGACTGCACTGTAAGCTTTCTGGATAGATCATAGACCAAAACAGAAGTGTTATCTTAATACACTTTTCTCGCCACAAAAGCTCTTGTTTGAAATTGCCTCATTTGGAATGTTATGATAGAGTTCTCATTTTGTTATTATTTAGATGTGGCGCAGTGAATTACAGCAGTAGGGTGGCCATAAGCAACATGCTGACCGAACAGCTTAGCAGCCAACAAATCGCTTTTTACCACACACTGAATCAGAGTTAGCACAATGTCAGCACCAAAATGAGTCCAGGAGAGCCTAGAGTGCTGGTTATATTACTGCAATGAGGATAAAGATATCATAAAACAACAGAGAAGCTTGAATTCATAACCCACCATGGGACATTTACATAAAACACTGCTGTGGGTAAGCATTCTATATTCAGTTCCTCTGTAAGTAAGACCATGAGTAGTGTAGACATCTCAAGCTTTGTTTAAGGTTGTCCATTTCAAAGGCATGCGTAAAAATAATGACTGTTTAATGTAAGTGATGTGTAGTGTTGCACTACAGAACATTAAGTGTAAACGGTTTATTACACAGTAGTCTCCACAATAAGAACACCTAATATAATCCAAATTTAATTCATTTCAGCTCAACTAATTTGCTTTAGCCAAGTAGTCATTTAAAGTCTGAAGAGTGGAATCCATACTTTTTTTAGGCTGCTATAAAATCATTGCGGGACTCAGTTTGATTATATGTTGGACACTAAATAGCTCTCATCATCTGCTATGTTCTTAATACAGGCCTTGTTCTTTTCTCCCCTTATATTCTTTGCTCTTGTCTCAACTCTGTTGTCCACGTTTTTCTCCTCCACCCTCTCCTTCCTCTCCGCCCGTGCCTCCTCCTGAACAGGCATGTCAGCACTCCCTGGTTTTAAAAGGCCATTTTTTTGTGGCCTCGCTGAGTCCTGAATGCAGCGTGTTGTAATTAAGTGGAGACCCACTCCGATACCACGTTACCGCTGCCTCCACTGCTTCCACTGCTGCTGCGCGGGCAGGAGGCGGGCGGGCGGCGTGCCGAGGGAGAGGGCTCTCCTGCCAGGAGTTCATTAGAGTACTGGGCACATCACACTGCCTGCCAGCTTTAAAGGCTGTGATTTGATCACAGTTTGATGCAGTAGAGCCAGCTATAAAACAGCTTAGCTGTCACACCGTGAGTGGCAGAAAGTGCCAGCTTGGCCAGGTGTATGAAAAACAGTAGAAAAACGGGTAGATAAGGGAGGAGTAAATTATATCCCTGGCATTGCATACAAAGTGTGATTGCGTGTGTGTGTGTGTGTGTGTGTGTGTGTGTGTGTGTATGCGTGTGTGTGTGGGTGTGTGCGTAAAGGCAGGGGGTATGTATACTAGTGTATGCAAGTGCACCAAATTAGTTTTTTAACCTTCCTTTGTATTCGTGTTAATGATGAAATTGTCCAGAGGTAAGGAGCCCTGGCTCTGGAATAAAGCTGCACACTTCAGTGGATCCAGGAAGTTTGTGAGCCAGACTCAAGTGCTCAGGCTCAAGTGATGTGAGTCATCTGTTAAGTAATTAGAAGGCAAGGCTAATTGATCAGGATGTGACCCTTTCCTCTCTTCATCCCACAGTAGCCAAAGATGGAAGATATCCATCTGTCAGAAAGATGTCCAGTCTTAAAGGCTCAAAGAAGACACTTTATTACTTCCCAGTGTTTGAAAATGGCTGTAAAGCAATGATGCCTCAGAGTTGTCATGTACGATCGCCGTGTTCACTACAGTCCTGCTACTTTACAGCAGGACATTTTCTCATAAAAGTTAACAGTCATGTTTGATGTAACTATGCCATTAAATTAATGACATTTTTTGCAAACTTTTTTAAAACCTTAATTTTTTAAAACCTAAAACGTGGAGCCTTGCTTTTACACGGCCAGTGTCGTAGCACAGCAGTACACCGACCACTAACAGAGAGATGGACACACACATTGATGCCACACTGAAATAGCAAGGAATGTGGTGAGGGATAAGCGTGTTTACGGAGAATGATAAGGGATGTGGGGTAAAAGAGTGATGAGCAATCATAGCCAAGGTCACTGGCTGCTTCCCTCGTGCTAAGGAGACATCTGTAGAGCCTGTTTCAGGCCAAGGAGTCATTTAAATCTGCTTTCATTGGATCTGATTTCCCCATCCTTACACACTTCAGTCTGTTGCAGACAGAACATCAATCCAACTAAAAGCCTTTATTGATAACACGGTCTGTATTTATCAAGGTTGCATGCTCTCGAGCGGAAGTCTTTTTTTGTCACTGCAGTACAGGTACTTTTAGCTGGATATTTAGAATGAGGTTATATTCTTTAAGAGCAGGAAATAATAATAATAATAATAATACTTTTCTGTCTTTTAATAGCTGTGCCACATTATTAAGGTGTCAGTAGTAGTTTAGTCAGTGATCTGAACATGCCTGACCTGGTCCTAGGAATCTGTGCTTTACTGGCCTTTATGTGCACACATGCAGAACAACTTAGAGGTCAGAAATTGTTTTAAGTTTAATAGACTTTAATAAAAATGTAAACCCTGCTGCTGCCCTCCCATTTATGTCCCTCTGGCTGTTTATCCCCATAACCTCAGATTAAAACTCTCAAGCTGTTTCCTGTCCCATACCAATTAAAACATTTTGATCTGGTAGGGCATTTAACTGTGCCATATGTCAAATATCTAAACAATGCACAGCGGCCTAAGAAAATTGATATTATGTATAAAAAAATGTTCTGACTCTTTTTCTGTTTTCCAGTTCCTGCCTAAATATATAAATACAAAAACATTCAATTTATTTGTCTATTAATTTCAAATTGTAAGTGGAGAATGAGTATCACTTTGAACACTCTCCAAGAAAATCAGGCCTAGACATAAGATTTACTATTTTAGCTTTTGTCTATTTCTTACTTAGTTTAGCAGTTAAAGACACTGTCAGACATGCCGTCACATTACTGTCACATGAGCCTTCAGGTGTAGGCGAAGCTCATCACAGTATGAAACACGACGTCACTGAAAAAAAAACAGTACAATGTCATTCTTTGGCCTGTAAAAGCACTGAACATAATACAGTTTTCAAATCACATATGGTCTGCAAAGGGGAAAAATGATTATAGCGGCACTAAAATGCTTTGTCCTCTGCCGATCACAGATCGCACGGCTGTGATGAAGACATGAATCACTGAGCAATCAGGGAGCCGTGATTGTTCGGTTTTCAGCTGCCCAACAAAGCTGGAGCATCACGCGCTTGCCAGGGCCCACTGCGGCTGCTCGCAGAGCCTGCCAGCCACGCAGGTTCCCAGGCCAGGCACGCCTTTACACGAGCATTACGAGAGAGGCCATGCTGTGCTGTTCTTAGAGCTGTAGAATGGGCTTGCATCTGCTCACAGCTATTTTACTACTGAAAGGGCAAAAATGAATGCAGAGACAGACAGAAATGCAATTCTTCCCTGCTCTTCCCATCTACCTGTCAAAAAGATTTCCCTCTACACTTTTGCACTGAAATTGAAACCGAGATGGCTCAGAGGACCCCTCCTGGATGACTGCATGCTTTCTTAAAGGGGGGAAAAGACTGGAGGCCATTCTTGGGGAGAGACAAAAAGACCATGCCTCCTTACCTTTCATGAATGATTCAGTACATACTAGCTGGAATAGAGATGACCCACCTTCCCAACCTTCCTAGGGGGCCCAAAGACTGAACCTGAGCTCCTCAGCTCTCTCTCTCTCTCTCTCTCTCTCTCTCTCTCTCTGCCTCTTGCTTGCTCTCTCTCTCTCCATCTCTCTCCCTTTCTCTCTCTCTCTCTCCTGCCCCTCCCTTTTAAGTCTGTATGAGGAAACAGTAAGCAGAAGATATTGAATTATGAATTTTTATTTTATCTCAACTCACAGATCAGAGAAGAGTTATATATTAGCATTCAGTGAAACTCTCGATAGTGTGGGACAAAAGAAAAAAAAAAGGCTGGGAGAAACTATGCTCTCAACAGGCTGTAGTGCAGCACATCAGAACTACCATCACAGCACAATAAGCACATCCTGATAAGAAAGACACACGCACTACTGTACTTATACTCCACACAGCCCACCATGGTTGTTTAATCTTATCATAACAGTTATCATTTGTAAAAGAAGAAAAATACAGTTCAATCATGAATAGCCAAGTATAAACAAGATGCTTTAGCTGGTGGAGCTGAAATAGGTGAAACAGGGAGAAACTCAAGTTTACTACCAGACGTCACGGGGGGGGGGAAAGAACATAAGATGAAAGGAAAGCATTTAAACGGTAAGATAACTGTTGCTTAGCTTGCTTGCTGCAGGATAATTTATTCTCACTGATTAAACCGCCTGAATACAAATTATGATGTGAGCCTGTGTCACACCTCTATTCAGAACTCAGAATCCATGTCTGGTAATCAAAAGTGAGTTGGCTTTGTAACTTGGAACTGAAAATGTAATACAATTGTACAGAGTGTTAGTTATTTAAGGTTTGTGTAGTAATGCAGTGTTAGTAACTGGCTGTTTTGTAGAGTACACTCACGTCAAGGACGCAATGGAAGAATAAAACTACTGAATTTAATTACAATTAAATCAAATTAAAACTAATTGTACAAGCATGTTTTTAACTCACATTTTTTTTACATTGTTCATATATTTTTATTCTTTAATTTTATCAACCAGTATGGTATATCCAAATTTGTCAGAAAGGTTTTATTATAGAGTTAAGGATAAATATATATACAATCACTTAACCAATTAAGCAAATCACTTGCCTTAATAAAAACAAGCGCTTTCATTAGAAATAAAATATAGAAATAAAATAAAATATGGTTGTAGTGGGAGATGTTAACAGCCCTTGTCCCCCTTTTCCGGAATTTCATCTACAAAACTGGCACATGACACCGGCACAACACACTCTCGTGCCTCTTATCAGGACCAGGGCCTCACATGGCCCCAGAGAGTCTGGATGTTCCCTAACTCATAGAGGAAGGTCAGGAAGGTTTACGAGTGGGTAAGCAACACTTTGGGTAGGTGGACTTTTCGTGCTTATTAACACTCTGTGTTTCTTGATAGATATTATAGAACCCTCCCCAAAGGATAGACTTTGTTTTTAGCTCCACAATTGTACCAAACTTGAACAATCCTCATTAAATGAGGGCACTGTTATCAAAATGGCTGCTCCAGCCATGACCCACAGTACCATCCTGTGTTCACACAGATAGGTTGCCTTCTTTATCAAAGGCCCATTAACCTAGCAATTAATCTGTGTCTAAATATGAAGGAAATCCTTACTGGTGAATGACTGTGTGGTTTCTCCTTCCATGTCTTGATTATTTGCATTGTTTTACTCTTTAGTTCTGTAGTAGCGATACTGTTCATGTTTACCAAACCTTTTCATCTTTGATTCTCATGCTTGTTTTCGCTTGTTTATAGCGAATGTAATGATGATCTTTAGATATTGTTATTGTTTTATGTTACTTTTGTGTTTTGACCTATTCCAGAAGATTCCCCAGGTGAATGAGAGACGAGAGTAAGCTAAGGTGCCTTAGCAACAAACTGTACTAGTCTTAAATGTCACTGAAGAAGAAATATGCAGATCCAGGTTTTATGTTGTTACAGTGTTTGATTTGTCGTATTTTATTATTCCTTTTTCTTTGGCTCCTCTGGGTAAAATTGCCTTTAGGTTAACTCAAGTCTCGAGAACAAAAGAAGTTAATATTCATAAGCTCATGTGCTTTGATGAGAAACCTTCCCTCATACACACCTAAACTTTGTAAAAAGGTATCTTTAGTGCAGTGGAGGGTTAGTAAGTTGAGTTAAGAGTTAGACTAGAAGTTGGAAAGAATCAAGTTAGAGGGATCTTTCTGGAAAAGTTTTGCCCAGATGCTTCAACAAGAAATTTACATGTTGTGCTTTACAAGTCTCTTCCCTCGTGTGAACAACAAACTAAATACATAGAATTATGTTTTGTATATTCGATTATATACATATATGTTATGTTTTTAAAATTTCATTTTTGAGGAATTAGTTTAGAATTCTAGTTAGCCCAACAGGAATTCAACGATAGCTTGTCAACTGCTAAGTGTATCTAAGCAACTTTCAGGATATGGTTGTTTAACCATTTGGGCCAGCTTCTGGAGAACTGTTTTAGTGAAGCTAAGACCTGCAGCTTGTTACCTGCCCTGCTCTATCTTCAACTTAGTCACTTTGGATAGTTTTGGATTCCGAGTGGGTCGTTGCCAGTGCCGAGGGTAATCTCTGAAGTACGCTCAGGCCCAGTGAACCTGGAGTGTCAGTATTTCCTTCATGCACGGACGGATGCTCATTTTGGATCAAAACACTTTCACCAGCAAAGGCCCTGAAACTCACATGTCTTTGATGCCTAGTAGGACTAGCCAAAAAAAATACAGACTAAGTTCTGAATTGTGCTCTGTATAATTAACATTCTCCCTTTTACACCATTTTCCCTGGTTCTGTTGTTATGGTAATAGTTTGTGTGTGGGTGGGTGAGGGTATTTTCTCTCTCTTTTGTTTATGCTTGGTCTTTTAAGTCTTTTAGATAATTTGGTCAATGGTTTACTACTTCTTTCATTATTTTGCAGCCAGTATACTTGCTGTCTTACTACACCTGATCATGTGATCCTATTCCTTTACATCTGAGTCTTGTGGTTTACTCAATAAACCTTTGTTTATTCATTACGTCAGTTGTCATGTGGTTGGTATGATGGCTAGGATTAGGGTTAGCTCGGGTTACTAAATACAGGGAACCACTTTTAAACTGAAGCTGATTCCATTAATCCTGAGCTCCCTCTTCCATGTGTGTCACCCTATAGAGGTAATGCACATGATGTCACAGTTGGGAGGAGTCACCACATTTACGCCCACTGAGTGGCAGCATTAGCATTCAGCGTGAATGCTGGAAAGACATGCAAGGAGAGGACATTTTTAATACAAGGACTTGATTGACAAAACTCTTGACAAAAGCTGCTGGTGCCTAAGCTTGCGTTCATCACCACACATGGTGCACCTACAATGGTGAGCACACAAATGGGTTTATCGGCAAAGACAGAGAGGACAAAGCATTTCCTGACTCCATTAATGACCACTGTATAGTCCACCAGAACGCACTATGCTCCAAAATGTTAGACATGCCTAGCGTCATGAAAGTGTTCTCAAAAAAACACTTGTTCAGTTCAGGCAATATCTCTACAGAGGTGGTTATTTTGCTCATACATAGGGGGAACTGGTGGACAATCATTCTGATCTTCTGCTAAATACAGATGTGAGATGACTTTATTGAAATCTGCAAAGATTTCAGTATCTTTTACCCTAAACTAGAAAGTTGGCATTCATGACAGATCTAACCAGTATGTTGAAAGTCTGCAAGGTAAAGACAAATCTGTGGTGGACATGATCAGCTATGTGAACACATTCAAAAGAAGACTGGAGTTACTCCAGAACTGTAGCACCACTATTTACAGAGAATCCAAAACTTGTCAATGGAGCAGGGAAAGCGTGGCATGCGTTGCACAGAAGTGAACAGTACACAGTACTGAGCAAATTCAAAACGTGCTATCAGACTTTGAACAGCACTTTCAAGATTTCAAGCTTGCTCGAGCACATTGCAACATTCATGTGCTTTCCATTTGGAGGATGTGCTAGCTTCAAAAATTGTATTGTTGTTCCACACGAAATCCATTGCACTGCCATGCAAGAACTCACAAATAATCTGCACCAATCCCAAACTGTAACTGTGCAATCTACTTGGTTCCCACCTGATGAAGAATACTGGTCAGTCCTTCTCCTTGTTGTCCCAGAAATGTATGTCCCATTATGATAAAATTATTCTTTTGTTGTCTTGATCTACTGCTTTGTACCACAAACAAATGGTATTTAATCAACCTTATCTTATCTTAAGTTTAAAAATGTGTTCAGAGAAGTGTTGTATCTTTGTGAGTCTGGTCAAGATGCTGGTGAACAGTTCATCACCCTCAAACAGTGAAGAAATCCATTTCTGATTACTGCAGACAGTCTGGCAGCAGAGAGCAGCTGGGACAAACGTTTGAAGACCACCATGAAATCTAGGTTAAGAGAAGCTTTGCACAGGATTAGTTTGATGTGTTTTTAAACCTCAACCTGCCCTAATATATGCAGTTGGCCGTAAAGACAGACCAATGGCTGAGGCCCTTTGACAAAATCCCTGATGACCTGCAAACTTGAAAACACTTCAAGTTCAGCAAATGCAATACCAATGGAAATTGGAAGCACAAAGCTAAGCCCAGAAGAAAGAAACTGTAGAGGACAACTTGACTTATACTATTAATGTGGCAATTTGGATAACATATAGAGTCCATCACTTCAGTCTGCTAAGACACAGGTGAGTTCCTGTAACTTACCCTATTTGGAGAACAGATGGCTTTCCCTACCTATAGTACTATACTGATCACCCAACAGCTATTAGTTTCTAGTGCTAGTAGACTCCGGAGCCACAGGCAACTTCTTGGATGAGATGGTAGCTTACCAATTAGAATGAGGGAGGAGTTAATGGAAGAATATGTGAGGGAAGTTCATGTATTTATCCTACTGTCTACTTTCCCAGCTGCAGCAGGGTTAATTTTTTACTGAAAAGAAAGACAGTTCATGGATTACCTCATGGGTTCTAATGACTGTCACTCAAAGAAAATACACATATCCGACCCAATTAAAACCAGGGAATCAAGAAAGGACATCCTAAGCTTTGTATCCATGTACAACTCTACGTGAAAACCTTACTTTGCTAGTCACTACACACTGGAGAATAATATGTTGCGTATACAATGGGGAAAAAATGCTTTGAATGAAGATGTGAGCAAGCAAATAAAGATCTTTACTAACATTCTGTATAAATTTATAAAGTGTTGTACAGTTACTTAGATAGTAAATTAATTGTATATGACAAGAACTGAAGTTCTGTTACATTGTAAAGGGCGAGGCATGGCTTTGTGGAAACAGTGCATGTATTCAGTTTGGTATTTCTGGTGAACGGTTGTTTGAAGATGGTTGAAAACTGGTATGTGGGTAGTTCTAATAGGAAATTTTAATTACATTGGTTTGTTTTAAGAATTTCTGATGTAATCAAAAGATTTCAAGTGGAATTCCAGCTGGGCCCAGTGACAGGCCTGATAGAGTAACAGGTTAAGGCCATGCATAGGTTACCATAGTTGGTAAGTAAAGGTTAAATACTGTTACCCCATGCATAGGTTACTACAGTTGGTAAGTAATGGTTAAATACTGTTACCCCATGCATAGGTTACCACAGTTGGTAAGTAATGGTTAAATACTGTTACCCCATGTTGCTAGTCCTTTCTGGCTTTAGAGCAGTTAAGAGGGGCACATGTCTTCATCAAGTTAGATCTTTGAAATGCATACAGTCTGATATGATTCATGAAGGTCATGAATGGAAAACCACTTCTATCACTAAGAGCAGCCACTGCAAACACTTGGTAATTAGGTATGGCTTAGCTAATGTGCCTTCTGTCTTCCAAGCATTCATTATGTTCTAATACGTTAATGCTCGTCAGGTTTGTGCCACCTTCAGCACTCCGAGACAGTTGCTATTGTCTGTTGCTGGACTCCTCAAACATCACCCAGTTTTCAGATGATTGTGACCTCAAATGGCTATAGATTTCATCACTGACCTGCCCCTCTAATGGCGAGGTGGCAGTCCTGATCATCACTGACAGCTTCTGTAAAGCCTGCTGCCTTATTCTGCTCAGCAAGTTCCCAGTGTCACTGGAGAAGGCAGTTCAATGAGGTATTTCACCTTTTTGGATTGACTGAGGATATTGTGTCAGACAGGGGGCTTCATTTCACTTCTCATGTGTGTAAGGCCTTCTGTCAGAGGCTAGAGATTAATATCAGACTCACTTCAGGCTACCCCCTCAAGAGTAATGGTAACGTGGATTGACTTAACCAAGAGATAGGAAGAACTCTCTGCTCTTGTAGTTGAAACTAGAACAACTGGAGTCACTTTATAGCTTGGGTGAAATATCCCCAGAACTCCCTGACACACTAACTGGGCTGGGATAACCTTTGGACAGGGGAGTCATTTGAGATTCTGGTGGCGAATGACTGACTACATTAGAGTGAACAGACCTGGGAAATGGCTCGCATAGGGCATCAGAGGAACAAGCTGTTTGTAGACATAGACCAGTCCCAAAATATCAGCCTGGTACCATGGTCTGGAACCTAAGATCTATGCCATCATGAATGTTAAATCCTTGATTTGTTGGCCCTTTTTGGGTAATATCCATCCTCTCATATTGTCAAGAGTTGCTCCTTTTCTATGATATAGTCTCCAGAGTTTATGTCTCACTGCATAAGCCTGTGTCTTCTGCTCAGGAACCAATAATGGAGCCTGAGCGACCTCCACTGTCGGACACTGATGGCATCCTGGCCCACATAGTACAGTTGTTGAGTCTGAGGTGCTGGGGCAGGTAACTTCAGTATCTGGTGTATTAGACAGAGCACAGCCCAGAGGAGGTGCTCTTGGGTGCCTGCAGTTGACATCCTTGACCCCTTCTTGATTGATGATTTTTGCTTTGACCACCCTGACCGCCCTGCACTTTGTCCGTGAGAGAGGCCTGGCACCAGTCCGTAAGGACATCAGGATCTACCCAGTGTGTGTGCATGTGTATGTGTGTGCGGGCATGTGTGTGTGTATGTGTGGAGGGGGATGTTTCCATCACACTGGCTTCAGGCCATGTAGCCTCAGGACACCTGAAGTCAACTTCTCTCCCCTTATTTGTCCTCCCTCCTTATTTGTCAACCTATTGTCTGCACCTGCTGTTTCTGTTCTCAGTTAGCACTAGTGTATATAAGTCCCTCTGTAAAAAGTTTATTTGTGAAATTGCCAGAATCTAATAGACTGAGTCCTCCCTTTCTGAGCCCTCCCTGAGCCCATTTTTGGTTTTGTGTGCCTTTTTTGTGACATTGTCATGGTGTTTTTTGACCTCTGCTTGTCACTGGACAGTAATACTCTTTTGGATTTGTGCACAGTATTTGTCTGCTCATGATTAAAACTCCGCAGTTTGTTTCTTAATTCCTTTTCAGTCTCCTGATTGTTACAGAATGTCTATTTTATCACAACGATTTGGTATATAAGAGATATATAAGAAGATATATAAGAGAACTGTTAAAGATATTTTACAATAAATAGCCAAAAAAATCTATTAGGATATTAAAAAGGCAATACATTTTGTGGCAGAATATCTGCATTTGCTATATAGAATATAAAAGTTTTAATCAAACATGTGACACTGCAGTGATTTTTCTGGCAAATGACATGCATTATGAGCTGTCAAACTGTGCCCCTAATAAGCTTATACTGCCAACAATTGGTAATTATGCATCCCAGAGTAGGCAATTAATTATCAGCTTACAATGAGCCTTTCCTGGTTAATAGATGTTAAAAGACAGCTCAGTTGATGTTATGTTTAGCAGACATAAACCTTATGACCCTCAAAACATGAAAAGTCAATTGCATGTGACTGAAGATATCAGCCTTGCAGCCAGGAGGTAAGGATGGTTGAGGGAGTTACAATTCTTCCAGTCATTTAATGTGTACTGGACAAGCAAATAAAAGGGTAATGCACAAGGATCACTTCTAGACTCACGCGTCTCCCTTCCACAGCTGCTCAGCTCCTCTCCGAGTCTCAGTGAAGTGATCGGACTGCTAGACTCCTAAGTGAGTCTTCTTACTACACTCTTCTTACTTCTCTTTGCTCTGTTTTTTTGCTGTTGAGAGCTTATAAAAAGCTTGGGAATTTAAACTTTTTTCTATATGCTTCCTAATTACATTAACATTTTTGACACCCCATGGAGTAATTTTAACACTCTTATATTTAAGATGATATATTTAGGTATTTTAACACTGTCCGGTGGGACTTTTGTGTGTCTCTGTAATGCCACATTTCTTTGAAAATCTGAAAAGCACTTTTTTGCTATAAACAAATTATACAGTGGTCCTTCATTTTATAATATTACACCAAATGGATTTGTGACTCATTCACTTAACCTTTTGTAACACAAAGCAGGTCAGAGATTCTGAGTTGTGTGACAGATTGTAACTGAGATTAGAGCATTAAAATATTGTAGCATAGATTATCCTGAATAGCTGCATTACTCTCTGATTTGGGAATAGCACCATCTTGGAAGGCAAGACCCAGCAGTGAATAGTGATGACAAGAAGATTGTCGGAGCATCTCTCTCCTCCAACATGGACATTTACAACTCATGCTGTATCTGCAGAGCCACCAGGACTGTGGATGCTCCCACACAACCCTCACACAAACTCTTCTCTCTCCTGCCAAATGTACCAGGGCATTCAGGCCCTCACGGCCAGACCATGCAACAGTTTCTTTCCCCAAACCATCAGACTCCTCAATTCCAAGAGACTGACCTGACACTCCCTCATGCAAGCACACATACACACACACACACACACACACACACACACACACACACACATACACACACACACACACACACACACACATATTTTACTGACACCTTCTTACACCCTCACTTTTTCTGCACATCTCCTAACTAAGGTCTATTGTCAGAATACTATATTTAACATAATACTGAATCTCACTTTCTTGCACTTTTCACATTTCTTAAAAATGTCTGCTGATAAAATCCAATAATTTACCAATAATTTGTGAAATTCTATTCTTTCACTGGTGTCATGGCTGATAGTCACTGCCATAAGTATATCTGCTAAATATTTATGTCATAGTATGTTACATCTGTTGGACATCCACTCACTACTTTGTTATTTTATTTTGCTGTATATATGTATACAGCCAGAAGGAACATATAAAGACTCTTGACTTTTGATAACATTAATTGAGAAATTACATACGAACATTAAATATATTTTTTTTATAATCTTGACAGTGAACAGACAAGATTTGTACTGTAATTTCCAGAGCATACTTTTTGCTGCCATTGGTTTCTTTTGAAACAAACCTTAAGCAGGAAGCAAATTCATTCCCTTTTCATGTGCACATCAGCTAAAGCAAACGCAATCCCTCCGAACTCCAGCAGACACAGACAGAGCAAGATACATGACGGCTCAGCGACGGAGAATTTCTACATGCATCCTGCAGCCTCTTCTCCTGTGACTTTGCATTTATTTACTTGTGGTGACACTGTAACTGGGACAGTTGATGGACTTGCTCATTGATGTGGAGTGGCCACTCACCTTTTCAGTTGACAGCACCGAAGAAGGTCAGCAGGCCGCCACAGCTCCCTCCGCACTCAGTTCGCAGAGGCAGAGCCAAGGGCCGCCCCAAGACTGGACGGTTGTCACGGCGTCCGCTGCACCAGGCCACCTGTCACCTGGACTACAGGGCGGAAGAGGTTTCTTGAGTTGAAGTGGGGAGCATGAGCACAGCGATCCACGCGAGAGACACGAACGTCATCCTCAGATCATTTCACAATGCCTGATGGTTTATATTCATGCAGTGACAGCTGATATTTCACCTGTACCCATGGACGATTGCCTGTTCTAGACTAATAAGAATTCCTTTTTACAGGGATTTCACAGGCAGCTTCTCTGGCTCACCTGTCAAGGACCGGGTAAAAGTAAAATCACTCTGAATACAATACAGTCATTAATATAACCATTTCATATTTCTCCTTGTGAATCCTATAGTCAAAAGTATAAGTCATTCTTCAGGTGTCATGCTTTGGTCCTGGAATCTACAGTTCCATAAAAAAAGAAAGAAAATGTTTCTCTAACTTTTGAATCCATGTGCTGTAAAGAAGCTTTTACATCTGCATTTTGGGTAGAGGCTTCACAGAGGACTTGAATGCTAAAACCAATGGCATCATCCAGGCCTACAGATTAGCTTAATGCTTTTGAAAAAAAAAGGAATGAGTAAGTCTTTTTTCCCCAGTTCCTGAGATCATTCCTAGACATGCACTCTGTGGTGGAAACATGCTCTGAAGTCTTACCAGGCTCAGGCTGAACTTGTCTGCATCTGGTGATGTTCTTCCCTGTGTTACCTCGAAAGTCAGAAAGATACATGCTGCTGATCAAACACAATAAAATGTAGTTTGTTTATTGTGGAGTTTTAATCTTGTCAGGAAGGTTATATTGAACAGCTGCTGGTTTTAGTGTGACTGATTCCTCTGGAACAATGTAGGCACAGGCTTCGAGTACATCTGTGGATCTACAGTGACCCCTAGTGTTCAGACATCAAAATCCCAGTAGAGAGAGACTGGAGCGGCTGAAATCCTTGACCTACTTAGTACCTGAGTGCTTCTCCCATAATCTTTGGGAGTCAATGGAGCTGTGTGCAGAACTAAAGCAAATAGATCTTCCTGAAGCAGAGTATCATTTTATAGGGAAAGGGTAACCTCCAACATGCTGCCCATAAGAGTAAGTAATGAGAGAAAGTCACTAAACAACTGTGGTAAGGACAATTTTAGTTCTACGTTTTATTTTTAACTATAGTACTTTAAAATTTCGATATTTGATTTGTGGCTATTTTTCATGACTGTTTAGTTGCTTCCATAAAGTAGACATATACAGTGCTGTCCTTTAAGCAAATGGACAGTAACATTTTTTTTCCTTACTCAAGCATATAGGATTTGAAATGAAATCCAAATCAGGTTAAGGTTCAGAATTTTATGTTTCTGCAAACAATTCCAAAAAACTTTAGGGGATCACATGTAATAAGACAGTCAAACCTCTAATAAAATTGTCATGGTACTTGGCACTAAAATTGTCATTCACAGTATTTAAATCAATAACTGCTTAGACATTATGACTGTGTAACGCTGTGCATCACTATGGATCTTCCATGGATAGCCTCTCCAAAGCCTGTCAGACAAGCATTTTCAGATCCTTGTTTAGGTTGCTTTTTGCATCTTGTGTTTGGTCAGTGAAATGCGGCTGTATCCTAGCATGCTCTGGATCATTTTCCACCACCTTTTCTTCATTACATCAATCTGGTACAAAGGATAACATAGCCTGCAGATAAGGCTTACTAGTGATTTTGGGTTATGCAAGGTCATGCAAGTCTCGTTATGGAAGTCTATGATCTTGCATGGTGGTCTTGATCTGTTTTTCTAAATAACTGAAAGCAGTGCTCTTCAGCTGTCATGGGTGGTGTGCCAGGGTTCACTAGTGTGTTCATGCTTACTGACATTCTACCAGATTTTTGTTTGGACTATGTCTCTGATTTATTCTGATTTCTTTTTTACTTGCTAGCTTTATTGGCTTCTTTGGTCCTCTTATAAAGAGACAACAGCAACAAACGCAGCATTAAGAATCATGACTAGATCTTTGGTTAGTTCATTAACAATCATGTCTAGATCTTTGGTTAGTTTCATTAAGAATCATGTCTAGATCTTTGGTAAATTCATTAAGAATCGTGTCTAGATCTTTGATTAGTTCATTAAGAGCCATGTCTAGATCTTTGGTTAGTTCATTAAGAATCATGTCCAGATCTTTGGGTACCGGTAGTTAATTAAGAATCGTGTCCAGATCTTTGGTTAGTTCTCTGGTCTGTGAAGTACTGTTGTATTGAGACAACTATATCCAAGAACCTACTTATGGTTCCCTGAAATAAAAAGTTTGAGATTCCAATATGGTTCCCAATTTCAGTTGTAAATATTCACAAATTTAAAAAAAAAAAATCAAAAATTTAGTCTTGCAGTTTTATATCAAATTTAAAAAATCTTGATACTAAAAAAAGTACTTGATACTAATAGATTAAAATCCTTCCATTTCAAAACTGTGTACACTGTATGTGATGTAACACTGGTTAGTTTGTAAGGTCTACATTCTCTGCACCTCTTTTCCCAGCATTTTTTATTCCACCTCATAATCTCTTTTAATTGAAATCTAGAGACTGTTTTGGACTTTTTCAGTCCCTACCCTCACATAAAGTACTGGGTACCTTGACCATCCTTGCCTACCCCAAAACCCTGCACAGCATGGAAAAGCTCCGGGTACTGACTTTAAAGTAGCTCCGTTTCATTATCTGTCTTATATTCTGTGGGTTTGATTCTCAATCCACAGAGCAACTCTAGCCTGTCTTCAGAGAAACTATGTGACACCCCTCACCAGAACTGCCCCCTTTTGCTGAAGTCTCAGTGTCTCAGCCTCGTTTCTTCAAGGACAAAGTAGCTCAGCGTTGGATTTAACCTTTCCTAGTCTACTTCCTCTCTCCTTTTGACTCCTGTACACTTCTGACTTCAAACTTTGTTCCCACAGCTCTCCCTCCAAGGGAGAAATATTCATTACAACTTGAATAACATCTCAAATACTTCAACCCACGCAAGCCACAGTATGCCTCAGTGTAGCTTGTATACAATGCCATGAGCCAAATTCTACCAAATATAAACATTTCCTTAGGGTTTTTTTTTTTGTTTGTTTGTTTTTTTTTTTTTTTTTTTATAATTACATTGAACACCCAAACTCGTTTTTCTCTGAGCAGTATTAAAGCTGTCAGAATGTTGTTTGCATTTCACAGTATATTTTTTTTGTCTCATATTATATTCTGTGAACATTGAAAGGATGCTCCTATATCCATCTCGCTGACCTTCACAAACTAGCCCACCCAATTCATTATGTCAAAGAGCTTGAGGTGCAATTTCAGTCTGCAGATGATAAACCTTCTCTCAAACTTTGAGAGGGTCATGCTGGCATCAAACATGGCATCCTTGTTGATGAAATGCTTGGTGCTCTTTGACAACTTATTTTCCTTGGTATATCCGTCACCCATGTTGATTCCATTAGCTGTTGCTGACAGTGAGGTGCGGCGAATTGGGAATATATCAGTCTGGTGTCAAGCAATGCAGCGCAATTGGACCTTTAAACCATCACTTTGTGCTTTATAGGTCTGGAGGTCGAGTTGGCTCTGGAAAATATACAACTCACTGATTGTATCGGTGGCAATACACAAAAGAGTACTTTACCCTTTTTCTGCAGTTAACGTGGTGGTCTATATGCATCACAGTGCTGGCAGTACTTTTGTAAACGTAAGTTTAAGATTTATGCTGTTATATCTCTGGCATGTGTGCTTATTAAATATTGTATGCTTGCCTTTCAGCATAAACCTTTCATTTAAACTGTGAAATGTCAACAATTTCATGACTAATTGATTCTTGATCTCATCATGTTTGGTCATTGGTGTTTATATTTGTACATGTACTCTGCCATATGTTGTCAGTTAGATGCGATTGGCTTAAGACTAGAGTGACACCATCTTCCTGCCTCTGTGTGAAATACGTCAAAACACTAATGTCTCCTTTGTGTAAGTGACATTGTTTAAAATGGCTGATTCTGTTGTGCAGTTGTTTAAGATCTTCTCCTCTGACACTGTCACATAAATCCTTTGCCTATTCTTTCTTCTCCCTCCATCCATTTGAAATCCTATTGAAATTCAATTCCCCCGAAGTACATTTTAAAAGACACTTCAGGTCCAGAAAATAGTCACTCGTGGTAATATTCCCAGTTTACGAAACGCTAAAATTAAAGTCAGAGAAAACGGAATGAGGTCAGACTGCTATATTTTATCTTATGAAGCAAAGCTCATATTTTGCAGGTGCCTCTCCTCTCCTGTGTTTCAGAGATGGCACTGGAGCTCATATTCACTGCATCTCCACAATCACTCTGTGTTAAAGCTCCTTCTGCAGCTCAGCATGGTCTTAATGCACTCCCTGCCGAGCACACGCAGGGAAGATGTCTCTCTCTTGAGTTTCTGGCTTGTCACATGGTTTTTCTTGGACTCAATTAAATCTCGCGTTGTGTATTTCGCAGTAGACTCCCGGTAGTGCTGGGGAAGGACGCGGTGGATGCAAGTGTTCAGAAGATGTGAGGTGTAGACACTGACTCAGCCAGTTTGATGGGGATGGATAAGCAGGTTAAGAGAATGCCAAATGTGATATTGAAGAATGATGTATGCTGTTTAAATATTTTGATTACCCTGTTCAATGTGTCGCTTTTGCCTTCTGTTAAGTGTGACCTCTTCCTGGGGTACATTTGTACCTCTCCTTCCATCAGCTGGAACAACATTGGTTACACTCCTCTGTGTTACTGCAGATGATAAATATACTTCTCTTTTGAGTATTACCACTGATACTATCACGATGCAGTTGTGTATTTTATATTAATTGCTTTTTATTACCTATATGCAATTAGAATTAACAATAAATGCTTTCCTACCAGATATGCAGTGATAAGGCATAAATAATTTTCAAAAACACTGTACATGAAAAAGGCTTAAAGTAAATCGCCTCACTAAGATCTGGACGGATTGTTAAGTCAAGTGTAAATAATGAATAATTCTCTGTAAAGGCAAGATTTTTCATAAAAATGCATTTCCTACTTTTTTTTTGAGTGTATCATTGTTTTATTGTTTGTGTAATTGTTGATCAGGAGATCCTCTTCTGGTTCATATGAACTGCTCCCCACGTTTTGCCTGTGAAATATAATGAGTGTGGTTCATAAGAAAGACTGACATATGCAAGCTTGTATAAAAAGTTAGGTTTGTAGAGTCTATTTTGTATATTTGAATGCTTGTATTTTATGCTGTGTATATGTGTGTGAGAGACCGTGTTTGTAAGCAAATCTAACTCAACAGTAAAGCAAATGAGTCATTCCTTAGAGAGACTGATCAATGCAGTATGACCCAGAAACAAGCATCTGTGTATGTTGGCATCCATGAGTGTGATTTCATGCATGTTTCTCCCATTTGTATTTCATATTTCATTTAACATTCACACCACACTCTTGGAACTGTAGATTAAGAAAACCCAATAGACCAGCTTTTTTTGGCAATAATTGCATGTACCATTGGTTTGGTGGGGAAAAATGTACGACCATGTTATAGGGAAAAGAATATGAAAATGTAAAATGAATCTAGTATGGCTTTCTCAAACCCTCTGTGTGCATCCAAGGTGACCTCTGCTTTCATCTGGGCCCAAGACAGTAAAGGCTAGAGATGAGGGCTCCATATAGCACCTAGAATGCAGAGAGCAATTGCCCATGAGTCCTTGAATTATATTCCTTTGTATAAAAGTCTATGTGTCTTTTTTCAAATAATTTGAGGTTAAGCTATTTCAAGACATTTAATAAGGCATCTGAAGTATTTAGGTGTACTGTGAAGACATTGTAAAGCAAAGCAAACTTGTCTGTCTTTTGACTTCACTCTTGATGTCTAGCAGCAAGTAAACTGGATGGCAGCCTCCTTTCCCATTTCTCGTGGTTTAGAAGCGCACACATTCCAATGGCAGGGCAGGGCAGGATGGAAATCTCACTCACTGGTGGCAGGAGTTTTCCTCTCTGTGATTCCCAAAGAATCATGAAACCAGCGAAGCGATAGACGTGAGGAGCTGCGAAGCGTTCTGGCTCTGAGCAAGAAAGTGGGTCAGCAAACACAGAGGCCCTGTCAGAGTCCCACAGTCACATGTGTGCAAACTGGGACTAGCTCTGAACCCGGATCAAGTGCTCCATGTGGTATATATGAAGGGAACTCAGATTTTTCAAAACAGTATCAGTCTTTCATTGCACTGAGATAAAGAAAAAAGGAAGAGACAAGTGTCTGCTATAGTTTAGCTACAGTTTCCTGCTGGGGCAGTCAAAAGAACTATTTTGCCTATAACTGCTTCATAGAGCTAAAACTATTTTTTTGGTAGACATCCTTCTTAAAATTTAAAGGACTAACACATAGAGAGGCACAATTTATTAACTTCCACATTTTACATATAACACACATAACAATGCAACAATAAAGCAAATAATAATAAATATTATTTTTTAATTTTTTGTATTTCTTTTTATGTTTATCTTGTTGCCGTGGTGACCGGTGTGGGTCAGTAGAGGATGGGCTCTCCTCCCCTGAGTGTTGGTTCCTCTCAAGGTTTCTTCCTCTTGCTCTCAGGGAGTTTTTCCTTGCCACTGTCGCCCTTGGTTTGCTCACTAGGGTACTGGACTCAGACACTTGTAAAACTGCTTTGAGACACGACTGTTGTAAAAAGTGCTATATAAATAAATCTTATTTTATTTGATTTGAAAAGCAAAAGATACAAATAAGCAAGCTAGATACTAAAATATGGTAATGAGAAAAGGTTTGTGAAACATTTTGCTGTTATAACAGTTTATGTATAAATGGTTCGTAAAATGTGATTTCTTTATTAAAGCAATAAAATAAAAAACATTCCATTATATTAAAAAATATCAAATGTGTCATTTAGCATTTTTATATTATTATGCAGTAAACGATTTAATCAATCACTGAAAAAAAGAAAAGAAAAAAAAAAGGAAAAAAAAAGTGAACTTCTAAAAAGTTTTCCAAAAAGTAACTGAAATCAGGTCTTCCAGTAAGTTGGGTGTGTGTTTGACCTGCCATCAGGTTGTGGGATTGACCTGGGATACAAAGATTTGGACCCCATCACTCTGCAATCAGGCGGATAGTTTACAAGCAGCACTTTTGCTATCTAAAAAAACATGGTGGAAGTACTATAACGGTCTATGGGTACTTAGCTATTTCAGTGCCTGGTCAGCTTGTATTCATTGAAAGACTTGGGAGTTCCAAGCTATATCGCAAAGTTTTACAGCTGAAAGTCAAAGCATCTGTCTGTAATCTAAAACTCAAAGCCCGTTTTGTCACGCCACATGAAGCGCAAGTAGTAAATCAACAACAGAGTATTTCGAACAGCAGAAGTACTATATTTTAGAATAAGTAAGAGTTCTGACCTCTGTCCCAATGAAATATTGTGAAATGATCTAAAGCAGCCCATTCATGCAAGAAATCCAAAGTAAAGAATTAAACTGAAACAACTGTGTATAGAAAAAGGCATATTGCTCAAGCACCATGCAGAACACTGGGAAAGTATTCAGCTCAGGTTGTTTGTCTTTAAAGAAAGGTTTGTTTGTTTTTTTCATAAATTACTTAGATTGTTTATGCCATTTGTTCAATAAACACATGGCAATGAAAATTGGCGTTCAAATTGTGTTTAATATTATGAAGATCAGATCACGTTAGGAGTCATTTGTCCAAGAGCTAAATCATTTACAGACAACATAATGTTTATAGCTAAAGTACGACTTTTAAAAATGACTTTTATGATATTTTAAAAACTTTAAATTAATTATTTAGTCACATTTTGGACATTTCTGTATGTACTGGAAGTCTCATATCATCAACTAGAAAGCCACCACAACTTTATTTCACATTTCATTTAAATGCTTTGCGTATTATGCACTTTTATTTGGTTATCATGTTTACATTTTTTTTTTTTATTTGTAAGTAACAAAGAAAGAATTTGCATTTTACTTAGCTTAGCAATTTTTCCTATCATCAGGAATAAACTCATCAAGCTGCTAATTACATGCATTTAATAATTATTTACAACAACTCTGACATCTGCTTGCCAGCTCTAATGGATGTTTTGCTGACTGTATAGCCGGTGTCTCTCCAGAGCCACTCTAGGATCTCAGAGACCTGCAACCCCCTGTCAGCATAATCATTATATTACGAGTTGGTTCAATTCTGTAACACAGTATAAATTCAGTTTGCTCGTTGCAACAGACCTGAAGAGGAATGTCTGGTTTAGTGGTTAAGATGGAGTTTAGCCAAATAGCTCACTCCTGTTTTAATTGCATCTATTAACCTGACCGTTTTAATCCCATGTTCAAGCTTCAGGAGGTACATTCTATAAAATCATTTTAACTTCATGTTACCTCTCAGTGAAGAAGCCAGCTTCACCACACATGGTCCCTCTACACATGTATGCATGCACAAGGTGGTTAGAGATCAAATGCAATTTACAGGTCCCATATACTGATGGTGCATCAAAGATCATTGCTCTTATCAGATCTTTGCTTTCTCTCTCCTTTGCTCAGTATAGTTTATATAGTTTATTCGTACCCAACCACATACACTTACAACTAGACAGACACACATACACACACACACACACACAGTGGCTTTCAAATACCCTGCTTCCAAAACTCTGACATGGGTGGGTATATTATGGAAAGCCTGTGTTTATAATCTCTCCCCTCGTATCTATGTTTTGGGTCAAATGAGATTTTAAACACTTCACAAGGACATTTTTATCATTGGCCTCCTCTTAAAATTAGCAAGGGCAAGTGCACCACTTGTCTCTCTTATGAAGAGCTTAGACTGCGAATTGCTTGACTGTGAATCGGTTTTCTTTATAATGACCCTCCCTTCTCTCCACTGAAGAACACTCAGTGTGGTCACTGGGCCCCATCAAGCAGACTGTCTCCTACGTGCTGTATAGAAACATGCCACTCTGCTCTTTTTATTTTTTCTCCATCTACATCTGTCTGGACCTTTTCTGCATGCATGAGAACCCTTTTCTGATCAGATTAGATTAGTCAAGCTCAGCCTGCCTGAATGCTCAGAGCAATAGCTAAGCATGTCGAAGAGACCCAACCGATGCAAGAGCAGACACAACCGCACAGAGCAGACACAACCGCACAGAGCAGACGCAACCACACAGAGCAGACACAGACCTTGTGAAACCTAATATATATTTTTATTTTGGCACCTAAAGTTAGCAAGCAGCCTCTCTATGGATGTTTAACACTGTTATAACTGTTGCCCTTGATAAATATTTTAAATGATTTTGCTGCCAGGGCAGAGAATACTTTGCTGCCTTCATATTTTCTTTGTTGATATCCATACATTCCTAATATATTTATCTGTTGCGTGTCTTTTCCCACACATTACTGTCTAATGTGGTGTGGCCATGAGTTACTGTGTGATAGGCCTGTTTGCCCTGTAGAACATTACAAAATTGTATCTTCTGATCATTGGCTCTAATAAGTTTTGAACTTGAAATTACAAAACTAAAAAGTATTTAAGTATTTAAAAGTATTTAAAACGTATTCATACTCAATATTACAAAACTAGAAGTATTTAAGTATTCATACTTAATGTTTCATATTTTGAAATTGTTTTGATTCCATTGTTTTATTCAAATGTTAAAACAGGTTATCATCTCATTCTCAGTTAGTAAAATTAGGGCATTACAGCCACAGTAGTTTTTTTTTTCCCAAACTTTTTCAAATCTTTCACCCAAGTGTTAAAATCTCAGCACCAAAATGCAGCTAAACTATAGAGGACTTGGATTTTGGACCCTATTATAATGTCATATATAGGCATCTACGTTTCAGTTGAGGCTTGTTCTAAGCATTGTATAATAAAATTATGTTATTACACAGACTTGGTAGTATTTATTTTTGTTTTACCAAAGTAAAATTAATCAGAGTAAATTTTTGAGGTTTGTTCCTTCTCACAACATGTTTTTGCATCAGCTCAGTCTAATACAAGAATATCTAAATCCTGTCATAGAGCTTTGCTGTCCTGTAGAGTTTCATTCCAGCATACATAGGATTTAAATATAACTTAGATGCTAAATAGGATTTAGATGCCACAGAATAACTTGATTAACACGATCAGTTATGTTAGAGTACGGCACAAACTAAACTCTGAAGAACGATGGGTTTCCAGGGCCTGTGTTGAGCACCCCTGATCTAAAGTGTGTTTACCCAGAAGTTAGGTCACTCCCTTCGCCTTCTCCATGGCTGTCTTCCACAGGGCTGACATGCTTCCTCTGCTGCTTTGTTGTTCCAGTGTATCTGGTTCTCACGAGCTCCTGCCAGAGGCCTGTCAGCGAGTGGGCCTGTTCATGGGACCAAAGCCCTGGGGGAGCTTTTCTAAAACTCATTTGGGGAGAGCGCACAGCTCCACTCAGCACTGCCACACAGCTACTTTAGAGATGATCTCCATCCTGAGAAGAGTTTGAGGAGGAGTGCGCTTGGAGAGACAGAGACAGATCAATAAAAAGAGCCTTTGCTGACTGGACAGTTTCATTTGAAGATTCTTTTATTCTAGAGTTCTGCATCATTTTCAGTGGATAATCAGCACAGCCCAGTCAATAATACTCAGTTGTTTCTCCGGGGGGTTTCTCAGCCACATTTTTAAGGCAGTCCTGTTTGAAAAGTTGAATTGTAAGCTAATATCACTGAATGTTAAAGTTATTAAAGCTGCTGAAAATTGACTTTACAGTTCTTTTTAACTTATTCCAGACTCCTTCCAGACAGGCACTGAGGAAGTCCATCCTTCCTTTCAATACCACATGCACCCTTCCTCCCAAAGCTTTCTCTAAAGTTTCTCTCTATAAAGACATATACTCTAAGTCTTCCTTTCTATGTGTTGTGTGGCATGTACAACATAATAACCAGGGAAGACCACCTCCTTGTACGAAGGTCTCCTAATTGATTAGAATAACAGTAACATGTTTTTGCTGATGATTTCAGATCCTAGACTGACACAGGGATGTGTTTTCCTTTGACTAAGGCAGAGAAAGAAATCAAAATCTAAAATTTACTTTGTTTTTTTTTAAGTTATGGTTAAGGCTAGACTCGAGTTTAATTGTTTTATAACTATATTTGTATAAAATAGCTGCATTTGGCTGTATGTGAAACATACACATGTTTGAGGGCAAACCGATTCTGCTCCTTTACTAGTCCTGATTTCCAAGTGATAACATAACAGAACCTGATGCATTAGCAAACATACAGTACTGTGCAAACGTCTTAGGCAACCATTAAGTTTATTGTTTTAT
>JAOYMR010000004.1:14211004-14224589 GCA_025802075.1 Tenebrosternarchus preto | reverse complement strand
ACAGTGGCAAGTAGTTATTGTGACCTCCTCTTACACTTGAGCAATAGTAGGAACCAGGCTCTCTTCAAGTCTCTTAATGCCTGTTATAATATACCAAAAGATTACTTCAGAACACCTCAGGACAGTCTCAGTATCTTTACTAGATGTGCTTATTGCCACAAGGGGGGGGGTCAGTTTTTTCTTTTTTAATAAAGAGAAATTATTTATATAATAAATAAATTATGTATGTATATATAGTCATTATACCATTACTAAATCAACAAATCTAATGGTTGCCTTTTGCACAGTACTGTACATTAACAAACTCTCTTCCCTTTGGAGAAAGTGCCTTTTTCAAGAACCAAATAATTTAAACCAAACTAAGAATGTAAATGTTCCTCTAGAAAGAGAGGATATAAGGTGAGGAGTGTTGAACAAGTGTGGACAAGTAGCAGAGTGACAAGTGAAAGACCCACAGGGGATGAGCAAAAAAGGGAGATGAGAAAGCAGTGAGATAAATCACTGCCAAGCTGTCAAAACATTTTAAACACTCATCAAACTTTTATTTTACTCCTTATTTTGAGGGGGGGGGGGTCTTTCAGTTTAGTTCCAGAGGATCAATCATTTTAAAATAAATATTACTTGCTGTTGCCATTACATTAAAAAAAAAACTATTCCAAAGACATGTTTGTCAAATGTATAAAGTAAGCAAGATATTTGGGCACTAAAACAAATATTATGTATTTGCTGATGATACTGAGTTTAGTACATATTATGTACAGTTCATATGTGGCTCTGAGCCAAGAATATTAATTACACTGTACTGTGAACAAATAGTAAATAAGTATGAACTAGTTTTGCTGTACAAATACTGACTGAGCAAAAACAAAGTCCTGTGACTAACCTGTTAACATTGGTCTGTTCTGTCCATCTGAAAGCTACATTTTTTTCTGTCATTTCCACTGCAAGTGCCCAAACTCACTGTGGTGTGGACCTGCATCTCTTGAGGTTTCCTTTGTCGAGGCGTATAGTTGAGCTGGTGTAGAAGCAGGTAGATGGGCAGAGGACAGAGCCAGTGGTCACATCTCACAATGTCTTTCTGCATTGATGCCTCCTCACATCTGGCACCTGCACTGCTTTTAAATGTCAGGCTTGAGGCTGCTTGAATAAAACATTGGCCAAGCTGCTCAGATTCATCTTCTGCTTGGCATCTGTGCCTGGAGGCCACTTCGCTTCGGTGACCTCTACATACATTAGGAGTGAGACAGGCCACCTACCTTCATAATGACCATCCTTTTAACATCCATTCCTCATTGCTACTTTAGTCATACTCAGGACATGTCATATGATCCTGCTGTAAACCTGCCATCAAAGCAACCTGAAGTACTGCTACTAATAACATATTTTATTGATTTAGAATTCTGCCTAACATTTTAAAGTGTTCAATAAATACATGCATACTTTTGGGGCTGATTATTCATAAGAACATTAGTCTATGGTAACTCCCATTATATTAGATTTTGCCTGCTTTTATTGCATGTTTTTCTGGGCTATATTTAATATATTATATAATAATATACTGTATTATAGCCTATTATTTAGCTGACTGCTGTTACATTTCAGGCCTGTTGGCTATGCTTTGAAAAGCATGTGGTAGATTAATTAAAGTTTTATGGTGGTATTATATCAGAAACGTGTAAAAACACCTGAATTGATTTCTCTTTTTCGCTCACAGGGCTTCACACCCATCAGAGCAGCAAGAGTTCCTTTGTCTATGGGTCCTGATGGCCTCACCTTACCACTTCTGACTGCATTTATAGCAAAGACAGAAGGTAACAACCACACCCAGCTCTGAACTCTGTGACTCTGCTAAATCAGTTGCAATTTCAAAAGTCACTGCCACATGTTGTGAAAATGATTGTGCTCACATGGAGTTTGAAATTCAATTTGCTGAGCAATTAATAGCGTGTTAGATGGTTCATGTACAGCAGTTATTATGACTCACTGCTACTGCTATTGGCCTGCAATAGCCAAACCATTTGGCCTAATTCTGCCAAATGTGGACTATTGTTACAGCCCTGTCTAGGTAGTACTCATAACATACAGGCAGAAGTGGTGAACAGGGGTAAACAATGACTGAACGGGAATGAGAATGTAATATAACCAAAACAAATGGGAGTCAAGGTGTAACAATGAATGGTCATTATTGTACAGTGTGCAATATACAAAATACAAGTGACGTCAGGTTGTAATGATGAACAGTTATTATTGTACAATGTGCAATACACAAAACACAAGTGAAGTCAGGTTGACCCTGTGCTAAAAACAACAGAACTAACCATCATAAACCCACATTATGTTTAACCCACAGTACTACCTAACCTCTCGTGAAGAAACCAAAGCACACAAACATCTCCGAAACTCCCCAGCTCTGTCCAAAAAGCAGTGTAAACCAAACCCCAAAAGCAAACAGTAGTCAACCCAACCCTACATACAACCCTACAAAGACAGTCTAGGCAACAGTACCGTGGAGGGGTCAAATACATAGGCACACAATCAGAACAACCAGAATAAGGGACAGTCCAAAGGGTGAACCGCGTACACGAGAAAAAGGCAGAGTTCGGGGTTGTTATCGGGTTGTTATCGATTCAGCTCAAACTGATTTAAAGATTCATGCCAAAACATATAAGTTGTGTCACCTTAAGACCAAAACAACTTGAGTATAAAATAGAATATAAAATAGAATAGCAGCTTTTATCAGATCTAAATTTGGAGTCAATTATATTTGAAGTCAGTGAGCTGGATTTTTCCTGCTTTAAGCACACTCTTATTTCTAGCAACACTGAATGATCTTGACACATTTGACTATGTCAGATGAAATAGACTCTTAAATCATTACATTACATTTACGGCATTTGGCTGAAGCGTTTATCTAAAGTGACTTACAATTGTAACTGGTTAAGGGCCTTGCTCAGGTGTCAAACAGTAGCAACTGGGCAGAGGGGGCGGGGCTTGAGTAACCTTCTGATTACTAGGCAAGTATTTTTACGACTGACCCTATCAGAGGTTTATATATGCAGAGATTTGTATATGCAGAGGGTGTGCTCTCCCGAAAGCCTGAATGCTGTTGCTACTGTTGTTTCTTTAGAGCTTTTGTTGTTTTAGTTTTTTTCAGTGGCAGAGATCTAAAATGTACGCTATGTGGAAAATTTTAGAACTTAGTCACGTACACTGAAAGGACACTTTATTGGAGACAACTGCCCTCTCACAGCTGGATCTTCCATGAACCAATAATCAGGTGAGCAAGTTTTTCATGGAGCAATTTCAGGGTGAATCCACAACAGAATAGGAAAATCAAGAGATCTGAACAACTTTGAATGAGGCACGGTCATTGGTGTACCAAGAAAGGAAAAATGTCCAGTAAAAAAGGGACCCTGTGGATATAAACAACCTTTTGATGAAAGTAGTCAGAAGAAGGAGTCTAGAATCAAACAGACGTGACAAACAGGCAGCGCACAGTCAAGCAAACTGCAGCCAAATTCCACACTGGTGCTCTAATCAGTGTCCAAATGTTCATCGTTCTCATCATTCTAAAACACAGATAGGCTAATAACAGCAGTCAAAAAGTTCATGTGTCATTGTTAAAGGAAACAGAAAGGCAAGATTCCACTGGGCAAAAGAACACAAAACTTGGATCACTGAGCAATGAAATAACATTGCTAGGTCAGATGAATGCAGATTTCTGTTGAACTGTTCTGATGAGAGGGTCAGAATTTGGTACAAGCAGCATGAACTGATAATCCCTTCCTGTCAGGTGTCAACAGTTCAGACTGGTAGAGTTGGAGTAATGATGTGGGGAATGTTTTTTTTTTTTTTTTTACACACCGTGGATCCTCTGATATCTGTGCATGGATGTTTGGACAGTAAGGCTTTCCTAAACATTCTGGGCAACCAAGTTTATCTTTTCATAGCAGCTGGTTTCCCTATGACAGAAGGACACCTTCAGCGGGACAATGCACCATGCCACAAGGATAGTCATGGATTGGTTCCAGGAACATAACAAGTTTTCCTTTGTTCCCTGATCTTCACAGACCCCAGATCTTAATCCTATGGAGCCTTTCTAGGATAAGGTAGAACAGGCTGTTCAGAGCAAACCAGTACCTACATCTAATTTGTGGGAAGCTACCCTGTCTGCATGGGCCAAGATTCCTGCAGAACAATTTCAATACCTAGTGGAATCTATCCCATGATGAATTGCTGCACTTCTGAAGGCCAAAGGAGATCACACATGCTACTTGTTGTGTCTAATAAAGTGGCCATTCAGTATACCTTGTTAATCCCTAGAGTCTCAAATGTCAAAACAGCAGTCCTAAATGAGCTTTCCTGAAAAAATCCTTATGAGCATTATTGGTAGAGAGTGCACAGGGTGAATTGTTTGCAATGCTTGAAATAATTAAATAAAACTAGTATTGCAAATAAAATTAATTTCTTAATAACTCACTTGTTTTATTAGCAGACTCTGGGGTCATATTGTTTCATGCACTTTAATTACCATGGTCTGCATAGTCCACTTCATGTCCATAAGTCTGCAGTACTGGTAGTGTTGTTCATTTTCCAGCTTAGTCTTAGGCTCAGTTCAAGATTCACTTTCCCTCACTTTTTGACTGACAAGTTTGGGGTGCAGTTCGAATTGATGCAATTGAGAAATTTGACAAGCATCTGTCTGTAGTATAGAGGAATGAGCCGTACAGAAGAAAACTACAGTACAAGTGAAGATATCAAATTAATGAAATAACACAAATAATTATGCTTCATTTTTACATTCTTCAAAAAGCCTTCACTACACTCTTTGTGTTTTTTTTTAACCTCCCACCTATCATGTATTTTGTATCAGTCTTGAAAAAAATCTCAAATATGATGAGCACTTGTAGGATAAGGGAGTAAAGCTCTGAATAAAAAACACATTTGTTTAATCTTTAATTTGAAAATCAATTAATTTATAGAACAGAAAATGTCAATATTGCATCAAGAAAGCTTTAATAGAGTGTCTGTCATAAGTCCTTTAAAATGTACGAAGTGAAAGAAAGGGAAATCTTGCACTGTCAGGATCACCTGCAGTGACTGGAGTGAGCGGGACAGTCCTGTCTGTCCTGTAATGAGAACAGTGATGAACATGATTTGTCTTCTGTCTGTGTGGACTCCATCTTAAGTTATCTGTACATAAACATCCACTGTAAGTAGTGATATGGAGTGCTCATATATACTATTGGTAGCATTTACATAGAAGATATGACCTTTTGTAGAAATAAAAAAAGAAAACTGGAAGACATTTTGAATGGCACAACAAATTATAATCATATGCTCAGCGAATATAATGAATATGTGGTAAAATTGTTAGCTGAAAATCAGACAACACTCACAGGACAGAATGGGACTGTGCTGTGAAGTCCTGATTGGTTATAGCATTACTCAGGAAGCTCTGCAGTCCTGACAGATGACTGAGTTTATTGATATAGCCATGTATTTGCAGCAATATGCTCGCAATATGCTCGGTAACATTAATGAGCTGTGTTTGTCTGTCTCTCAGTCATGCTCCCTCTCAGTTCTAGGCGGACATATCATTAACCGATTGAAGAAACTTCCCTTTGTGAGCATAAAATATGACCCCCCATGCCTAGAGTGAGTTGTAACTGTCAGTTAGCCATCTTTTAGAAGGATGGTACATGGCAGTTGTCTCATGATAACAGTAATGAGATGCCAGAATTGTGCACTGAGGACCTGCAGCAAGAGAAGAAAAATGAGACCAGACCAAGGAGGGTGCAGGCAAAGACAAAATTACCATCAACATTCAATTCCAAATCTGTACCTTCTTTTTAGGTCCTCTTTCTCAGAAGGAAAAAAAAGCCTTAGCCCATGCTTGCTTCTCATGTCTTCATTGTGCCTAGAGTGCCCCCTGCTGGCTCAAAACATTATTCAGCAACCCAGACTTCATTAAAAAAGTGTTCTACAGCAAACTGCCCTTCATGGTGATGACCAAAAAGAAAACACAAAGAGATATCAAAGGTCACAAAGCTTCTTCGGCTCCTATTTGTCCCCTGCTCAACCCTGCAGGGTCTTCAGTGTTTTTCACTCTGCTGAATCATCAGAAACACTCTGGTTGCTGGATTCATTATGGCCCATCCCTGTCTTCACCTGTCCTTCTGGCCCCCATGAAGTCTACCATGTGGAACAGAGGTGGGTCAGAGATTTATGTGTGCTGATTGCATACCCCCACCTTAACCCTCTCAATTTTTCTTTCCACTTGCTCAAAAACCATGGATGTGCTATAGGGCTCTAATAGAGCAGAACTGTGTCTCATTTGAGCACTAAAACCGTGTTGGAATAGTATATTCAAATAACTCAAGTAAACACACAGCCCATAAAAGGGGGAGGTTAGCATACAGTGAGGCCTGGTGACCCTCTGCTAGGCCGTAGTAGGAGGGTGCATCAGGTCTAGAACTCTCCATAAAACCCACCTTGATGGGTCCCTCCTCCTGAGCAATGATCTATCGCATGCAGCTGCTGGACTCATAATGAAGCTGTTTGTGCTGCTTGGTGCGGTGTGCATATAAATGCACTCACGAGATGCACAATGCACTACATCTTCATTTCTGCTCATCTGAACTGGCGCCAGTATATTACTGGTAAGTGATGCTGATGACCTGTGCATTTTGTTCACTAAGCACTTTCATGACTGGATGATATGCTTGTGGAGAAGGGGTGGCTTATGAGGATGGGATGTGGCACTAACATGGTGGTGTATTGAGAGTATCCCCTCCCCCCCAACCCCCACCGTCTCTCAAGAGCCCAGAGAACTTGGATGAATGGAGTTATTGAGCAGAGTGTTAAATCATGGCCACAGATGCATGGCTAAGTGCTAAGTGTGAACACAGGTCAGCAGTGTGAGGACCAGCCTCTCTGATGTATGTAACGGCAGCAGCAGGACGTGCCTTTATTGGATGATTCATCAAGGGATTGGCATGGTAGCTGGGCTAATATTGACCCTCTTAACACCCGGCATGGATGGTCAGTCAACCACAGTCCTGCCTTAGACCAAGCCAGCTGTAGCAACAACACCATGAACAGAGGCTGACAGTGGCATGGCCAGCTTCAAGTTGTCTTATTTCTTAGAGGTACCAATCCTCAAAGCCAATTTTACTTCACTTTTTATTACATGTGGTTGCAAAACATACACCTGTTTTAGTATCTCATGCACTTTTATAGGAGTATTCTCTCTTAAACACTTTACGATCATTTTAAAGCAAGAGAGGCATCTGAAACGCAGTGAAATGTGTGGTGGATAGGTGGGGGTTTTCTTACGAGAGGAAGAATAAATGGTTCATATTACAGAAAGAGTTCAGAGCCCAGCTGACCAGCAAGTACACAAGCAAACTCTGATCAACAAATTCTGCCTTTGCATTCTGATTTTATATACAGGGAAATAACATTGATGGCACAGTTGGGTTCTTTTGGCCAGGCCAAAACAAGCAAACATGAAACAGATCGAAACAGATATAATGAAATGTCTTGCCAAGTTTCAAGAATGGATAAAACATCTGTTTCACTTCTGTCAACAGTATCCTGGCAATCTTTGCCTGTGTACAGCTCAGTGTCTATATAACACACATCCCACCCTTAGAAATCCACAGGACGCACCATCATAGCGGTCATGTTCACCATCAAGCTTGGCCCCTTCCAGTAGTACCACTTGATGCCATTGTAACGCATTACACTGGAGTCTCCAGCATAGTAGATCCCATTCAAATTGGATGGTCCACATGCTTCAAACCACCATCCTACAGGAAGAAAAGGACAGTAATTTAAGTTCATTCCTAAGTGCTTCTGTGCCATTTGGTCCCTGACAAACTCTACAAACACCCAATATGAATCTATTTCTAGAGCATTTTTAATTCAGGTCAGCAATTTTACTGTTTATCAAAACAAATTGCATTTTTACACTCTCCCCTCAGTTTCCATGGAGACACGATTGCACTGCAATACAGTAATTTTATGGTAATGTGATGATCTCTGATAATGAAGGAATCTGGGCAAATTCCTTTGCATAAGGTAAGTAATGAAAGGCTTATTACAGACTGCAGGAACTAGAATGGCCTGTGGATAGACAGGACTTTTTTTTTACCCCCCGAGGCCATCTGTGCACACTTGCAGCTGCACCGGTCGTTGTCCTGGTCTTTTGTGCTGAACTTGGTGCTGGAGCGCGTCAGGCTGCTGGTGCGGCCGGCCGTGCCACTAAATCCGCGAGCGTGCACGCTGGAGAAGAGACAACATAAATTGTCCCGCTATGCAGCACTGAGGAAAATAGTCAGAGAGCAGGTTACAAATGTTTTCGGCAAGGCCCTCTATATATCGAGATGTTGGTCTCGCTGTCTAAAGCAGATTAAATTTTGAAGGACTTTATTTGCTTTCATGGCCAGACATACACTTGACATTCACAGAAGTTTTTGGATGTCACAGAATTGATGGAACTTTAAAAATTGTTCTCCCACCTGAACTTCACATCTTTAAAAAACTATCAGGGGGAGATTTTTTATTGTGCTTGCCCTTATTAAAATGCATTCAACTCAACTACACCACTCAATCTGCATTATCTGTAAACTCTTGCCTACACACGAGCTATGATTGTGCATATTCAGCATGGAAAACACCTGAGAAAAAGACCACACATCAAGGGACTGCAGGAGAGCATGTTGGCCAGGATACGTCTGTACACAGTGGGTCCTTTGGCTGGCTGTTCCCATGTGAACACAACACACCAGAGACAGTGCCAGCATTCTCAGCATGCAAATAAGACTCACAAAACCGGTATGAGGTGAAACAGGAACCACACACAGTGGGATTTGGCAAAGCATTTAACCGCTCCTTCCCAAGTTTTTAGTTGGTCAACCATACACATTGTTCTTCAACAAGCCTAGATGATTTCATAGGCACATGCAAATCTCCATGCTCCTTTGCTCACACTCCCTTCAACTTATTTTGAGGTAAATTACATTTTTCTACTTCATTCACAGTATAATTATGTCCACAAGCAATGCCTGGTGCTTTAACTGCAGCAGTTAGAGGGAGGCCAAGATTGATCTTGTGGTTTTCTGGCATGTTCAGGTACTAAGGCAAGCAACTCCCCTGTATGCAGGTCTATCTTGACGATTGGCAGGCTGACAGCAGCTGGGATAGGAAGAAAAATGTATAGCAAACAGTGCAATGTGATTGGATGCACTTAATTGGTGATGTTTTTAAGAGAAGATAAAAATATAGAAAATAAATCTGCGTATGTTGGATAACAAAAGATGTTATTAAACACAGAGCAATAATAGCTAAACATAATGAGGATGTGTTTTAAGTGTGTCTGTATGCGTGTAACACATATATACGTTTTCACTGTTCTCATTGCTGAAAGCTTTATTCGCTCTGAAAGGTGAAACCACAAATCACTCATGCTGTTTTCAAATACCTGTGCAATAAAATTAGCATAATTTTGGATGTTTCTTGTTAGCTTTAGTACATCACATCTAAATTAAGAGTGTAATTCCTTTCAGTTTAAAACATACATCAGTACCTATATTTCTTGTCCTCTCCATCAATGTAGAAATGATCATACTGAGAGTAGGCCTGGTTTCCTTCTACATCTTTCAGTTGGACTTGTAGAGTGTAGTTTTGGGAGGTGGTGAGAAGGTGGATGATATCATTTCCTAACCAATGTTCTCCTGAGGGGTCTCCAAATCCCTGTGTAATAGATGAACATTCAAGACCTTACTCTGTCACTGGTACACATCTGTATCTGCTGTAAAAGTACTTTTGCACACTTATCACTAGGAAAACTGAACTCCGTAAAATTTAACATGTACCGTTTTTGACTGACTACACCAGTTCATTAAACAACATTTGTTCAGTGTTATTTAAACGCTGCGGCAAGGAACCCAGAAACCTCCGCACACATATTGTGTACCATCCAGGAGGCCTCTGTAATCCCATGCCCCAAATATTTACCATTCACTTGTAAAAACATTTTCTCACAAAATAAATGATGGGCAAAAAAGGAAGAAAGCTGTTTTTGGTCTTCACAGCCTGTTGTGAGTAGGGTATTCCCAGAGTAGCAATGGTAATCTATTGAAGTGGATGAGACAAATTACTATTGTTGCCTCATTGAAAAACCTAATAAAGGTTTCTATCTAAGGAAGAGCCTAAGGCCTGAGCATCATTATATTATATGTGCAAATCATTGGCTTTCAAATGAGCTTTAAATCTAGCTTTGTGTCATTAAATCAGAGTGTTATATCCTGTGTACTGCATTTTAGTGTGTCCTGCAGTAAATCATTAACACTAAGAACACTCAGTAGAAGGGTAACACAATTCACTTACCTGCTTGTCTTCATGAGTGTACTACAGGCACTGTCTAGAGTCTACTTAAGAGAATTAACCATGAAGGTAGTTATAAACTGATGTTGAGGAGTTGCCAGTGTGTGGAGTGTTCCTCAACCAATACTAGTTTGATACAAGTGGGAAAACATTAAGTGACACGAGAACATAATCAAAACAGTCAGGGTCAGTAGCCTTCATTATTCAATGTCAGATTTAGCACATTAAAAAAGAATAACTAATGACTAGAATGCCCTTATTCTGTCATTTAAAATGTATGTGTTTTTAGTACTTTGGGGGGGTGGGTGGTGACACTGCACCATAACTTACCATAATTCAAATAAAGGCTTAACATGGACACACATTGAGTGCTAAACAGTGGAGCACACTGTTTACAATTGCATCAGTATGTAATCCTGGAAAAAACACTCACCATTTTGTACTCTTCCCAGCTACGATGGAAATCCATAGAACCATCAAAGCGATGCTGGAGAACAGTCCAGCCTCCTCCTCTGGTCGTCATGTCACAGAAGACCTAGTGAGTCAAAGCCATAGAGAATCAGCTGAAAAAGGCTTCCCATAAATTGCAAATTACTTTTATGTTCAGAATCACAACAGGCTAAGTCTACTGTTGTACAAGTGGAGGATGAAACAGCTTGTACCCTCAAGGAACTGATACATTATCTTATGTTGTATACCCTTGTAGTGTATATAACTATGAGTGTAAGCGTTTGTGTGGCAGATATGTGTATTATTATTTTTTTTAAGGAAACAGAGGAAGAGCTGCCTACCAGCAAAGAAAAACCTTTGATCACCAAAGCAAAATATCACTGTGTGCCACTGCCCTCAAAATTCACAGATAACTGAGATGAGAGATGTGTTTTCTGTATCATGCAGGTTTTAAAGTGTCCCGAGGTTCTAGCAAGACTATGCTGATGTTTGGGGAGCAGTATGGCTTGAGTGATGGTCTGTAGTAGTGTGTTCACAGTAATGATTGAGTGACAGTCTGTAGTGGTATGTTAACAGTAAAGATTGAGTGACAGTCTGTAGGAGTGTGTTAACAGTAAGGCTTGACTGACAGTCTGTAATAGTGTGTTAACAGTAAAGATTGAGTGACAGGCTGTAGTAGTGTGTAAACAGTAAGTTCGCTACTACTACTACTACTACTGCTGCAGCTGCTAATAATAATAATAATAATAATAATAATAATAATAATAATAATAATAATACTATATGTCTGGAGTCTTTTTGCACTTTTTGAACACTAGGGAATTTTGTTGCCACTCTGTGTCATTTCATGACATTGTAATAAACTGGGATGAGAGCACTGGAAGCCAACTTAAGCCTGATGATGAAATCTACCTCTACTCCTGGAGCTCATTGTCCAAATCCTGTAGGCCTAAGAAGAGGAGGGACCACCTGTCCTATCTGCATGAAGGCAGAGGTACCAGTGGTGTGTGGTATCATAGCTGTGTCTATTCCCACTATTGTACCCACTCTTTATATTCCATGGAGCCAAAGTCTTCTCCTGGAGCTTTATTTATTTATCTATTTTTGGTCTGCGCACAAGTCACATGAAAAATGAAATTTATTAAGAATCTGACATTGGAGGTGGCAGATTTACAAAAAGAATAAACTTCAGTAAATATAGTGCTTGTCTTGGAAATCTACCAATATTCTTATCCTTAAAGAATCTAATAGTCCCATATGGGAAAAGGAAACATTTGAAAATATAAAATATATACACATAAATTATTTTAATTAGGACACTAAAGTACACCTATATCAGTTTTAGACCTAGTTATTTGTAAGCAGTGTAATATTATCTCTAGTTTCTTATTTTTCACAAAAAATTATGTTTTAATGGCCATGTCAACAGCTGTTAAGATAAAATCCACATAACTTTTTTCCAACAAAAGTGGAATCTAGCATAGCATAATTACCTGGTGTAGTCAATATACAGGAAACCACAACCCTGGCCTTTAAAAACCTGATAATAGCAAATGTTCCAATGTTTTAAAATACACATCTCTTTAATATTTGACTTTTCCATTCAGTTGATGCTTAACAGATTGATTCTCCATGTTTCATATTCAAATTACCTTTGAGATCACATGAGGAATTCATTCTGCCTTAGCAAGGGCTTAACCTCTATTTTACATAATCTCCCAAGAGTAACCGTTGCTGTTTAACTGTTCTGTGCTATCCACCACGACAGGTTTCAATACAGTTCAAAATGCCATATTATTCAGCAGTATGTCAGTGTGTTGTAAAAACACACAGAAAGGCAGTGCTACAGTACAGAATACAGATCCCTCCCCCATCTATGGCCACCATGGCTGGGTTCAGATATGATCAAAGGTTACAACTGTTAAAAAGTACCATTTTGTGTCAGCTACCCTATGTGAGTTTTTTTTTATCAGTATTGTTTCAGAACAGCAATAGAATAATACAAACATTTTCAGCACTGTTCAGGGATTTCCTTTCTCAAAAACATTTTGACCTGAATTGTTACCCCTGTTCTTCATAAAAGAAGCCACCTAACGTGCTGCTCCAGGGGAAGATGGCATGAAGGGAGGTGATGCCAGGTCTATTAACTTTCCCACAGCTGCCTTAGATCCAAAGTTGGCATAAAACTACAAAACATATGCCTAACACCTGGCCACAGGAAATGTAGAGAAACTGGAGTGAGACCACATAAAAGACCAGTGAATAACAAAAACAATTTCTCCCATGTCTTTTTTTTTTAAGATCTGTGCCAAAAAAACTGTCAGAGATTTGATTTGATTGTAATAGCCAGCACAATCCACAAGGGAAAGAGTTGGGCTCCCTTACTTGAAAAGGATTCTTACATTCAGAATCAGACTGGCCTACATTAGAGCCTGTGGAAAAATGCTCTCTGCCTTCCATTCTTCCCCAGTGTTATATATTCCTTCCACCAGCAGTACAGGGCTCTAAAATACATTATATAAGACTATTTCTATTTGTTGTGTCTCATTTTTATGTGGTCATCAAAATAAATAAATTAAATAAATAAATCTAAATGTCAACATTGCTAAGAGAACACTTTATTTCTCAGGTAATCAAGATGTACACATCAGTAGCAACTATGCTGCTCTCTCTCTCTCTCTCTCTCTCTCTCTATATATATATATATATATATATATATATATATATATATATATCGAGCACT
>JAOYMR010000004.1:14200048-14210904 GCA_025802075.1 Tenebrosternarchus preto | reverse complement strand
TATATATGCAGCACTGTGCAAAAGTGTTAGGCAACTATTAGGTTTATTATTTTAGTAATTTAACAATGGTTTAATGACCATATATAATTACTTCTCAGTCTCTTTATTAAAATACAACCAGAAAATATAGTATATATATATTTGCAGTACTAAAAAACATGAACAATTTGAAAAAAAAAAACACCTTCTGACCTCCTCTTACACTTGAGCAATAGTTTGAACCAGGCTCTCTTCAAGTCTCTTAAAGCCTGTTATAATATACCAAAAGATTACTTCAGAACACCTCAGGGCAGTCCCTGCAAAAGACTTCTATATATATAGTCATTCTACCATTGCTAAAACAACAAATCTAATGGTTGCCCAAGACTTTTTCTATGTATATAAATATGTGTATATACCGTAACTGTTCAGAAAATCACCTTAATTGTCTGTGTGTTGTTGGCAAGGTGAATGCTGTATATTCCATTCTCTGTAATTCCAGATCTGTATATGTCAGCACAGTCTCTGAAGATCATAACATTTTCTTTAGAGGAGCTGGTAATTTCTGGCAGGGCACAAGATATGCATTAGGTTCTGTGATCAAGTAAATTTGAGTTGCACTAGAAAGATGTCATGTAGCCACATAGCAACTTCCTGTTATTCTGTGCTGAGTAAAGCAACATCCCATAATCCTCAGACAAAACCATCTGGCCCACAGTCACTCAGTTTAAGTTTACCGGAGATACACTGATGCTTTCCAGACTGCCTAATAAATGTGGATGAGAATTTGGCACTGACCATTGCAGTGGGTTACCATGGCCAGTAGCTGCTGCACAGTGTCCGAGAGAGCAGCTTGCTGGCGCTGGAGCTGTGTGCTGTTGCGGGTCGAGCTGGCCAGCTGTCCCTCGAGCAGGGTGACCAGGCGGCTCTGCCTGTCGTGCAGCTCCTGCAGCCGCTCTTTCTCCTGCTGGCTCTCCTGCAGCTCCTGGAGGTGTCTGGCCTCCATGGCCAGAAAGCGCTGCTCCAAGAGGCTGTTGGTGAAACATAGTGTGACTCTTTTTGTGTGAGCTCTGTAACATTTTTCATAGGCATAAAGGCCTATTATTGTTACAAGGCTATCTTATTATCAGGTTTGGAGCGGTGCGTTGTTATTCATACAGATTAACTATGATTCTTTATCTTTCTACATCTACACCTGCAGATATGTGAATAATCATTCAGACATCCTCGCCGTCACAGTTACGGCTTTGAGTGGCTAGTGGAGCTAAATTCCCAGAAACATCTGGTCAGTCCTGGGACTCACAGATGGCGCTGGTGGCTGGGCCTCTCCATCAAACCCAAAGGCAACACTGACAGAATGTGTGAGTTTGCATCACATCGTGCTTCAAATTAAGACAATAAATTATGCTGGTCCAATCTATATGACTTTTACTAACAACTTTGTGACAGTTATTTATTAAAAGGATCTAGCCATGTGGATTGAACAAGTCACTTTGGCATTTACAAAATCATTCTGTAAATCCCTCTGACTGCTCACCACGTTAATGCTGCCAGCAGCTGTAGGTTTGCAGATATTCAGCCACAAAAGGTGAAGACACACAAGTCAAGCTTTCTTCTACAATATTTCTTAAATCTGTATATAATATATATTATGCAAAGCAAAAAAAAAAACCTCATGTATGTATTCCTCTATATGAAAGTATTTATGTTCTTTGTCACTGTTTGCAAAATGACTGTACACATATCATTCTCTCCTCTAAGGCATAATATTTGAATTAATGACAGAGGTAAACATAAGAATAGGGAATGTGGGGTGATCTCTTTGTTCTCCTAGGCACGTTTTGCTTAGAAGCTTTAATGAGCTATAAGGAATATCAAAAACAAATACTCCTCATACATCACTAGTGGCTTGTCCATGACCCCTTGACTCCTCAGAGGGGTCCTACTCTGGACAGACCCTCCCTCTGCCTTCACAGCTCCTCCATCACCACAAGGGTGGATGTTACTTGGGTGGTTGTACCTGTTTTTGTCTTTAAGGCGGGACACCTCCTGGTTCTGCTGGACAAGCTGCCTCTCAAGCCTTGTGGTTGACAGATAGTATTCCAATAGTTGTATCTCCAAGCGACTTGTTTGATTTAACACCTGCAAACGTGGCCACGTTATGGGGAGCTGGGAAAATGCTTCTTGTTAATGTTTGACAACAATAGTCAGTTAATCTATATTTGGTTGTTAATATCCTTCTCATAAATCATGAATGCTGTAATTCTGAGCCACAAAGAATTTGTGCAGTTTAAATGTCATTTTGTTAACTTTACATTTCTTGTTTTCAAGTGATCGAGTACTTTGAGTTAAAGTAATATAATAAAGGTGTTAAGTTGCTGAAGTGTAGGATTCAAAAGGTTTCTGTTTGTATTTTAGCCAAGTGATTATCTCACCATTGGTATAACCCCAGCTTGCTTTGTTTTCACAGATACTCTGATAGAATACATACGCACAAATGTTTTTTCAGGTTGCTCTATTGTGTGTAATGGACTGTTGTCAAAGAGAGGGAGACTAAGAAAAACCACAACAAAGGTGCAAAACACAATGTTAAGTAACCCATCTCTGCGAGGATAAACAGTACACTTGTTTTAGTTGGACTATTGTCATAGTATTTTTGCTAATAAATGTAATGATAAGCAATAAGTGTAAATTTTAATCATGTGTCATTAAATGTAATAATTTTCTTAAGATCTTTTTTGTTGTTGGCAATTAATTTGCCAGAGGTAAACAATTTAATCTTTTGAACACTCAAATGACAAACCTCTGCCTTTGCTAACGCTAAGAGAGAAGGGCATTCAGTTGATGAGAACATGCTGAACTTGCTTTAGTCATATCGAGGACCGGCTGGACTTTATGCATTGCATGAATCACAGGGAAAATATGCTTTATTTCATGACTGTCCTGTCTCATGTGGCGCCAGATGCTGTCAGTCTCGCTTCATCTGCCTCACCTGAGTCTCTACATCTGTCAGTTTACGTGTGTGTTCTGCTGACTGGCTGAGAAGATTGGTTCCTATCTCCAGCATGGTAGCCGTCTGGCTGTGAATGACATTCCTCTGCATCTCCGCCATCTCTGAGCGCACGTTCTCCTGGATATAACTCTCCAACTGTGAACATGACATGGGGACACATCAGTGAGCTCAGACCACTGGTTTTGTCCAAATATGCACATGGCAGAAAAATACCCATGTCAGCAAAACCCATTACAGTGGATGTGCAATGCTTCATGCTGTGGGATGAGCCAAAGGCTTTTTAGCTTGAAGCATGCATACAGAAAGTGCACTGATGTAAAAAAATAATAATAATAATCCCGTTTTGGGCAGAGAAATAGAAACATTTGGCAACCCTAGTGTTCATTTGATGAGCCTGTGATAGTTTTTCAGTGAAAGTCTGTTTAAGGCCATCATTTTGAGTTTAACTGATAGGCTTATATAATATTTGAACAGATTTGAGGAACGACTTTGATTATTTCAATATTTGAACATTTGGGCAAGCAAAGGCAGCCTTGGAGCACAAACCCACGAATGAAACATTACGACATAGCTGCTCCTGAGCTATGCATCTTCCTACAAGAACTTGGCTCCCTTTTAGACAAATGGACAGTCTACTACGTGGGCAAATGATCAGTCTAATGCATTTGTACAAGGGTTGGAGGGTGCACTAACATTTATTCATCCATCTCCATGGTCTGTTTCTGTAACTAACCAACAGCTACACATTAAGGTAATGAGAGTTTGTGTACTCCCTACAATGTGATATGGTTAAGCTGTGGTAACCAACGTATTGAAAAGTTGACATGTGAGTCCTGGGTGCAGTCGAAATTGTTCATCTGATTTAATTCATTACTTGCTACAACATGGGGAAGACAACAATATTGAATTTTATGTGAGCTATAAAGTTTGAATACATCCATCTGTGAGTAATAAGCAAACTTCAGATTGATTTAGCCTTTCTCGAGCAAACACATACAGAAGAGAAATATAGCCAGATTGCAACTGGACCATACAACCTTAAGCACATTTTGATGTTTTAATTCAATACTTCCTCAACGAGCCATTTTTTCCTCCACTTTTTTAGCAAGCAAACATTGCAGCATATCCAACTGGTATAACTGGAAAATACGTTGTTTTTTTTGTTTGTTTTTTGTTTTTTTGCAGAAATTATGTTGGGTTTTTTTTTTTTTGCGCATTTAAAAGATCATGGTATTCTTTGTGATGTCATAATTTACTGCTACATTTCTGAAAGAATATTACAAATAGGTACTACCTTAAAGTTTCTCAGCCTGTTTGTTTTTGTAGAAGTTTCCACTCCATGAAACAGATTATGATAAAATGCCTGTGTATGTGTAACCTTGGATGAGATAAACTGAGGAGATCTGTCAAAGGAGATTAGACAAGATCAGAAAGAAACATCAAACAGACAACAGGGGGGCTAAAGTGTCACAGTTATTACTGCTTTAATGGAAACACCAGCTGAAGCATGTCCATTACAGCAAAAACACACTTTGTCAAGTGGTGTTACTTTATCAAATGGTGAGCTGAAAGTTCCACTCCCATGGGCACAACTCAGGCCTTTCTACAAGAGTGTAAGGTTTTGTTTTTATTTGTAATGAACTTGCATCACATATATAATATTTGAATACTGTTATCATTGGAAATGTAGGTCTAAGAAATGCACAGTATGTGTTCATTTCTCTACAAACAACACTAACTAACACAGCAAGGATTAGAGCCTCAGAAGAATGGTCATGTTTGGCCGTCATTAGTCCACAGAAGCCTGGCACCAACAGCCAGCCCCTGTTAATTGACTTCTGTCTGAGCCAGCATGGTGCTGGGGAGGAGGAAGGTGTGAAAGCCTTTAAGATACAGAGAAAATGAATGGTAACTTTCAAAGACATTGGATCAAACCAATATGTGGTTCTGTGGAGGGGTTCTCAGTAATACCCATTTTGCTTTGCTTAAATTTTTTCATTGTTTATTTGTATAATCTCTTGATCTCAGTGACTCCTGTCATCACACAGAGACTATGAATCAAGATTTTTGTCCTCTTACTCACTACACAGTGGATGGAAAGATTCATTCAGATTAAAGAAGAAGAAAACAAAATAGCTTTTAAGACTGCTTCCTAATGGTTGTATAACTAGAATGCAGTCCTGGACATTGTCTTACACAGAGATTCGACTGTAAGCCTTGCTGATTACTGCATGCATTTGTTTTCTCTTCTTGTGATGTGATCAAGGGAAACTAGCAGATAGATCATTTCAATGATAGCTTGTAGCTAGACCATTTGTCACAGTAGTGTGTATGCAAAGCTGACTCTACAAAATGCAAAAGCTCTATGAGTACAACTAAAGAGACAGATCATGAGTCAGTACTCTCCTGACAAGAGATTAGTGACAGTAGAGCAGTAGAGCGGTAGAGCAAGCAGAAAAAGGTTAACAACAGTTTCAATTTAATAGTTTAGATATTAAATCTAACACTTAAGATGCACGTGGAAGTCTGTATGCAACCATGTTTTGGGATGCTGTCCACAATTTACTATACAACAGACACTTTGATTTTTCCTCTTATTTTTGCCCATATTGTATCAATTATAATAAAAAGGTCCATAGATACACAGACATGGCAAATGCGAGCATAGTTTGACCCCATCGTCATGCTCTGGCATCTGTGAGAGTGCCTGCGTGTACACAGCAGTAACACCCCTGCCTTTTCTGTTTATAGAGAGATCTTCAGGGAGAGCTCACAGAGTTTTCACATCTCCACACTGCATAGCAGACAGACAGCAGCCTTATTCCCAGCTGGGATAACTCAAAGACATGGATATGTGACACGGCAAGCTGAGAAGATTCGTGAAATCAAGGTGTGTAAAAATAAAGGAATTTATATGAACAGAAAGGGCAAAAAAAAAAAAAAAAAAAGACCAAAAAAAGAGAACCACTACAAAAATTATTTGTGGATTTTAAAATCTATACATGCTTAAAAACTGATGGGAGAAAATATAATGGGCAAAAATAAAATACATATTCAAATATGTATAGTTAAGGTCCATAGTTATGGTCCGCTAAATCACTGTAATAATCTTGCTAATAACCCTTGGAGCAAAAATGCCAAAGACTCATGAACTTATCTCACTAACATCAAAATTACATGATTACTGCGATCAAAAACACCACCATGGCTGGACGTGTTTTTCAAAGATAAGTGTGGACCATGTAGGTCAAGGTGAGTGCTATAGCTGATGTATTTACAAGAGGGGGTGGAGGGTGGGGGATTTAATAGTGAGATTGGGCTTCGAGTCTTGTCCTTGCTTTCAAACCACACTTGCGAATGGAAGTCAGGGCTTCCCAGTTGTCTTAAAATACCATTTCAGACACTGACAACACTGCCAGCATGCCATGGATGAGTCATACATTCAGGAAGGCTATTCTAAACACTGACAATATATTGCCTGCTGCTATCAGAGATTCCCAGAATTTTATGACATTAACTGCAGAGTGCACTGGCACCAAACTAAATTTAGCTGCTGGAATCAGACTTTAGGCTTCTTAAAGGAGAAAGAAGATGCATGAAGCCAGACGAAAAGAAGCAGACAGTATGCAGGCAGCATGTGGGTGTCTCAGGAGTACCTTCTGCAGCCACTGTGTGTTGTTCTCAGTGGTGCTCCCCAGGCTCTCCAGCTTGCTGTCCTGCCAGGAGGGGTTAGCATGGGCAGTCTCGGGGGATGATGGTGAGTCCCTTTGCAGCGAGTTGGTCTCCTGGAAGTCCCTGGCCGGCTGGCATTGTTCCACCTCTGGCAGGATGAAAGTGTAGCTGCAGGGGCCATGCTGCACCTGGTGCTGCCTCCTCTCTGAGCCAGTCGCCACAGCCGCTACTACTGCCAGGCTCCACAGAGCCAGCAGCCAGCCCATTTCCATTTGCAAGAACGATGGATGGAAGAACAGACAGAGTCTCTGCATGGACAAAAAGAAAAAGCTGGAGTGTCCACTGGAAACAGGTCAGGTGGCACACAAGCTTCTCCAAGAGCCTATTCACAGGATTAATTCTTGTTTCAGTAAGTTTTGTTTTCCTTTCAAAAACTATTCTTGTTTGGCTTTTGCCTTTCCTTGTACCAGTGCTTTCTTTCTTTCTTTCTTTCTTTCTTTCTTGTCTTCCTTGGCTGATATGTAGCTCCAGTGAGGGCTCTTTTACAACATTACCCTCGAATTGTTCAGCGCCAAAAAAACTACTGTGGTTTTAAGTGAAGCAGAGCCAGGTAGGGCGGTACAGGGTGATTCTTTCTTGTTCTTCACCCAGTCTGTGCTCTGCAATACAAGAAACATGCTGTAAATACCTCCTTTGTTTATTTGATCTCAGAATTGTTTTCCTTGTTTTTGCTTAGCTTCAGTCTTAGGAGCCTTGGAGGATGAGTCCTGAACGTGAGGTCTTTTAGGACACAGAGCCAGAGTTCTTTAAGTAGCAGTCTACATTAACATCCTTTCTTCTGACACAATCACTCAGCCTCCTTCTCCCTTTTCTCCCCTCCCTTTTCTCAGGAGTTGGTAGTGAAATGCCACAAAAGTGCACAAAGCACACAGCAAAAAATGAGAAAGAAAGAAAAAAAAAAAAACAATAAAAAAACAGCCAGACCAGACAACATTCTCTTCTCATTAGACCCCCTCCTCCTAGTCCTCTCACTCTCTTACTCACACTCTCTCACTCTGTCTCCTTCTCCTCCCCCAGCCCTTTGCTGTCGCTTGCTCAGAGCACTGTGCCGGACACTCAGGGGCTGTCCTGTGCACACCTGCAGCTCTTGATTCAGCAGGGACTGAACATATAGATATAAAGTATCTTTCATTTCACTTACATATATCAAGAATACTACTATTCCGCTGTGTTCTTCTAAAGTCACAGCTCCATCAACCAGGTCTCAAACAGCTGGAAAAAGTCATAACAAGACTCTAATGCATGAATTGTTTCACAGACAAAACAGTCAGGAAACTCACTCTGAAGTAGACCACTTTGAAGCATATAGCATGAGGCTGTGGGCTGTACTGTACTGGCTCAGCAGATGTTTTTTTCTATTGTCTCTGGTCTAGTTTATACAACTTTGGATCTTGAACTAGCAAGTTATGAATAAAAGCTGTTACCATGATTCATTTGAGGTTGTCGGGAAAGGACTGAACCTTACAAATTATAAAAGGTCTCACTTGTTCATCTAAATTACTTCCCCTTCACACATTAGTCAGCCATATATTTCATAAACGGCTTACACAGGGCAGAATGTTAGCCAGTGTAATCCTCTGGGTGTATATTGAGATTAAATTGCCTGCACAAGCAGAAAATGATTCGTCTGCTGTCCTTCAGGGTTCGTCTGCCTCTCATGTTCCTCTCCCCTTTCCATGTTTCTTTACATGCTGTTATCTCAACAGTCAGCAGCAGAGCCCCAAATGCCCATATATTCTGTTACATCTTTAACCTCACAAGGCGAACCTGAACAGTGTGCTGTGAGGTTAGTAAACTCCAGCCATGTGTTTCAGATGTTTCACAACTTTGCGAATAAATGTATCATTACAATATTCATCATTGGAGGTGGTTTTTATTTGCTCATACACAAGTGGGAGTGTTATATCTAAAAGATGAATATTGTTAACAGCTGTGATAAACTGTGCAGATGCATGTGATAAAACTGTATGCACACACCATGGTATATTTCATTTTAATAGTTAACACCTGCAGTAATATACATGGTTTTCTGTAGTGCATGTGTAATTACACCAACTTATTATAATGTCCAAGCAATTAAAAGTAAGTCATTTTTTTAATTTAGATTTAAGTGTGGGATGAAACAAATGAATGTAAACTAAGTGTATTTTGGCTTATACCAGAGCAATGCCAGTTTATGCCAGATCAATATAGAACTAGTTAGAACTATCTTAGAATATATTTGGATATTTAGAGTATTTGGATGTGAATGTGTGAATTACCAACAATCACTTGGAAAAACTTTTTAGAAAATATAAAATTCAGCACAATTATATGTGTCTTGGGGAATTTTATGTAGAGATGGTGATATCCTAGGGTATGTAACCAGCCAAGAAACACTGCTGAATCAGGACAAATCTTACGTGTACAAGAAAACAATGTTTAACAGATTAACGGATTCTTTGAAACAAACACAATGACTGAAACACCCTGACTGACAAACACAATGACTGAAATAATAACTTCAAACATTAAAATCACTGCTTCCTTTGACAAACAAAGTGTAATAGTGAAAGTATTCTTGGTCTGTGTTTACAGATCTCATAAAGCATGTTTCTTGCACTGCACCACATTACATAGCCATTACTGCAAAGTGGAAGTTAGTTGAAACCTACTGCAACATAATTTATTGAGTGCATTATTTTTTACAACAATCATGCATAAAGTCAGTACCCACAATGAACATTCATATGTCTCCTACTATTCATGTTAGTCTTTGATGGATAGGCTGAAAAAAACCTGTTTATTCTCTGGCTAGTTCAAGTCCACATCTCCTTGGTAAAATGACTGGATCTATACATTTAGCCATAGCCAAACCCAGTTGCTTTCCTATTTGATCAATACCAGCAAAAGAATTCTTATGAAAACGTTTAGACTTCTTATGAAAAATTTCTTAAGGGAGTATGTTTGACTAGCTACCCAGAGACCCTGAATCAGTTCAGCAAGTCTTCCCAAAGTGACATGAGCCAGTGTGACTTATAGACACACTCATATAGACACACTGGCAGAGACTTTGCTACTACCTTGGTACTGTCAAAGCAGCTCAGTCATGCAGAAGAGCAGGATCACCTTTGCTATTCTACATCTAGGAAAATAAGTCTTCCACTGCCCCACAACGTCACTCCACGTTGGAACTGAAAACCAGAATCCTCTAGAAGTATGAGAAGAAAGAGGTGGAGAGCAATTACAGGATCTGTCCAATCCACTCCTGACCCTTTAGCATGCTGTTGGATTTTTGTTCCATTTATTAATCTGTTAGCTAGTTAGTTCGCTGCTTGTAAGTCCAATGATGATGTGAACTGAATCTGCACCAGGTTTGCAACTTCTTCAGCTGTTAACACTCTAAAGATGATGTATGTCAGGAGTGTCTGGATGTGTCAGATCAACCAGTATGACTGATGTTTACTACACTGCTGTCAGTAGTTCTTTGCTAAACTCTGTCACTCTGTAGAAGTGAAGTTAGAAGTGAACTGGATTGAAATACATGCCAAGGAAATTGGTCTGTTGTATATAACTACTGTTTACATTACAGACTGAATTACAGAGTGAATTACTGCATTACAGAGTGAATTTCAGAATATTTGTAGTCTATCTGTGGAAAAATGTTATGGAGATTCCCCAGACTTGTGCATGACAATGTTGTACTTCTCACCTCTCTGTCTGATCTGATTTATTTCTTTTTCTTTATGTCTCTGTCGACAGCACTGATAAGGTACTGGTATGTTTCTGTTGAGAGTACTGATAAGGTATTGGTATGGTTCTGTGGAGAGTACTGGTAACGTTCTGTTGAGAGTACTGATAAGGTACTGGTATGTTTCTGTTGAGAGTAATGGTAAGGTTCTGCTGAGAGTATTGGTAATGTACTGATAAGGTTCTGTCGACAGTAGGTGTAAGGTTCTGTTTAGGTTCTGTTGAGAGTACTGGTAAGGGTCTGGAAAGTTTCTGTTGAGAGTACTGGTAAGGTTCTTGTGAGAGTATTAGTAAGATACTGATATGGTTCTGTTGACAGTACTGTTAAGGTACTGATAAGGTTCTGTTGAGAATACTGGTAAGTTTCTGTTGAGAGTACTGATAAGGTTCTGTTGAGAGTACT
>JAOYMR010000004.1:14180318-14199948 GCA_025802075.1 Tenebrosternarchus preto | reverse complement strand
GGTAAGTTTCTGTTGAGAGTACTGATAAGATTCTGTTGAGAGTACTGGTAAGTTTCTGTTGAGAGTACTGATAAGATTCTGTTGAGAGTACTGGTAAGTTTCTGTTGAGAGTACTGATAAGATGCTGCATAAAAGAGAAATGCAAAAGGAAAATAACATTAAAACACATTTTACGATAAATTGCTGCAACTGCTCTAAAAATGTTGGTGCTTTGTTTGTTTGCTCTTATTTCTCCACAGAGAATAGAAACTGTGCACCGGGCCCCCAGCCAAAGGGACACGCCCACTCCACACACGCACACACACACACACACACACACACACACACACACACACACCTACCTACCTTGTTCTCAATCACCAAGTTATTGATTAAAGGCGCACCTCATTCCCTTCACAAGGGAAACTCACACATATAAGCACACAGGTCCTGGCATCCTTCATTGCACCATTCGCCCGAGTGAAGATACCAGAAGCGGCGCAAATCAGACTTCAAGATTATTTAGTTTACCCCCTTTTTTTTTTTTTTTGCTTTATCAGCACTTTTAAATCCCTGCTTGGGATACTGTTTTGTTATGGAGAATAAAACTCCTTCAGCTCCAACCCCACCCTCCGATCCTCCTATACTGCCGTTATAACTACGTGCAGTTTTGTATTCACAATGGCCTTACATAAAAAATACAACTGCAGATGACAATGGCATAAAAACAGCTGCATAAATGAGTAGTTCATTGCTTCCACTAAAACAATTTAGCATTAATATACACACACATTAATATACATGGCTTGGTAGATGATATTTTCTGGAATCTTATATTATGAGCATTTGACCGAAAATATATATATTATATAGAATTATTTTTCTCCGACAATCTCAGACCTCACTCATTCTTTCTCTCTCTCTCTCTCTCTCTCTCTCTCTCACACACACACACAGTGTCCACATTTCTGCTTTTTGTCCTGTTTACGGCCAGTAACTGTTCAAATTGTACAGACCAACCCAGGTTGCTTCATTTTAAACCCGTAATGATCCTCATTAGACGAAGCAGGCTGGTGCTTGTGGTAGACCTGACCCCAGAACCATTTCAAAGGGGTTTGAAAGGATATACAGAAATAAGGAATTTATTGCAGTTTTAGTTCGGCACACTTTTAATTAGATATTCAAGTTTCAAGTTTCTTTTCATCATCATCGTTTGATTGCACATTGCAGCTAATTCCAGTAATGTCAACCCTGTGTAAATAATTTAGCTGACCATAGGGTTGCAAGCTACACAAAATCCTACTTTATGTTATATTAGGTGACTAAAGATGAAGTCTTGCAGTGGGCCTGAACTTTTCTATCATGTTTTGGGCTTAATAAGCTCTAATATGCTTCCAGTGTTCTTGTACCGTTTGTGTGTTCGGTTTATGCAACCAGTTCTGTGTAGTTAAGTAATACAAAGCATTTTATGGTAGAAGAACTTTATTGGATCCAGCTGTATTCCTGCTTTTGCTGCGTGTGGAAGGAAAAACTGTCAGGAAATTAGCCCCCCTCCCTCCAAGTTTTACATCCACACAACCCTCTGTGCTTTAACCTGCAAACACAACATGTGTTGAAACTCTTTCAAAGCTTCTCTATTTATGTATGTCAGAATGGCAAGTCAGTTTATAGAAAAACGGCATCGTGTGAATGGAAGTGACCTAATATACATGCCAACTCAGCAAGTGCCTCTAAAGGGACCTACAGGAGAGAAGGCCTCCAAATATCAAACTGATTCAACAGTATACGTGAGAAGTAATAATGCTAGTATAAATTTATAACAGATGTTAGCGTAACTGCAAAAATATGTATGGTGGATATGTACAGACATGCCATAAAAAGGAAAGCTTGGCTATGTGTTTGTGCTTAATGGTCTCCTGTACTCTGTATTTTGTCCCCTAATCAGCATACATCTTTCTCTCTTGCAGCAAAGCGGCTGGTTATACTTTGGCACCATCTGCCCTGTACAAGAGTAATGAATGGGGGCGGCAGCCAGTGAGACAGAGGTGTCTGGTTCCAGAAATGCAAACATATTGTTTGATTGGAAATCATTAATAGGCTTTTGCTAGGCCCGTTTAGACGTTCAGACCTAAGCTGATCCCCTGGGCTTGTAACTCCAAATGAGTTTTATTTACTGAGAGTAGTTCTGCTGAGAATAGACAGGTTGGTCTGAAGTAGGGTGGCAGAAGCAGGAGATTAACAGATGACAACGCCACCTAGGAGAATGTCACCCCCAAGGAAATTAAGTTTATTAGTTTGAGCCCAAAAGAGGTCTAAAAACACTTAACAGACCAGGGACATGATGCCACAAATAAATATTTTTTTACTGACCATTGTATTTTCAGTAATAAACCAACACCACCACAATTAATGAGATAACATACTAGTTGTAACCTAAGGAAATACAGAAAACAAAACACATCCATAGGTTGAAATATTGTCCCATAAATGCCATAAATCCAATATCTTACTAATAACAACAGCAAAAGGGGCAGGGTTAGGGTTTACTGCAGCAAAGTGGCATTAAGGGGAACTGTCCTAATACTACACACCACACACTCTGTATGACACTCTGACTGCTCTACAGTACGGGACCAGTAAGGACTCCACCCCCTGGAGGTCAGTCTGCCACCTACTTACCCCAACAGCTCTGGTCCAGGAAAAGAAAAGAAAAAGAAAACAGGTGGGGAAGGGAGGGTGCGAAATAACAGACCGAGTACTAGTAGCCAAAACCTGATGGCATATATCAGGTCAAAAGAATGCATGCACAATAAACACACTGTAACTAAGACACATGTAAATACACACACAGTAACAAAACAGCAAAAGTGGGGGAACAATAATCTGTTGGAAATCCAAAAGCTACAATGACACCAACCATACAATAAGAAAATAATAAAATCCAATAACAAACAATCAATCAAACTCAACAAAGAATTGAAGTAAAACACTCAAAAGTGTCAGGCATGGGCAGCAACACAACAACAAACCAAAACAAAACAGAGAAAAAACAAACAAAAATAATAACAGAAATAAACCCAACATAGAGACAAAACAGCAGTGCCAAGGGGAGAGTAGAAGTTAGATCAGGAAGAGCCGTACAATGTTGTGGGAAGCCCGGCCTACAAGTGCAGGGGCACAGCAGTGCAGCTTCCTTCACACCAGGAGGGTGAGAGCTGAAAAAAAATCGCTGACTCACTCAGGCAAAGGCAAATATTCCCTAAGCGAAACCAGAGCAATTCTGTTCCAGAGCTGCAGAGTGAAGACAAGTTGACTACACTTACAATCATTGGAAAATAAATCACAAAAAGTGCATCAACCAGCCACATTAAACTGTGGAACAACACAAAAGTCAAATTCCTAGGAAGAGACCGGGGGAGACAGGAAACGTACGTCCAGGAGGCAATTATCTGCCTAGATATACCACTTAAAAAAGATCATTAAAATGCCCAGGAATCATCAAATCCAGCACAAAGACCATTTAGTGGGCTAGAAAAGATGAAGAATCCATCTACATTAGGACAAAGGCTGCCATAAGGGGCCTTTTCCACAAGACCTTTCTGAAATCCTCACCATTCTCAGTGGTAGCTGACTAAGATCTGAAGAAGGTGTGTAAAAAAGTCAAATGTCTCAAAAGTACATAAAGAAAAACTGTTATAGTGTCTGTTAGTATAAATTAAAGCACCCCACATAATCATATACATTTCAGAGTTTGAGGAATATGCAAATGTAAAACCAAAAACCATGGTTATAACTGCATGAAATATCTGAGCAGTATTTGTGTAAGTGCTGAGATGCATGAATTACCATCCTCTAATGTGCTCTAAATCACAAACAAGCCATTCCTCAAATTGGTTGTGCTCTTCAGTGGCTAAAACTGGGCAAAGAGAACTCTCAGAGAGACTTTCAGAGAGACAACTGAAGAGATGCAGATTGCCCTATTTGTAATAAGTACACATTATCCTATTTCTGGAAATGTACCCTAGTGTTTCGACTAGAGTCAAAAGGACAACAGAATGATGTGTGCAGTGATGGTCAATAATACAGACATTTGTTTGTATGTGGAAAATCATAATCAGTAATGTCAAGCTCATAAATCATACATTTTCCACCTAATTCATCTTGTTATTTTAACAAGAACTGATAGCTTGCTGTATTAAAAGAGGCCAGTCATAATGTTGTCTAATGAAAGATCATAAAGCTATTACTCTGCTCAGATTTTATCAGCTAATTTTAACAGCTGGTGTCATCAATCTCCTGTTTATTGTTTTTTGTTGTTGTTGTTGTTTTTGTTGATGTTTGTTTGTTTTTGTTTTTGTTTTTTTCCCTTTTCTACGAAATGGTTCAGTGGTTTTCATCCAGCCATGTTTCTGAAACTGAAACAAGTATCGATTTTCAAGTTTGGAATTGCAACCTTAAAAGGTACATCTACTCAGAAATATTGCTGAGGTAAATTTGTAAAATTCATTCTAGGTTTTTCAGTGCACTGAGATCTATGTGCTGAGAAAACATTAATTCATCTAGCCTAGTTAATCAAACACAGAGCTGCAGTGAGCTGGAGCCTGTCCTGTCAGCATTGAGCACAAGGCAGTAACCAACCCTGGACAGGGACACCAGTCCATCACAGAGCAACTGAGAGAACAATCCTAAAATCTAATTCTAAATCCAAACAAATACATTGCCAAAGGCCACCACCTGCCCTGCGTTCTTCTTGTCCTTCCTGTGTGCATGCAGTTAAGTGACTCACTGAAAATCTAAAGCAACTTGTTAAAATGGACGACTTAGTTTGTTGTTTACATTCCCCTAATGCAGGAAAATGTACAGCAGTGTAAAACTGTAATGCACAAATTTTACATCTTGTATTTCAAATCAGAATTAAAAACTAATGCAAAATGACTACATTGTAGCATTAACTTTAAAACTTGCTTATTTAGGTGCAAAATTGATATTCATTATTAGGCATGTAACAAAATTCCTCAAAGTCCATGCATGTATGTGCTGAGTATGTGCCCTGACAAATGTAAACAGACATTAATGGCTACATAACGGCTATAAAGGTTCTTGGTTTGTAGGCACATTCTGTTACAACCTCTGAGATAATGGTATGGAATCATCCTTCTATGTATTGGTATCCTAATAAAAAAGTAAAATGTTGTTATTTGAATGTTTTGCAAGGCTTTCAATCATAGAAAATTAGCATTTTTAGAAAACAATTTTACAACTTGTTGGTAATATAATACCAAAAAGTTGTAAAATTACCAATGTTGTTGGTACTCTGACTGCAGTAAGATGTTGTTTTTGAGATATGATGGTTCATAATCGTGTAAAGCCAAAGCATGCTGTTCCTGATGGCATGAAACCATATTTTCAGGATCTAAGGCCTTGTATGCTTATATACTATACATTTAACATTACAGGCTACAAGACACATGCACAGACTGAAAACCTGGACTTTATGTTGATGTCAGCAGCCTGCAGGCTCATTTTATTACTCTGTCAGAGGCATGTCAAATGATAATGCATTAGCTGTGGTTATGGTTCGTCATTTATGTAACCAAGGAGATAAAAATGGAAAAGTTGACAGCAATGAAAATTAGGATATATATTTTCTTCTGTAAACTCAGTTATTCTTTGGAATATTTTTGAATACATTACTGTCATTCTTTTGCCTGTTTCCCTCCAAAAAAGGAATATACAGTAGGTAAAAGCTACTTTGTGGTTTAATAGATCCATGAGAAAGATGTCCTGAGGCAATGCATTCCACAGTTAACTCTCCCATCCCATAATGATTTAAATCTTATTTTCCAATTACCCTGCAAGGAAGAAACACTATAAAGGATCAGTATATGATTTAAAATAATTACAGTATCAAACACACCTTTAACTGTTCAACACAATTTCTTGAAGAAAACATCTTGTTATTAAAGCATATATGAGCTGGCTGAAAGAAAATATTTTGCCACATCAGTGAAATATTTTCCCAATTGGCTTCTGTGAACAGCCCTGGATCACATTCTTTGCTACCTCTTTGCTAAATAGCCCCTCCAGAACATCTAGCAGGAGATCACAATTTCCTGGAGTGAAGCTATACTGACTTTTTCCCCCCCAGACTCAAGTGTGACTGATCACCAGTCATAATCATAAATCATCCTGTGGAAGCTAATAACCAGGATCGTTAGACTATGATTCTGTCAGCAGATACACATAATCCCATGCTGGATTATTATATATTACAATTTGAGAATTTGGTCCCTGCAGCAATTTAACACTGCCAAGTTTGGAAGCAATTGTTAAGATACAGCTACTGCTCTGGTTGATGTCTGAATTAATAACTGCATCACATAATGTATTTTATTAATAATAAAAGCTGCTGACTTATCCATCCTCTTTAAGACACATAGCATTTAAGATGTGAATCACACTGATTAGATGTTAGGTCTGCAGGAAACCAGGTGTTACATTGTTTCAAAAAGATCCACACACTTCTGGAGGTGTTCGAATTCAGTACAGGATGGCACAAGAGGCAGAAGTATTCAAAGTTTAAAACTATGCTGTCATGCTAAAGATTAAGCATTGCGTTGCAACATACAGCTTTCTTTTGTTGTTGTTGTTGTTGTTTGTTTTGTTTTGTTTTCCATGACAGTGCAATTCTTTTTGCTGATTTTATGCATTCTGCTATGGTGGGAGGCCTCGCACAAAGAAATCCACATAATGAATTAGTGCAAGGCAAGATGAAGCTAATTTGCCGTGTATATTTTCAGTGCAACATCTAAAACTGTGCAGTCTCATATTTTCATGATGGCACAAAGCACAACCCAAAGTCATGTGTAATAATCAGAGCAGGCCATATAATATGCTCAAAAAACATAGTTATGACCACAGATGCATACAATTAGTAACAGTTTGTATAACTGTATTGTAACTGTATGCATCTGTGGTCATGACTATGGCATTGTTTATTATGAAACTCAACAACCTATTTCATTAGAGGGTTTCATGTAATAAACTAGCTACACACCTATTGTAAAAAGGAAAAAATGTAAACCTAATCATACCCAAATCTAACACTCTGTATCATTTGCAGAGCTGTGCAAAAAAAAAAAAAAAATTTCAATTTCAGTGACCTCACTGAGTTTTGATTAGTCATTTCTGCTGAAGTTTAACAGAGCAATAGAAAACTTTAACCCTGTTCCACACATTTTCTTATGTCTGGCTTCCATACCACAAATACGCACCTCTGTGTGGACATGTGTAACAATGCTGTGCAAATTTTTGTGCAAAGCCAACGTTGTTATCGTGGCTGTTTAACCTCTGAAAGTTACAGCTTTCAGATTTATTATTCAGTTATTAATTTGACTGCATATTATGCAGCAGCTGCTCTGAATTATTCAGTGACGACACTGAAATGAATCTAAAAGGTGTATAGTTTAAGAGTGAGTGGCCTCACAGGGCCTAGTGAGGCCCTTACAGCTTAGAGGTTAAAAGGTGAGGAAAACGTACGACTGGCTGAGAAGATACTAATTAATTACCACAACTTTCTATTTCTACACTTCATACAAAGTGCTCTGAATACACCTCCATAAAAAACCCAGATCTATTTCCTTATGTGAGATATAGAAATAGCATTTGATATTACACTACAAAATAGGGTACACTACAAATCGGGTTTAGCATATTCAGTATGCTGCTTTCTCAAGTAAGCCGGTTTCCCAGTCAGGCTGAACTGATTTCGGTGTGTAATCCATGAAGATAATTAAAGTCAGGTTTTCTTCCATCCAGTTAAGTGGGCAGTACACAGTATAAGAAGCTGTGAGGTGGACTGAGTGTGCAGCATGATGGAGAAAACTTGAAATATTCAGTGGGAGGACTTCAAATGTGCTTTTGGCAAAGAGTAGCACTGTCTTCACTGCAAAGGCTCGGGAGAAAGCATGGCAAGACAGATCAGACGTGTCACTGAGTAAAGCTCCACATGCACCATCAGCAAAAAGTTAACGGTGTACTCGTATATTCCTGAACAAATTCTTATAATGTATAAAGTGGCACAACTGCTGCCAAGCAAGGTGTTATATAAGACAATGCTTGCTAATCATTCTGTACTTACAGGTTAAATATAAGAGCAGCATCCAAAGTGGCAAGTGTATATGTATACACAAAACATTTGATTGTTTATGGTCTTTAACTCTTTTGTTTTGTGAAAGAGCATCTTCATCGCTTTTATTTCATTTGATAAAAGTTGTTCACACTTCTTAGCCAATCACAGGAAATGTGAAAAAGACAGGAAGGGTGCCTCCCCTATCAACAGCCGCAAATGTCACTGGCGGCAGTTGCTCAAACCTTGGGAGAAGCAGAGATTTGACCCCTTTTGTTAAATGTATGAACAAAATCTATGTAGCTTGGTAAATGACCGTAGGACATATCTATTGTGATGAAGACTTTATTATTGGAGTACACAAAGATTCCTTGATTTTGAGGTACCAGCATCTCAAGTGGATGTACGTGTGATTGCAGATACCATATATTAATGTAAACTTTTCATAGGTAGATGCCACAAGTGATGAAGATACCATGCTCAGGAAGTCCTGCATAGGTAATGGACCTTTGTCATGTCCAAATAAAATAAGTTGCCAGTTTTTTATGAACGTTTGCATATTTCACTAACAATACGGTGCCCTACAGGACACAATTTCTCTGCTCCTTCCCTCTGAGCCTGCTTACGTCTCAAGGCCAATGAGGTACATGCAAAGTCTTGAAATGCATATTGCCCTGTATATGGTCCCTGCAAGTAATCTTGCAATTGTGATTGTAGAAACCCTCCAAAGCATTTACAAAAGGACACTTGACACCGAGATGAAGACACCACAAAAAAAAAAAAGTTGAAGAATGTAATACTGCACTTCACATATAATACTCACAGTAGTTGTATCTCATTTAAAGATAAGATACGTCTATTCTTGTAGGGTATTGTTCTCACTGGCCTTTGTTTTAGTGGAATCAAACAAAAAACAAAATTAATTGAAAAACTCAGTGATGCTTCACCACCCTTCTTTCCATCTTCATGATCTGTGATGATGGGATCAACAATGTCAACAGGGGATAGTTCCATGAAAGGAGCTTTATTTTCTTATTATGGCTAGGGTGCTCAGCACTACAAAGGCAACAGTGATGTCACCTGCCCTATTTGGGTCTCCTCTGGGTCCATGTGACTTCAGGATGCCAAAACTCATCTCTGTCCTGACTCTGGGCAGGCACACCCTCTGTCCTCAACCAGCAAACCACTGAAATGTCCTATAATGTGTAACAAAATAAAGAGAATATGTACAAATAGTTTGTGGCACTGGAAGTGCGCAGCTGCGGAGAGTGTAATTGCTTGTGTACAGCTCAAGAAATTTACATAAATAGATAATACCCACAGCCCAGAATTTATACCTTTCACACAGTACATCATAGGCAAAGTAAGCGGATTTAATCTGTCCCTAAATACTTTTGCGCTATCCAGTGCAAGTACTAATATCTACAAAGTCATCTAAGAAAGGTGACACCATTTTTTAAAACACAGGATTGGTTTAGAGATAGTATTATATTCAGTCTCTTCAGGTTAAATCAATTTAGCTTCAGGATATACATTGTTATGGTGGCACAATTTATTTGCAGATGAACCACCATCATGACTTCTCTAATTATCACACCTCAGAAATCACACTTCCTAGTACATCCCCCAGTTCCATAAACACAGACCAGCAAAAAAAACTAAAACATATAAGAAACAAGTAAACAGACTTTTGGGAGGTTTTTCAGTGTTATTAATATGTAGTTCCTGTTTTTGTGTTTGCTATTCCTATAAACTAGATATGAATAAGTCATATATAAATGTAACATATTATTGTTAATTGCATTGTTGTTGTTATGCAAGCCAAAACAGATAAAAAATACCTTCAGTTAAGTGTAACATACTGAGTTTGTGAACAAAGAACAGGTGTGGGTGATCGTGAGCTGGTTGTGTCAGGGTGGAGTTGGGGCAGTAGTGTGGGTGATCGTGAGCTGGTTGTTTCAGGGTGGAGTTGGGGCAGTAGTGTGGGCAGTAGTGGGACAGGAAAATGGGAGAGAGAATTATCTAGATACCCAACTCAACGTAGCATGAAATTGAGCCCTGAAGTTCAAATATTTTGTGTTGGGCTTGAAAATGTTTCACCAAAACCAATCTTACTTCTAGACCTGGACATATAAGTAAATGATAATCATTTTGTTTGTTTGTTTGTTTGTTTAATGCAAATACTGGATTCTAGATGTGCTATTTTGAGAACAAAATGTCCAGAATTAGACACATTTGTGAAATCATAACCTAAAAGCTCCAGTTCTTAAGCAAAAATAACCACACTCATGTGATACACAGACTAGAATGGGTAAAGACGTACACTCTTTCCTGGTCTATGTTACATCATACAATACGTGCTAAGAGACATATTGCATACAAAATGCATGCATTTTCACAAAGCACATGCATATGGTTGTTTCTGAAAATCAGCTTTGTAATAATCTGAAGAATATTCAACACCAGTATAGTTGGGCCTCTCTTAGGCATCTTATTGAATGCAAAGCCTATATTATTAACTAGGCTAGATATTCTGATATTTAGATATGATATTTAGAAATCTATTCAAGCTGGTTTTATATGCAGAGGTCCTGAAGCCTAATATTTTTAAGTTATTTAACTGGCTTATTCTGCAGGACAAGCAATATCTAATTCTACCCCCACACCCACTTTACAAGAAATGTGAGAGTACTTTTTAGCTTTGAGAATCTGTTTTAGCTTATGACTCCTTCGACCCAAATCTGTTTAGCTAGCATAAAAATCTAAGTAGACTGGATGAGGTCTTTGCCAACTGCATTTTGGCATGGTATTTTGACCATTAAAAGATCTGGTTGGAGACTACTTAAAGATATAATTTGAGCCGTACTTACCAAGAAACCTCTGCTGAGTTCAGTGAAAATGGCACTTTTACCTTCTGTATTTTCACTTTTCAGATGTAGACAATCTACACAGATGTTCCTGACACCCACACTAGATTAGTCACTTGTTTCAACATCATTCACTTAAATTTTAAGTCATACCTCTCTGGATTAAACTGATTCAGCTCAAAATGAGTATCTTAAATTATAGTTAAATTATAGTTGGTCTACCTCCTTAGATAAAACTAACTGAGTTCAAACAGGGTTCAAGCTGTGTAGTAGTTAGGGTTTGTCCATTTAAAGATACTGGCTCCATCATTAAAACAACTTTGAAGGGCATTTTCTGCTTGGCGTATACAGCCATCTTGTGGAAAAACTTGGAAATGGAAAACTTGGAAATTGTCTTTTTTAAATTAGGTTTAAGTTATCTTATTAAATATATATATATACACATTAAGTTAATTTGCATTATATATAATATAACTATATATAATGGATAATGTGTACGTATTATATATTAAAGGCCTAGTTGTAGAACAGTTAATAATATTCAAGAAAACCCTCATCATTCAATTAGATCTACATTCTCTTCTATTTAGAACATCACATAACATATAAAAAAAGAATTAACATACCATATCTGCCTCAGGGGAAGTCTGAGGTCTTGTTAAAAGGAACTGGGTGATTTTAAACTCTTTAGCTTCTGCTCTTTAGCAGTTAGCATCAGATGCATGCAGTTTCAAGTCAGACAGTCCACTAAAAAAAATGCATTACCTTTAATTACCATTTCCATTCAGTTCCAAACATCTTCAACCTTTTATCTTTATACTACATTGCCAATGTTGTGCTCATTAACAGTCAGTGAGTGAATGAGTTACAAGATGCTTCGCATCTTAAAAAAAAAGAAAGTGATGATGTGCAATGCAATCACACAGAGAGCTCTCCTGTAATTGTCTACCCCATACAGATTTTGAACTTCTTTAAGTGTTTCTTCTGAAACTGGTTTTATTCACTATTCTCACTTCTAAGGACCCATAGCAAAGGTGTTTAAAAATTTGTCCAGGGCGAACAGATTTTCCATATTCCCTTTACCTAGGAATTAGGTGTGATAACAATGTGGCCAACCACTTACAAGAATAATTTTATCCACTACATAGGACTATAAAACCCAGGACTAATCTCTTCCTGCATTGATTCAGTAAGAGCCGCAGCATTTTGTTTTTCCATATGGCAGGAACACGTATTCTAAAGGACGGCTGGCAACCTTTAATCTATAATAAAAGTTCTTCATTATAAATCGGTGGCGGTAACTGCCAAAACCTTACGTCGATGAATAGCAAAAAAAAAAGAGGAAAAAACTACAGCTCCCAAGAATCAACTCGAATCACTACGTCAGCTACACCGGAAGCAATTCAGGAAGTAGGGTTAAAACTGCTATAGGAATACGACCATTGTTTTTACGAAGTAGATTAATAAAATATAACGTGTAACTTATCTGTATATAGCTGTAATACGATACACCATGTCTAGGCAGTCCAACAGGTCCACAGACAGCAAGAAAATGGTTAGTGTTCTCTGTTCGTATGCTGATAGCTAACTAGCTAGCAACTTAATATTCTGTTTATACCGGGAAAAAGCTACTAATAGATCCATTTAGTTTAGCATTGCGTTAAATGAACATCATTAATTAATATGTTTTGTTTGCTATTAGGTTTGGGAGGTAGCTAGCTACTTTATCACATTTGCTGCACAGTCAACTATTTAGGTAATGTGTCTGTAGCTAAATCAATGAAAAAGGCTAATGTGTTTAAGTGCATGTAACGAATGTCTTGACTTTAAGTACATTTTCGTTCATAAACGTTAGCTGCATACGATGTGAATTCAATATAATGTCGAATTGAACGTAATGTTGTTCAATTGAAACCTGCCTAGCTAGCTAACCATGTCTTCGCTTGACAGGGGGCATGTTTGTAGGAATGAGTGAGTTAGCTACAATACACAAGCTGTGTCAGAGTTGTAGAGAAATGTGAGCCTAATTATGGGTAGCTAATGGTTCGATTGTGAAACATGCAGAAGCTTATTTGCTGAATACTTTATATCATGAAGGCTGCGTATAATAAAGCTCGTGCTCTAATAAAGTATTGTTTCTCAAAATCCGGTGTTATATATATTCTCTTCTATTTCTTGCGCTCATACTTCTGATTAACTGGACAGATCCGCTGTTCTCCAGATATTTCAAATTGCAAGTCTAGTGAATCAGAAAGTCATACACGGGCGTATATGCAGCAGCCTTCCTTAAAGTGTAGCACACACAGTCCCTTTTGACTGGCTGTCTTCAATTCCACAATGAAACTTTGCAAAGTACTTCCAACGCTGTAGACCTTTTGAGATATTTATGTTGTGTGCCATTGTTAAATGTAATTTAATGTTCTATGGGGGGGAAAAAAGATACGTAAATTATTTTTTGATTGTCTTAATTTTGGTTGACAGAACTCTGAACTCTTTACTCTCACATATGGAGCACTGGTTACTCAACTCTGTAAGGACTATGAAAATGATGAGGAAGTGAACAAGCAGCTTGATAAAATGTGAGTCCTTCTCTGCATTTGACTCTCATCCTTTTTCATTTCTTTAATGTCGTTAACATTAAGGAACTGTTAAAACATATTATTACCCTTTTGCACATCACACTCAGAATTCAGTCAAATGTATCTGGCCTATGTGTATTCAATCCCAATTGTTGTATGGCTGGTATTGTCTGCAAAAGTGTCATTGTGTAGAAAATAAAGCGGGTTAAGAAGGCACTGGATATGCTTTGGCATTGTGCACCTTCTGCCTTATCTGTGAATTGTAGGTAGGGGGTGTTGTCTACTGTAATATGGTCCTTCTGAGACCCTCCATTTGGTCAAACATTATGTAAAATGCCTGTGGTGGACCCATCCATTCAAATACTTGGTTTCATTTAACTGTACACTGGCAAATTCCTCTCTCCCCCCCCCCCCCCCTTTTGGAAAGGATACCACAGCAAAAAGGCTGATCATGATTTAGCACTGTTGCCTGTTGCTATGATTTGTGGTTTTCAGTGGAAAATATCAGTAGTATGGCAAAGGGGAATCTGTTGGCAGCTTGAATTGTCTTGATTTTGAGCTGATGATGCCACTGGTTAGAGATGATGGAACCACCTATACAGCTATAAATTGAACCCTCATTCTTGTTGAACAAATCGTGATTGTAAAAATAAGTATAAGTAGCCTAAAGTATCTTTACAATCATAAATGTTATAAAGATCCTAAATATGTTCATATAACCCTTTTTTTGCTGTAGGCTCTCTGCTGACAGTAAGATCTTTCCATCCTTTAATTCTTTTTTTCATGCTTTTGAAGGGGTTACAATATTGGTGTACGTCTCATTGAGGACTTCTTGGCTCGCTCCAGTGTAGGCAGGTGTCATGATTTCCGAGAAACGGCTGACGTCATTGCAAAGGTACTGGAACAGTTCTGAGCCATTTTGAGTGTGAGTGCAGAGTCTTTAACTATGAAAGAGAAGCCAGAGGACAGAGAGAGCTGGGCACAGCCAACCATGTAAATGTGTAGAAAATTTGTATCTCGCTCAGTAGCACCTGGGATATTTTTAAGGTTTTATCACTTCTGTCTGTTGTTTTAATGAATCATACAGTTGGAGAGAGATTCCAGCTAGGCTGCCATAAAGAACCCACTGGCCAGTCTTTTTGCAGTGTTGGAGAGATTTAAGACACCCTGGTTTCCTTGTGTTTGTTGTCTTTAGTACATCTGGCCATCATGGGCTGTTACTTAGACCAGTTGTGAAATGCAAAGAACACTCCCACTGAAAGAATGGCAGTGTTTTGCTCTCTCCTTCTACCCTGTTCTCCCTTTGCTTTCCACTCTGGGCCATGCTGTCAGATGTTAATCTAGCATGTGTCTGTTTCCTCAGAGCACTGGGCTTATGATCAAAAAAACGAGCCTTTGAGCTGTTTAGTACTACTATTGCTGTCATGGGAAGGGTTCAAAAAGTCACTTTGAGGTCAAGATTCCAAAGTCTGTTTTCTGAAATTAAAAACTTCACCCAACTTATTTCACTGTTGGAAATTGCCTCTAGATATGAACCACACCTAGGAAGCATGTTTTAGACTTGCAAAATAATTTTGAGTTATATCGTTTGGTATTTGCCTTTATTTTTCTGCTTTATTTGATTCAAAATGTGTGTGTTTGAGCTTGTGCACACGGGTGGGGTGTGGGTGTGTTTTCTTTCTACGTTAACAGTTGTGTGTTCTTTCCCTATTAACAGGTAGCTTTCAAAATGTATCTGGGCATCACCCCCAGCGTGACCAACTGGAGCCCTGCTGGTGATGAGTTCTCTCTCATCTTGGAGAGCAACCCACTTGTGGACTTTGTGGAACTTCCAGACCACCACAGCACACTAATTTATTCTAATCTATTGTGCGGTGTGCTGAGAGGAGCTTTGGAGATGGTAAAGAGTTTGTGTGTGTGTGTCTGAACAAGAACAGAGCTGTTATAAAGTCTAATACTAAGGTAGCTTTAGAACTTTTTGTGTTATCAATCCAGGTAATTGGTTTTTGGCCTGTTTTCCCAGGTTCAAATGGCTGTGGATGTGCGATTTGCTCAAGACACACTGAGAGGAGACAATGTGACAGAGATCCGCATGAAGTTCATTAAGAGGATTGAGGAAAACTTACCTGCAGGTGATGAATGAGAGTGTGGTGCATTCGTGATGGAGATGCACTGGCCTGAGAGACTTCAAATAATGAGGTTCTGGTGGAAACTACAAACTTACAGTTTAGTAATTAAAAAATGTATTCCCTGTCTGTTTCTTTGGGAGCTACAAATGAATCCTCAAATCATCCACTGGTTTTCCCTTATGGTTAAGCACATAAGGCAAACATAGGGACCATCTGAGGGTAGTTTTTCTTTGTTAGGTTGGTTTTTAACCAAAATTATCCCAAATTGCTCTTCTTGGAAAAAATTCACAGATGTGTTTGTTTGTTTGATTTTATAGTGGATATTATTTTTATAGCCTCTCCTAAATTGTGATAAAGCACTTCCAGCTCATAATTTTATCAGTTGTCTTTGAGGGGAAAATAGCAGCAAGAAGGCATGAATGGTGGGAAGCTTTGACTTGGAGTTTCTTAATTCTTGCATTATAGATTTGCAGAGTGCAAATTGGGGCAAATATGTACAGGCTCATTTTAGTTTGTACTCTCAGTTGACTGTAGACATACACAGTATCCCTTCTTCTCAGACACAGCTTTTCCCCCTTGTCTTTATCTCCTGCTTTGGGCCACATTGTAAAGGTTCTCAGACATGTGGAATTTGCATCCAGTGGTTTGGCATAACCCGTAAAACACCATGCATGTTCTCTCTTTGATTATTTTGTTTTTCTGTTGTATTGCTTTGAATTGTTTGTCATTGCTCTCATTAAAGATAAATGCCACTTCCAAGTTAATTTATTTAAAAGCAATGAAACTGGAATTAAAAACAGAATAAATTTCTAACTGAGTATGACTCCAGGCCTAACCTTCTGTATATTCTTTGTCTGTTGTAATGCCTGTGACGAGTAATATAGTCTTGAATATATTTAAAATCCCATCAGTGAAATGCATTGTAAAGCAACATGTCATAAGTTATTCAAAATAAGATGTATATAATGGGGCCCATGTCTAGTCTGAACAGAGCTGTAGTTTTGCTTGCACCAGTAGATGAACGGTCTTTGTGGTAAATGCAGTGCTGCATGGCAGGTCTGGAGGTCACAGGGTCGCATAGAGAATGAGAGCTGTGTGTGGTTTCCTCCACCTATATGTAATGAAGTGTTGGGGCAGCACACTTATGCTTCTCCTAAAGTTATCAAGAAGAGGCACTTATGCTTTGGGGACCGTTACGTTTGCAGTCGGGCTACACAGCACAGCCGAAGTCAAAACAACAATAACAAGGGCCTAATTTGTCTCAGATGTTTACTCAAGCAACATGGAAGCAATCATGGGCTGCAAGTTCACCAGTGCGTGTGCAGGACAGGAGTGTTTTGGGAGCCGGTGTGTTTTAACAGGGTGACTCAGTTGGTGTGCAGACTGGTTTAGGGCGTAGGGCAGGGAGGGCCGGCCGTTCACTGAAAGGCACTTATTTCTCCAGTGGATATTTGGGCCCAGCACTTGTTAATGGCCTTTGCGTCATTCAGGAGTCACAAGCAGAGTACCATTTTCCAGCATTCCTCACCTCATCAATCTCAAGTGGAAAGAAAAATGACCTTTCCTATTTCTGGAGCTACAATACGTTTTTTTGGAACTTCAGTCATACTGTATTTTAGGGTTTTCTCAGACAGTTCTTCAACATACTTTGTCTTTTTATAGTGACTATCATTTTGTTGTAATATTTCTTTTGTGAATCCGTCTAAACAGGACAGCATTGTTAAACAATAAAATTAAAATGATGTGTTCTATCAACAATAACCACTAGAGGTAGCTGTGAGTATTGCAGTACCATTTCTTTTCCTTGTACAGGCACTGTTTTTCTTTTCCTCATGCATAGGGTCCATTCTGAATGGATATGAATGTTGGAGGCAGGAACAGTAAGTATACAAAGCCCAGCCAGAGTGAAATAAGCTCATATTTTCCTCTAAAGAGAAACTCTCAGGGTTGTTCTACAATGTATGTATCCTTTTCATATATGTTATTTGACAGTAGGGATGGGCTTGCACAGACATTCATTGTAAATCATTTGGCAGAATTGCGCTTGTGTATCATGGGGTTATACAGCTGGAATTGTGTAGTGTGTGAACAACCTGTATCATTCTTCCATATGCTCTCAGGAATTCCTCTCTCCATGCCTTAATGTCTCTTCACTCTCTTCTCTCCTCTCTAGCTTGATTTCTTTCATTCATTCTTTCTCTGGTTATTCTGCTTACCTCCTTTCTTCCCTGTTCTGCTCCCCCCACATCTTAATGAATACCTTTGACCTTTAAGTTCACGTCCTCCGGCAGGCTCGGCAGGCTTGGAGCTTGCGTGATAAGTTGTCTGTGTATAGCACTTTAGATCTGTGTGCTCTTTTACGCAATCCATTCACTCCTGTGCATGTTTAATATGACAGATTATTATGGTAGGCTAATACTGCACGTATTTCAAATAGGAATTCCTGGATTTACCCAGCTTGCTTTAGTTTCTCCATTGTGTGAAATTGGCTTCCTGGGCTATTTTCACCTCTTCTCTTCATCGTAAGTTAACAACACAGACACACACAGAAAAGGCCATTGGTATTTCTTTCTTGATACACAATTTGTTCTGTGTTTGCCAGTTCATTTTTCTCTATACTTTAAAATATTTTTTATTAAGACAATTTTTGCAAACAAGTAGCAAATGTTACAGTCTTAAGATGATGCACACCAGTACAGTTTAAGCTTCTAAAATGTTACCATGTGGCTTTTATAGAAAACGAATGGGGAATGGCATGTTGAAAACAATAAAGTTCTGTGGATGGCCTGGTGCTGGCCTATGGTTACTCCAATCCCCTTCATCCATTCTCAATTCTCCTATTCCCACTTTTCTCTTTCTGGGTCTAAACTTTCAAGCTCTGCCAAAATGGAGGGATTGGTACTGTGAGGCATAGAAGGTAAGAAAAAGGAGACAATGTGAACATTTCTGAAACACACTTTATGGGAAAATCAAGCATGCTGAGCACTGATGATGTCAGAGCACTGATTTTGGTATTAAGCGGTGGGTTCAGATGAAGGAGCATCGCATGAGTCTTTCCAGTTCCCACTGTCCTTGTATTGCCCCCCCCCCCCCCTTTTGTTAGTGGCTGCCTCTGTGTTGCATCTAAGAAAAATCTTAAGAATGTCAATGAAATGAGCAAATTACATGCAAAGAACACTGGAATCTTAAATAGCGTTCCAATGTCAAGGCAGTATATAGAAACGCATAAGAATACAGTTAATAATACTAATAAAGTTAAAGCTTTGTTAAGACGAACTGGTGGCTGTTGAGATCCTTTTCACAGTTGTGACATAAATGTCATTTATTTGTACAGTGTAGCTGCATGTTTGAGCTGAGAACTGGAAGTAGCTGTTAAGAGTTTTGCAGCAAATTTTCATGGTCGTTGTTAAGATCACCTTTTGAACCAAGAGAGCAATGACATGTAAACAAAATGATATGATCTAAATATGACTAAGATATGAGATTTTGTGGGACTCTAATTTAGGTTGAGTGGACCCCCCCCCCCCCCCATTCACTAGTATTGTAACACCTTGGTTTAACATCAATTTGTTTACTAGACATGATGAAAAGTACAGCTTTATGTTACAAGGGTCATTTGTGATAATTATCTAGACTTGGTACTTGATATTGCACAGCAGGAGAGTTGACATTTTATCTTTTTCGCAGTGGCTACATGACACAGCAGCCGTGTTGCCATTTACAGCATTTGGCTGATGCTTTTATCTAAGGCGACTTACCATAATGACAGAGGGTTAAGGGCCTTGTCCAGGGGCCCTACAGTAGCAACTTAGCAGCAGCTGATCTGGCAACCTTCTGATTACTAGTTGAGTGCCTTAACCACTGAGCTATCATTGCAGTTCTTACCAGTATGACATCAGTATGACAGCAACCATGTGGCTCCATCTGTTTATCCTGCCCATCTATATA
>JAOYMR010000004.1:14169539-14180218 GCA_025802075.1 Tenebrosternarchus preto | reverse complement strand
CCTGCGATATATATGAACCTTTCCAAAGTGTTAAAACATTATGGTTGGGGAAAAATGCAATCTTCAGTTTTTTCTTCTTTAGCCTGTATTATGCACAGACTCTTTTGAGGTTATGTTTATCATAGCACAAATGTAAACGTCTATTTAAAGGTCATGTGCAATACAAAATATTGGAATTCATATTGAAAAGTAGGAATGCATGAGTTCTGGATTGGCCTAAAATCCAGATGTGGCTCTTAGGCAGATTGTATGCACAGAATCACAGAGGGTTATTCATTAATCACCTGTGCTTTGATGTTTGACATTTACCAATAAAATGATAAAGGCTCTGAAGAAATTACTTGATTACTCAAAGAGAAAATTGTTTCTGTGACATATTTTCTTGAAAGTCTCAGTAGTTGTAGTAATATGGCTACTGTTGGAAAACTAAACACGTCTCACATTTATGCACAGTGTTCACCTACGTAAACATAGAACGCAAGTGATGTCAAAACAAGTGTGCTTAATTTCACAACAAACAACAAGGCTCACTCTCTTATGTACTAAAGCAATCATATTTCTAATTTTCTTGTTCCTAATAAATCAAAGATAGGCACACACATTACCCATTTATAACTTACATACTTCAAAGCATCTTTGAAAAACAAACAAACAAAAAACATTCTCTCTCAATACTGAGGAGAGCAGGAACTTATTTATCAAAGTCACATTTCCTGTACTTACTTGAAGAATCACAGTTAAGTTACACAGAATCCATTTTCCACCACAGAAAGTTTTGTAGTTTACTTGAGATTTTCTATGTGGTGGTCTGCCATGGAAGAAAGTGCTCTGGAAAAGAGCAGGATGAATCTGTGGAGACCAGAATGGTTTCTGTTGTGAAGAGCTGGAATGCCGAAGCAGGCCCAGATGAATAAGTCACCATGGAAACAGAGTAACATTGCTGAAGAAGAAGAAAAAAAAAAAAACTTGTGTACACAGTGTACTGTATGTGCCTACCCAACTAAAAGAAACACAGCTCTTAAAAAGGTGCTCTGGACATTGGCATGCTCCTCTGTGATTTTTGGTAGCCTGAAATATTGATATTTCCACAAATTATTCCATTTAATGATTTAGTCTTCTGTATGAACACAATCTATGCATGTATTTTATTGTACCCTATTAGGTTTTATGTCTTATCCATTGAGTGGATGGATCCCTGTGTTAGACTGCACTAGGAGAATTTTGATTTGTCATATGAGACATATCTTTCTCTTAAGTACCTATAAAATTCCTCCTTCTCTGTGACCCAAGAAATTCCAGTTAAGCAAACTCTGACAGTCCAAACTTGCACTGTAAAAAAACGTCCCTCCAGTTTCTGCCATGCACATCATAAAAACAAAAGGAGACCCTGAGGACCCAAGACCGTTGAGGATTATTAGCATATACTGGAACCATAGGAGTATGCTTTTTTTGCTGTGTAATTTTGAGGAGACATATTTGTCCAAGTGATGACAGCTAGGAGAAAAGACATGCTGACCCTTAGCTCAGAGCGCCGGCAGTCGTCCAACAGTGCAACACTATGCTCTCATCAGCAGCACATTCTCAGCAGAACCCCTCAGCTACATGTCCACAGTGGGTGTTATGTCTGGGTCATGGATGGTTTTTGCAACTCTTGGGTCTAACCTATTTCTAATTTAAAAAAAAGCAACCTGTCCCAAGTCTCTAAGGTTTTCTTTCAGCACCTTCCAGAGACAAAGTGAATGTAACACATGTATATAACATGTTCCTTCACTCAGACACATAAACATGCTTACACACCTCTGCACAAGCATGAAAACATCTGCACAGCTAGCACAGAGCTCTTCAAAGCGTCCAAACCTTAAAATAAATGCTGGTATGACAACATTACAAACCTTATGTTACTGTTAACTATTTAGAGAAATAAATGTAAAAAGGTAAACTAGATTTGCTAATCATATGTCAACTACGTACCGTACCGTAGCATATGAAATAGGGGTTGTGTGTGGCATTGTATGCTGGGAAACCTGAGTAGCCTTTTACACTGGTTGAGTGCCAGGCCTGCAGGCAGCCATATTACCATATAATTGGTACAAATGGAGTGTTGAAAGCTTGTGTTGTTGTTTTAACAGTTTATACCTGATATTATTATTTCAAAGATGTTCTCTTGAGCATCATTCATTTCTCTACACCTTTGGCAAAAGCAGCAGTGCAAACGTGTTAAACTGCATGTCTTCAGAGTGCAGCAGTGCAAACGTGTTAAACTGCATGTCTTCAGAGTTTGAGTGCTAAGCTTCACACTTATACTAGTCCTTTCTAATCTCTTAAAATGACTCCTCATTTGTACCCACATCTACAGTGAGTCTAAGAGTTAAATAAATAAATAAATAAAAATAATAATAATAATAAAACAATCATACCCAGAAATTAAGCTCAGATCACGTGTTCATTTAGATTTGAGAACTAAGTTATGAATGCCAGTTTGAACAAACTACCTGCCCTGGGCCTGATTCAGATTCATTATTTGAAATGTAAACGGTCAAAAACCATAATGATTGCTGAGGATGCCCATATGCAAAAGATTTGTTAAAAACATATGATCTGTCGTTACAATAATATCACGTTAAGAATTATGTTAAGGAACTATTAAGTATGAAATGTATGTGCTAGCTCATTACCACAGACTCTCTTTTAAAGTATTTTATATATTTTACAGTATTGGATATGGAATATGTTATTTTATATACTTTACGGTATTGGATATGGAATATGTTATTTTATATACTTTACGGTATTGGATATGGAATATGTTATTTTATATACTTTACGGTATTGGATGTGGTATATGTTATTTTATATACTTTACGGTATTGGACATGGTATATGTTATTTTTAGAGGGTCTTTATGGGTGTGAGTGAAGAACAAGGAAGCAACCAGAAGGCACAGGAGCATTAAACTGATCCAGTGAGGAGGTTCCAGGTTTTTTTTCCTCTACATTGCTGCTCACCAGTCCTACCCCAGCACTGCTAAAATGTGTTGACTCTTACAAGGCAATGATCAGCATGCAAAATCATTCCATGTCAGAAGATCTGTATTGTTACTGAAAAGTTCAAGACTCAGTTACAGTGACCTTCACAGTCCCTGGACATCATTCCATGTCGGAAGTCACTGGAAGCAGATGAACAGGGCTGTTAAAAAGTGATAAAGTGGAGTGAAGCAAAAATGTATGTCTGAATATAACTTGAACAATTAAGGGATAAAGGCCTTATATCTGAATATATCTTGAACAATTAAGGGTTAAAGGCTGTATGTCTGAATATATCTTGAACAATTAAGGGTTAACAAGCCTTGCTCAGGGCCCCAGCAGTAGCAGTGGTGGGGCTTAAACTGGCAATTGTCTGATTATTATCTGAGTAATTTAACCACTGAGCTCCATACCACTGTTTTTTCATTCCACTGTCTTAAACTGATGTTTTGTTTTTCCAGTGTTGCACACTACAACATCCAAAGCTTTACCTCATCCAGAGTTTTTACTCATCAGAAACACTGCCCAACATCTCAGACTCCTTTTCTTTACCATTTTTATTACTTTCATCACACATAAGGCGATAGGGTTGATTTTGGCAAAGGGCCAGTCATTCCTTGTCCAGGGCTGGGATAATGGCACCTGTCAAAATACCTAGTAAAAATGAAATGGAAATACTTGGAAAGTCATGCTGCCTAAACAAGTACAAATGGTTTGAACCTACAAAGGTGCAATAGTGTTGGCACGTTAGTGTTTTGTTTTCAGCTGCTCCATGTTTAATATCTGGAGTACAAATTTGGCCTGAGCATCATGACGTAGATGTAGAAAATGAGACACTCAGAGCGAATGTACTGACTGGTGCTTTTACTGAATGATTAGAGTGTGGTAGGTGGTGGCCTAGCGTTGCTCAAGATTGCACTGAATGATCTCAGCAACGTTGCTTAACATTTACATTTAGATAACTGATCACAGAATGTTTCCTAGCAAGTACAGAAGATTCAAGATACCTTTTATCTAGAGCACTGCTAAAACACAGTAATCAATACTGATCCTAGAAGAAGTGCAAAATAAATATAAAGTTCTGTCAGTTAACGAGAGGTGCAATAGCAAATAATACCAAACGTTTTAGTTACTTAGCAGTTTTATTAAATTTCATAAATGCATTTATTTAATGATCATTTATTTAATGGTCATTTAAATACACATTTTTGCATTCATGTCACTCAAGCAGAAATTACATTATGTCTCCATAATTATATCTTTATGTATTTTTTTTCTAAAACATTTTAGTGAGTCTCTCTGGACAAGGGTGACAGCTAATTACCATATATGTAACTCTCTTAGTGTGTACTGTAATGTACAAATCATACATCCCTGTTAAAACACTTGCAAAAAGATAGAAGGTTGTGGTCATCAAACCTGTGCCATAATTCCTGTGGTGACTGCATTCTGTTTTGTCCTTTTACCCTAAATAGTTATGCCATTTTTGTCTATTGTCAGTTTACAAATGACAAATTTAAATGTTTGTTTCACTTTAGCTTTGCTACCTGTTGCTGATATGTAGGTCATTCCCCTTTCAAATATGAGCCTGGTCTTAAATGACTGCAAATACTACATCAGGGATATAAGTTTACATATATTACTGATTTGATCAGTAATATCACTAAGAGAATCACTAAGAGAAACTAAGGCAAGTCCATTGCCACCTTCCACAGCATGTCAGTTTTTTTTTTTACCTTGAGCAGTCTGGCCTCTTGATGAGTGCCTCCAGATCACCTCCCTAAAATTCTCACTCAGTAGATGCCTTTACTACTTTACTACTTTGCATTACTACTGGGTCACCTTTTCATTATTTTACACTGTGATGCAACTAAACAAAAACAATCTTATTTACATGGGCATTTAGTATAATTGGTCAAATATGAGAAGTGTGAAATACAATAAGAAATACAATGTTTCCCTTCCCATTTTATCTAAGGGTCCAATGTTCTCCTGTAAACCAGAACGATTGAGCTTCATTACTAATGACTGCAGGGTTCATTTCACTTCTGATTCTAAATTTGAGTCCATTTTGTTCATAGCCACCACTTTACTTTACACTTTAACCAGACACAATTTTTGGACTGTGTTTAAATGCCAATAATAAAACGATTCTGTATCTGTGTTTATTCTAAACCTTTATGGTTCTTTCTGTGTTCAGTAGTCCAGTAGTAAAATCAGTGATAGTGTAAGAGTCCCCCCTCATTAGTCCTCCTCCTCCTCACGATGATCCACCCACATGGTCCATTGTTTGTTTTTTGTTTTCACTCTTTTACATGTTTTGTGTTTTACTTTTGTTATCACTCCATGTAAATATATCCAAATATATACTGTTGGTTATAAAGACCCTTTCTATTTATCTAATGTTTGCTACCTACTTACAAAATTAAGAAAATAATCTATTTTTAAAAAATAACCTTTTGTAAATCTACAGTTATTCTTGGCAATTTTTGGTAATTTTGAAAATACAAATACTTGTTTATTATCTGTTACAGGCAAAAATAAGAATGTTTTTTGACTTTGGCCTTAGTTGCTTACATTCTTCTTTAAGTCAAAAACGACTATGTGCTCTCAACTACCAAAAGTGTAGTGATAAAATGAGTGAAATATGATTTAGGTCAAAGTTTAGAAAAACAGTTGAAAGAAAACAATAGGCACGATTGATTTAAGACACATTCATACTTCCACAGAATGTGTTCCTCTAGATGAACATATAGACATCCACAGATTTTCATACCAAGTCCATCATGTTGGTAAATGTTCACAATTTATTTTAGGTGGGGGCTGGTGTACTGGTACAGTGGATAATAAAAAATGAGTTGAGTTGACTGCAGCTTGCAAGGTCACACATTGTTACTTTACATCTACTTGAATGAGGTTTGAAGAGAGATAAGATAAGATAACACTTTATTAATCCCGAAGGAAATTTCAGAATTTCATTTGAAGCTTTCAAGAGCAAAGGCTAATTCTAACCTCAGTTCACCTCACCTACAGCCTGCCAGCAGCTGGAAATGAAATGAATCCTGCAAGAGGGTCAATAATAATGAACGTAATCCTTCTGACATTACTGGAGAACATTGGGCCCTAGTCAAAAACGTTTGATTGCATCTCCTGTTAAATTTCACGCTTGTCATGTTTGACCAGTTACAATAAATGACCATGTAAGTATGTTCTTGTTTAACCATCACACTGATGTTCCTCTACAGTTTCTACCTGTTGTAAAATTATGAAAAGGTGACCCATTATTTCTAGTTTTCAAAACACTACAGTCTGGTGAAGCTATTTCTCCTATTTCTAATTAAGGCATGTCCTTAAATGCCCTCAAATAGAAAGTCTTGTGTGTATGATGTGTAAATCACAGGATGTAAACCATGTGTAGTCCTAGTCTGTCTTTGTATTCTAGCCAATATAATATGTGGAATTCATGTTTTAGTTTTATATTTGTAGTACAACAAGGATTTAATCTAAATGTTAATCTAATTTAAATGTTACTTTAGACAATAAGATCAAATTGTTGGTAAGGATGATGTGGCGGCATGTAGGACTCTGTCTTTTCCTGCCACGGTAGGCAAACTGACTCTCGTCATTCCAGGATATACGTATGCATTACACATTTCGGATGTAAAGTTCAGGGCTGAGCAACTCATAATGAAAGCTGTGCTGACAGCTGACTTTACACAGGAAAGGTGTAGACCAGATTCAGTATTCCCTTTATTCCCTGTGGGCCCTATTATCTATGTGTCTGAATTTACTTATATTTTATAGAGGATGAATATAGGACCATTATTGTAAAATTAATGGAAACATTACTTGGAAGTAGACAGCTCTGGTTGTTCTTGCTACAGTAGTTCCGTGACCTTATGTGCTGAGTAAATATCAATCTGTGGTAACTGATGGGTAATTGCTGTTGGACTGACAGAGTCATTTCAAGGTCACTGGTCCGCAATAATTAGCTTCAATTATCCTTATTTGGATGAGTGAGAGCAAACAAAGCTGTCAAAGAAAACCTATGAACAATGGTCATCAATCTCACACAGTGTGGGGAAGAAACATGAGCCCTACCTGAGTTTGCCTGTTTGTCCTGCATAAAGATTTTACATTGAAACACAGAGAATCCGGGCTATGGCTGTCAGTATTATTGTCATCCAAGGGAATTTTCTTTAGAGCTCAAGAATAGAAACTTCATTTGAAGTTTCTGAAAGTGGATATTAACATCCACTTCAGTGATGAATCTACACGATCAGAGTCTCCATACATGCCAAATCATGGAAGAATATTTACGGTCAATCACAAGTAGCTATATTTCCCTAAATTCTTTGTTCATTTAGAGGTGGTGTTTTTTTGTTTTTTTTGCTCCAGTTGGTTATTATTTCTGATGGTTTGCAAGTATGTGGATTTTGCTGTCACTGAAGCATATAAGAGATGTATATTTGGTTGTAAAAAGGACTGGAGCGCATGTCTTCCACTCATGTTCTCATCAGTGGAAAAAGAAAAGTATAGGAGCCAAGTCGAGCTCTATTAAGGCCTAATTATGGATCGCAGATGAGGAGAAACCACACAAAAGCCCTTGGATGCATTCTTTCATTACACGGCTACATTTGGCAGACATCTCTGTCTTTATACCATCTCTGTCTTTTTTTCCTCCCCTTCTGAAACTCCTTTCTCTCAGGACAGAGTAAAAGAGTGTAGGGGGCAGATATTAAAGGGAAGCTCCAAACTTAACCTACAGCATTTATCTTTGAATAAGAACTTAATGCATAGTCTCTAGGCAATACAAATATTAGCATAAAAGACTGATAATCTTTTAGTGACTGTAGAATATGTAGATTACTGCAAAGCATAATGCAGACTATTGCACTGTGCTGACAAGGATTAGTAAAAGTAAGTTATTATTTTCATGTTACTAACAGTAGATTACTGATTACTAACAGTAGTCTACTGATTTGTGCCAGTCATGAATTGACAGTTTAATAGCAAAAAATTGTTGTTGTTTTTTTTAGAGAACTAAACTATAATATTATCTGATTAATACTTTATAAGGTTTAATACTTTATTCACTTTAATGCTTTATCTGGTTAATGTTTGGAAATCACTCATTGTGCATAATATGTGAAAACTAATAACTAACATGGGATTAACACAGGGATATTTTAGAGCAGATTTTCTTCTGATAGCTCTGTGAGGTTCTACACCACTGCTGACCTAGATAAGTGCAGGTTAAGTCTGTAGTTAGCCTTGACCTTGTGAGACATGCTGTCAGAGGAACAAAAGGGTTAATTCTTTATCTCCACCACACGTATCCCATCCTCGATGCGGGTGTCCCTGCTCACTAGGCTTAGCACAGGTCTCCTAGAGAAAACCATCTGAGTGAATTACTTTTCACAATAGAAGGCTCCAGCTTATTCTCAGAAAATGTATAAGAAAATGTGTTTTAGCAGATATTATTGGATTTGTAATTTAAATCGAAGCTATTGATACGGATTCAAATTGGAACTTTGTGAATGGGATTTATAATTCTGTCTGGAGATCAGAACGAATTAAATATGATGTTTTTTTAGCATTGAAGAAGTTGGTAAAAATGTAAAGTCAGTTGCTAGTTCTGTTTACTCAGTTGGATCATAGTTTTCAAACTTCCTTGTTGGCTATGTGTATTAGCTGATTAGTTCATTATTATTTTCTGCTTTATTACTTGGATAATTAAACATTTAACTCTCATTAAATGCATTAAAAAGGTTGTGACAAAAAACCTGATGTGTCTGATGTTAAGGCCATCTTGTATAGATACAGCCATTATGAAAAAGGTACATCTGGTCTTGACAGTCAGTGCTACTGCTAATACTATTGGACATCAGTTTAATTTGCTATTGTGCAGTGGCAGTTATGGTCTTCTAATGGTTTACTTTTATTTACAACAGGATGGCACATTTATGTATGAAATTAGAGACTGGTTATATTGTTTAAACTTGTGAACCCCTGAAATTTGGAAGTAGCTTCCAAAATTTTACGTAATGTTACTTAAGTTTTTTTTTTCCTTATTATTTTCCATACATTGCCTGTTGCTGAATCTCTGTGAGAGGACAAAATGAACAGCACTAAAAGCTGTCTGAAGAGACAGAACTTAATGCCGTAGCCTATATTTCAAGCTTCACAGTGACATGCCAAAATACGTGTTGTTTTTATATAACCTTCACATGTCTATCCATTCCTTCCATTTTCCAACCTACTTCGCTATAGGCCACTGGGCAAACCATGGGAAAGGAAGTGCACAGGAAAACATTTTCAGAGCAGAGGAGATGATTAGCCCAACCAGGATAGAAGGGCACAGTAATTCTAGTACCAATAGTTCAGAACTTTTCATACATTACCTTAACAAGTTACTGTCACACCAAGTATATAGTCCTGATATGAACCATCAAGAGTGGTTGTCTTACTATTTCATGAGAAAGTATCAAAAAATAAATCTAAATATAAAATCATATATAAAATAAGCAGCAGTGATAACCAGACCAAAATGAAAAGTTTCTTTCCAGCTCACAAATTCCTGTCATTCAAAAATATATTACAAATGTATTACACTTTATATATCATTGGAAAATGTAATGTGAAATAATGTGCTGTGAAACTCGCAACTGATAAAACACAGATTGCAAGATGTCATACAAAATCTTTCCACCATTCAAGCACATGCATTGAAGTCCTCTTCACAGTTTCCAGCTGTGTGCATGTGAAAAAGTATAAAATGGTCTAATTTCAGTGCTACAAAAAATGTTAGTTGTCAGGTCCTACAAGCACACATTTAAATGCATTCCTGTCCTGGAATAAGTTCTTGGGATGCCATATATCTGGAGACATATTTGGTGCTTGATATATAAATACTAGCACAGGCCTCTACTGTGTTTGTTTAATCAGACTCAATCAGTCTACTTAATCAATAGCTTATAGTACACAAGAAAAACATCTGATACTCTCAAACTGGCAGACTTCGGATTATACACTGAAGATCAAAATTAGAGAAACAATGATGTATGATTTTTTCAGAAATAATGTAATCTACATTGATCAACATTTGAAGGATTTTTTGTAAGGGGTACACCATGCCACTAGTACAGTGTTCTACAAAATAACCAAAGTATATCAACATGAAACCTTTATTTAGCAAAAAAACGTGATGATCACAATTAGAGAGCAGCAATGACTGTAGCAAAGAGAATGGTTACAACAAACTTTTCTGAAGGTTACAACAGTCAGTAATCAGCAGAAAGTGTACAGGCCTTTACTTTGAATCACTTCAGCACATCTTTGGCCACAGGACATAACTAGCCTCTCACACCGCTCTGGTGTGATTTTGGTCCACTCTTCTTCCAGTCTCTTCCACAGTTCTGGGCTGTTGTGGGATTCTTGGCCATAACTTTGTCACTAAGGATTTTCCAGAGGTTATCTATTGGGTTTACATCAGGACTCTGGTCTGGCCATTTCATTGTTTCAGTATTTTCAGTTTCAAGGAAGTGCTTTACCCGTTTTGCTGTGCGACATGGGGCACTGTCCTGCATGAAAATTGCTGGCTGATTGAGTGATGAACACAAGGAAGGAACCACGTGTTGTTGAAGAAGGTTCTGA
>JAOYMR010000004.1:14147256-14163857 GCA_025802075.1 Tenebrosternarchus preto | reverse complement strand
TTTTTCCGGTTTTTACTCTGTTTTTCACTTGTCATAACTCGGACGTTTCTGGGTCAATCTGCACCAAACTTCACCACTTTTTTATTCTGGTCTTTTCAAGCCCTATACGTAGTTCCTTTAGGAACTGCACATCTCTAGTTTTATGTATTACCTATTCATAAATAAGGGTGGTTTTAAACTTAAAATATGTATAAATGTACTTCTAAAATACACAGTGCATTTTTGCCTGTATTTGGCCTCTGTTCAGTGTCCAGCAGCACTCTGCCGATGGGCAGAGGCGCTCCACTTTCTTTAGTATCACTTTTCCATTCTATACATAATGACATGAACATAAGGGAACAAAAAAACTATGGGTCACAGAAAAACTCAAAGCATATTTGGATCCAGCCTGCAAACATAAATAATAAATTGGAATTTTTTGCAAGAAGCAAAATCATTGTTGACCAGTACAATCACACTTTTGGTGTATGTATTGTAGACACTTTCCTGGGGGGGATTTGGAAGAGCTGGTTGGTGCATGTTCAGAGTTGCTTGCTCTGGCGATTGCTTGCTCTGGTGATTAAAATAAAATGTTTTGTTGTGCCTTTACTGATGTGATGCAGTGAAGCTCACAGAGTCTGTTATGTTTTAGATTGGTGGCATACCTTATGCCATGCTGTCCATAGATTATGTGCCAGCAAAGCTATTCAGCCGATTCTCTTCCCACCCTACATCTGGATAACAGCTGAACTTCCCCCTCGACTCTGCATTGTTTAGCGGTGTTTGTGTCTTTGGAGTGAAAAAGAGATGAGAGAATATATATATGAGAATGTACACATATCATCAGGGGTTAATGTGTCATCAGGTAGTCATGCAAAGCCAAAACGTCTGGGCCAGACTACAGTGCAGACATATGTTATTTTTAACCTAGCTGAGATTTGGGCCAGGAGACATGGTTGGTCATAAAAAAATGGGAAGCCATGTGCTGTATGCACTTAGTGATGCAAACCATCAGACATTCCACAGGAAACACACCTCTAAAATGTTGATGAACAATACAGTGACGTCTTTTTTCCAGATAAATGGGCATATTTGTAGATATATGAAGCTATTATTTAAGCAATTTAATTTGCTACTCTTAAATCTGCTGTTCCACATTACCACAATGAAACATGAACAGCAATTTATCCGAGCTGCATTAGGTAGTTGTCGGCTTATCTACAAATATTTGGAAAATTTGACTGGGCAGAGTCTCAGTTTCCCAAACTATAAATGTTGAACTGGTTCCCCCTTGAAATATGAAGAAATGATTGGCGATTATGTATTGCTGGCCTCTTTTATATTATTTCCCTCACATTTCAACATTTTGCCTGTTTTTGTTTAGTTGTGTTGTTTTTGTTTGTTTTACTGGGTTTGCCTTTGATTACCTCATCTGCTTGACATTATTTCACACTGCATCATGTTTCGGCAAAACTTTGTGGATTTCCCATAATAACCTCATTCATCTCTGCGGCTTTTCCCTCCCATTGGCTGTCATTGTGTTAATGTGTTCTGCTAGCATGTGCACACATTATCTAATAGTAACATTTGTGCCATAAAAGGATGCCTGAGGAGTAATTAACTGGTCTAGCATTTAATTAGGAATCTAATTTGAGCATTAAAAGTTGTCAGTTCTAAAAGACTTACAGTAATTTCCAGTATGTGCATAATACTTTTTTAGTTTAGAAAAACTGAAAAAAACTTTTACAATATTAATCTTCTGCAGCATGTTTTGCATGTGAAGCTGTGAAAAAGGTTCACTCTGGACACAGAGAGGTTGTTCATTGCCCTATAAAAATGCAGGCATTTCATTTGCAGACTTTCGGAGAGCTGAAGGACCTTCACAACTGAAACAACACTGTGAGTTTGTCATGAGTGCTATACGCTGTTATTAATGGTGTCACTGTAACGATTACGTCTCTAGCCTCGTACGTATAGTGCGCCAGCTGTGCCTCCATCCGACCTGCGCTGCTGATTCCTAGAACGTCGTTGTGTACGATCCAGTTCTTACAGGCCACACACTTTGACGAGTAACGTGAACCATAGTTACTCACGTTAACATCGACAAAGACCGCAAAACAAAGAGTGACATACGCTCACACTAGACACAGACACAGGTGAAAAGGATAACGATAACGAAACAAACACCTAACGCCACACACACCGACGAATACACTCCTATAACACACACGAAGCACACACCTACATACAGACACGCCCACACAGAAAAGGGAGGAGTCGAGGGCTAACCCTAACAGTCACATTTTCAGATTTTCATTAATTTATCAGTTTTCTCATTCAAGTTCAAGTCATATATGCTAAAATTGTGATCATAAAATGTGGTTTATAGCAACCAAAATAAAATACTGGTAGCGTATTTTAAAATATTCTTGTGCCCATTCAGTGTTATTGCAATGTAGCAGGGGAATGCTGGGAACAGATGTTATACAACCATGAAGGAATCTTCAATCAGCATCAGATTTGAGCCTCTGGTTTGACGCTTTTTATTACCCGTTTACTTTATGTTGTGGGCATTTGCAACAGTTTATTTACAGGGCAAAAGGGCAACCATAAAAGTTGAGCGACATGCAGGAGCGTTGTTATTCAGTACACTTTAGTTTAACGTACAGGACCAAGAAAATGGCTCTAACAATAGTGGAAATATTTGGTCGCGTGTCACATTACTACAAAAGTGACTACCATATCATCAGGATAGGAGAAAAGAACTATAAAAGAAATTTTAGACAATGTATACATCCTGTATTAAAATGTTCAGTTCAAATGGTAAAAACAACATTTCAGGGTATATGTGTTTATTGTTTGTTTGTGTTTGTAGAAAAAGTTTTGATTCATGTGTCATATTCTGTTTTTTTTTTTATATGTGCATTATTTTCCTTCCTTTCTGCTGTTACTTGGTCTTGTTGTTTGCAAATGTGTTATGTTGAAGCAGTAAGAATCAAATTTGAATCAAATTATTTGCAGGTTATTAAAAAAAAGGGTTGATTGACAATTATTACAAATATTTTGTATGAGGGAATATTTTCAAAACAACTGAAATGAAACCGCAATTTAGTCTCTTATTGAAGATTCTGCAGTTATGTGTCTGGAATCTGGCTTTGAATTCAAATGGTCAATAACAAGTCTGCTTACACAACATTATTCACACTCCTTCCACTGGCTCTTTCTCAACCCACAAGTGTCTCAGAGCTGCTGCGCCTCTGGCTTTCGTGAACACCTTCTGCTATGCCAGTGCGGAATGGTTTCCTTAGATTGTCTCCCATATCCCTTAGGACAGGAAGCAGGAAATGGAGGTTGGTATTACGGTGTTACAGTCTGGCTCTGACTATAATGCTCAATGACATTTGGCAGGGCTTCGAGGGCGGTCGTTAATGTGTCTCTTCCTCCGGGTGTTTATCTTCTCACAGACAGACGGTAGATTTAGCATGGAGAGATGTCGGGCTTGAGATGTGGACAGATAAGAGTTGTGCAGAGGGTGATTTGGAAGCAGTCTTCCACCAGACAGGCCAAAACGTTTGCTCGACCTCCCTGCACCCTGAAACAGCACACTGGCTTCTCTTACATGCAGTGTTCATGCTGAGTCTGACTAAGGAAAGATCCCACACTCTCATTTCTCGTTAGACAAAACAAATGGAACATTTTACAGTGTTTTTGTTTTATCTTTGATTCTTTGTCATTTTTACTGGCAGAGATTAAGTTAAGTAATACGAGGTCCCTAAACTCCTTCAACCACAACTTGACAGCAATCTATTCATTATGACATTAGGCAAGATTGGACAACCATACCACACAGTGATGAAAAATACGGCAAGCTGACCCTGAGTTGCCAGGATGGTTTAAATGAAGTGCTTGGGAAAACTGTAGCCTCCCAGTCACCCTTGACTACAACATAAAGCTTGGAATGGTTGATTACTTTTTGTAGTACTGACTTCAGAGTGGTGCAAGCAAAAGGACAGCTGAACATCAGATGTTTAAAAGACAGAACCACAAACCACGTGCAGGTAGAAAATGAATTTGTGGTTCTTTATGTCAAGCAAGTGACTCCTGCTAGCAACTGGAGAACAAACTATCCAATTTGTAGGCAAACACATGAAAATAACAAGAATGGCATGACATTGAGTTTGTCTGCTAAAGGTGGCATGAGGGAACTAAGGAAAAGTATCTGTTTATATACATATCATATTTAGATATAGATTTACTCTGGCTATGTTTATGAAATTATTGAGCTATAATTGAACTCTGATTCTTAATCCTATGGGCATAGTTCATTGAATATCCTATTTATGACCATGACATGAAAGTAAACTCTTGTGTATATAAATATGTGGTCAGTGTCAACATTGGAAGGATGCACTGACCATCCCTGTGCAGTTGCCACCACTGATTATAGCCTTAACATTGTATTTCTCTCTTTATTTGAACTAGTTTGTGACTGTTTCCATCTAGTTGTGTCAACAATATTCTGGAAAGAATAGAACTGTGGCCATATCTAACATCCAGTTTATATAACACTGCACAATGTAATTCTCAGACACACTCTAGATGACCCAGACATTACAAATATGTGCATCTAAAATGCTTGTGTGTTCGTATGAGAAATTCTTTGACCCATCTTCATCATTAGTATGTTGTTTATTGTGTCTCCACCCATGGTTATTATCTAAGGCATTCTTTAGCATTTTTCTCACATGCAGATGCTGGTAAGACTAAGTGGAGTAGGGGAGGACAGAAAACGAATCTATAATTTCATTTTGACTGTTTGCTGTTCTACTCCCAAGTTTCTTCTCTTTCTCACTGTTGTCTTCCTTCCCATTATAAAAGCAAGGCTTGAAGAGAATTGGATAGGGAAGGGCTTTTGGAGGAGAAGGGAAAAGGACATGCAAAAATGCTGAAACCATACAATTGATGGTGTTTGATTTCCACTGTAATTAGCATTCCTTTGGCTTTTTTTGGATTTCCAATCTGAGCCTATCTAATATCTGTACTGCATTCCAAAAATGGCTGGCTGACTTACAACTTCTCTGAACTGGCCGTGGATTGAATTTTGGGTTTTTACATATTTATTGGACAATTGCATACTGACTTGCTTTATCTTTATCACAAAGAATTGATGTGTCTCTTTTTTACACTGACGCACAGAATCCTGATGATTTAAATATATATCGAGGAATACATATGGTTATAGTTCATTTACATTTCACTTTTCTGAAATAATACAGAATTTTAAACACTCATTAAAATGCCTTGCTGTCAAATGGCTTTAGTGTAAAATAGATACCATGATGAGTTCTAAGGGTTTACATGCTGCCTCTGGTAGCCAAAGGAAGGCTATATGTTTCCCAACAGTACGGTAGCCTTGAAACCATCAAGTGCTGAGAGTAACATACTTACAGACCATGCAAGGTTTAATGTTCTGTACTTAATAGAATACATACACCATAATTTTAACTTTTGTTAGGCCAGGGTGTTAAAAACTTTACACAAATACGCTTACCATTTAGCTGTGTGCTTTTCATGTCTGTGTTGATCTTGTATTCTTTTTATTTCATTTTCTAAACATACTACATGTCCCAATTTGTATGAAAAGTTACGAATGGTTATGACTGGGGCTAGTGCTGGGTAATTCATTAATACAGCAATGTTTCTTATACTAATTGTGCTAACTTGTGCTAATTGGTTGGCATTGGCCTTTTGATCAAAAAAGAATATCAGATTAGTCCCATGTTATTGTTGAGAGAATTACAACACAAATTATGCTAGCACTGGAATTTGCCTGATGTTTCCATGGTCTTATATTTCATAAGGGTGTTTTCAAGATTATAAATCACAAACAGTGCAGGAATGCAGATTGTCAGCTATTACTTTATTACATTGTGTAAAAGGTAGAGGCTAAGGAACATTTTCAGTTCAGATTTAATGACAATGGTCTCAAGTAACCTGCAGTTTTCCAAGTAAAGTATTCTTAGCTAGATATAAGCACCACAGCACATTTTCCTTAAGTCATCCTCAGTATGTGGTGCTGATGAGGAATTGCCCACAATATTACAAGAAATGCTGTAAATTCTTGCCCTGGGTGCTTCTCTATCAAGCAATAAACTCACTTTAGCTCCGCTATGTTTGTAGAAACTCTGGATGACTTTTTTGGCCTTTACAGCAGGCTTGACTTCCCCCAACCTTTTTTGGTTTTTCCAGTGCCTCTTGCAAAAAGAATTCAACTTGCGTCCTTTGAAGAAATGCTAAGGAATGCAACCCTTCCTTATGTACTGCTCTCTCCCTTTCTGACGATGCAGTGTGTGCTAGAATAGGATGTCTAGACTCTACAGCATTTCTAGACTGCTGTATATGCATAAAAGTCAAATACTACAAATCACTTACACTAAGTTAAACACAGTAGAGCAGATGTGGTGCATTCCTGCAAGTGTCTTGGAATAGCTGTCATTGTTGGGGCCTGGGACTTCTAGAGTCCCCATGTGTTCTAAAGTTCTTTAGCACCAGCCTACCACATTTCCTTTTACAAACATTTCCCAACTTTCTCCATCCCCTGTTCCTGATGCAGTGCCCTTTATAATGATTATTATCAGGCGTTTATCAGGTAGTGTTCCTAACAGGTAGTCAAAGAAACAAAGAGTTTAATATGTTTTTTTTTTCTTCTTCCCTTGACAAGAATTGTCATTTTTGGTATCCATTTGCTCTCTCCTTTTTAAAAGGAAATAGCATGTCTCTTGAAATGTTTCACGGCGGGAGAAAATGGAACAGAGACCTGAAACCATTCCTCCATGCACAAACTCCAGATCACTTGGAGTACCTTGTGGTCACTTGTGGTTGCCTCTTCAGGTTTTCATCATGGGTCTTGGTTATAGGAGAAAGATTGCAGTTTCAGAAGCTTGAGTAGCAGTGAACCGTAGTGGTAGCCCATTTCAGAATGTTTACAGAAATACTCTATACCAGAGGTGTTCAAATCACAGTGCTCAAGGACCCAACCTAGAGATTTTCAATCCTTCTTTTATTAAGGAGCCAGGTGCAATGACAAAGCCAAACAGTTACATGGATCATTTAATCAACTACAAGGCATTACAAAATCCAGGACTGGATTTGGATTTGAAGTCCATGTTTGAATACTACTGCTCTAGACCATTGTCCTGCGGGAAGATTAAAATATGGCTCAATTGTATCCTTTCAGCAGAGATATTCCTTATAAAATGTTTTGAAATGTGACATATGGAGGGAGGTACAATGTATCAAAGGCCTTTGGAAGCATAACATCCCCACAACATATTATTTCCACAAAAGGAGTATAATTTACATAATAATGGTATGTCACATACTGGAATCATGGAGCCCATTTTTGTGAAGCAACCCATCCATTGAAAACACATTTACTGAAAAACCAATTATTATTTTTTAATATAAATGTTTGTTGTTTAGTAATTCTGATAACAGCAAAAACACTTAGACTATCAAATTTCTTTTGTTCCCAGTGATACTGTTTACCTCTAACACTGTGATAAAGTGTGCAAAGGGTTTAAGCAACTTGGTTACATCTAGGTGGTTGTCACGGTGACCCCGCCCTGGCCGCCTCCCTTGTCTTGTGTCTGTGTGGGCGTGTCTGTCTGGGGGTGTGCTCGGTTGTGGTGTCAGCGTGGTGTGTGTGCGCCTGTGTATACGTCTGGCTGTGGGTGTGGCGTGTGTGATTGGTCTCGTTGTCGTTATACGTTTCACCTGTGTCTCGTTAGGGTGAGTGTATTAAAGCGTGTGTGTGTCACTGAGTCTTTGTCGATGTTGGGTAAGCGTTGTTGATTTGTTGGTGTACAGTGCTTGTTTCCAAACCAAAATTATCTTGGTTTTTATCTCGCACTCGGCAGTCCTGTCTTGCTTTTTGTAGCTCTCCGCGACTCCACCCGTGATAGGTGGATGTCTTAAATGTTTTGGGCAAAAACAATTAGATGTAAGGCAAGCAAACACTGTTTTAGCGCCTTCAAAATCTCAATGGTGTTTTCTACTGTACATTTATAATGTAGGTATTAAAGATCAAGTGCAGAGCAAAACAGTGTAAGGAAAAGCCTTTTTTCCTGTTTTGTTTTTGTCTCATCTCTTTAGCTAATGCTCCACTATTGAAACAGCTTGCACAGTAAAAATAATCACCACCTACTGATAGTGATCTCTCAATCAAGCATAATTAACCTTTTATGGTGGTGGTTTGCCAGTGTTAGCTAGAGGTGACACTTTCAATAGTGTTTTTTTTTTTTTACTTTTACTTTTTTACTTTATTTTTACTTTTTTTTACTTTATTGCAATGAGTGTTTTCTTTAGATTCTTTAAACAAACCAAAGGCAAATAGACAATTAAGACTCAGAAAACTGTTATGTAGACTGAGGTGACCTTACTGTTTCAGTTTGAGATTGTTTACTTGACTTATTCTTTTTTACTCCAAACCGAGTCTCTCTGGCCCCTTTTTAATTACATATTTACATGAAAATGTGGCATGACTGAGAATCTTCTCTAATGTCAGTCCACAGTTACCATGTCTTGGATCATAAGAATGCAAAGATGTTAAGAAACAATATTTCAAATTATCTTTGTGATGGGAATGACACAGAGGAAGCAAGAGGCAAAGTATAAAGAGTCCTTACTGTCAATAACAGCTCTTGAACAACAAAGTCAAAAGAAAACAGCTATAATTAAGTGAAATGAAAAGAAAGCCCTAGAAAGCTGGCATGGTCAATAGCATGAGCAGCAGGCGGTTCTTCTCTGTCTGGAAGCTCAAGCAATGTGCAAGATTCACAGCATCGAACGTGTGGCTTTAAATAGGTGTGAGGAGGAACAAGTGTGGATGATAATCTACTAAATTGGATATTGAGATGGGAGCAGGTGATGTGAGTGAGGGGGTATGGTTGAGGGAGGGGGTGACCGTGTGTGTGTGTGTGTGTGTGTGTGTATGCATCACTCTCTGGCTGGAGGGCTGGCCCCATGAAATGCTTCAATTCAAAAAGACAAATATTAAATGTTCAAGCTGGCTCTATCAGATTAATTGCAATTAATTGCAGGGTCATTCCTTGCCATAAAAATGAACTTAATCACAAAAATTATTGCATTTCAGTCACTGCATTTCAACCCTGTTGCAAAATGGCCTAAAGTTAATTCCTCTGATGTTTGTCTGGAAAAGAAAAGGTGAGAGCTACCATGAGTTCTGTATCATGTCAACAGTGAATCATCCTGAGACCTTTCATACGTGGGGTTGCTTCTCATCCAGGGGAATGAGTTCACTCAAAGTTTTGTCTAAGAACACTGCCATGAATAAGGAATGGTATCAAAACATCCTCCAACAGTAACTTCTCCCAACGATCCAGAAGAAATTTGGTGATGAACAATTTTTTTTTTTTCCCCCAGCATGATGAAGCACCATGTCACAAGGCAAAAGCGATAACCTAGTGGCTCGGTGAACAAAACCTTGATATTTACGTTCCATGGACAGGAAACTCTCCAGATCTCAATCCCATTGAGAACCTCAATCCTTAAAAAGAGGGTGGACAAAGATACTGTGATCAAGTCCAAGCACTGATTAGGCAAAATGGGTTGCCATAAGTCAAAATATTGCCTGATAAAAAAAAAATTCCTGCATGCCAAGGCAAAATGCAGAAGTCTTAAAAAAGGTCAACATTATATTAAGTATTTGCTTAAACTGGATGTATTTGTCAATAAAAAAAAACTATGAAATACTTAGAATTCACATCAATACTTCAGTTTAAACATCTGACAAAAGACTCTAAAAAACTGAGCCAAAGCTTGCATTGTAACCTATATCCTAGCACCCATTTAGTTGTTGAATGGGTGCACAATTCTATTTGCACTACTCAGATGTACAGTATCTTCCAAGTTAGAAGATTAAGGACTTGTGTGTGAAATGTCCTGTTTCTTGGGAAACCTTGTGTTATACTCTACTACATTTTTAACAATAGTACACTAGTACTACTCTGTTCTAAATTACTTTCATTTTAAATTAGCTTTATTTTTATCTTATGTCCAGCCCTGGGGTGCCCGAATGCAGTCTTGCAGTGGTTCGTTCCAAACCTAATATAGCACACCTGATTCTAAGGCTTTGTTCACACCTAGAAATAACATGTCTTGGATGGTTTGATCATAAGGGACTTCCAAAATGCATAGCCATTTATTCCTGACATTCTGAATACACCAAGTGTGACAATTTGTAATCAAATTATTTATATCATTTCCACTAAAGGAAACACAATCACTTTTGGTTTCAGACAGAAATGTCTTGCTAATCTTTTCTCACATTTCAGTACAGGCTGTTTTTCAGTAGACAGTTGCACAGATTTTTCATCCAATATGGAAATTAGGTATGTAATTTCACTGGTACAACAGACACAAGTATGACTTTTATCCATTAGGCTAGGTACTTCATACAGGGTAATTTTCAAACAGTCTCAGAATTATTACATATTTTCAGTGTTTATATGGGCGGTATTTTCAATGACAAGTCAGGGCACTTTGCCATTCATTCTACAGATGTAATTGTGGCCTGATGCGTCCAGGGCTGCTTCCGAAAGTGGTTTGAGTGATCAAATTACACAGAGCTTTTGAGAAGCATTGTACCCTGTTTATACTTGTACTTAGTGCTGGCCACGTATAATAGGATCACCCAGGACAATGTTAATGTCAGTGTGAAGAGAGCCTAATATTACAATCCTATTGAAGGCTTAGAACTAAGGCTGTAGAATCCATCATTGTAATCATGTCATTGTAAAAACATTTTTACCAGTAATGTAATAATCTTTATTGTTACTACATTATTATTACATTATTAGGAATATGTTACATTTTCAGTCACTAGGAGTTTATTGTATTGCCAACTCTTTATTTTGAATGATGATTTTTAGATTAAATAAATTCAATAGACTCAATAACATAAATACCAGTGATGTAGCAGTAAATGAGTTAACTGAATACATTCAGTAGATTTTCCAGAAACGTTTAACTGTGTAAATAAGATTTTTTTATAACCGAAGGACTGGCCTGTTGCAGCTTTGTGTGGCACAACAGAAGATTCCGGTTCCCAATCTCTAAATATGCATTTGTTATTTGTGGATCTATGATGTTTAAAGCAAACAAAGTAGCTAGTACAGGTTTCAAGTGTAGAGTTGTTGGCTGTAGCTAAGACAGCTGGATACTCACTCATACACTCACACAAATACTAAACCTTGTTTTAGTATTACCTTTTTTATGATTCTTGTTTTGACTAAATTTCTTGTGGTTTGTTCATATTTTGACTCTTGAATTGTTCCACTTGTAAGTACAACTTACAACACTCATTTTACCAATAATGAATTACAACATTAATGCTCAATGACTTGTATTACATTACTAGACAAAATATTATGTTATTGGCTCTTTTCTACATTTTTTTAATCAAGTATACATACAAAAATACAAGTATTTTATTACATTTATTACATTTCTGGGTGTTTATTATTGATAAATTATTACAAAGTTGGGTTCTACAGTGTCACATGTGCTTTCTCCAAGACATATTCCTAATATGTGTAAGACCTCTGGAAAATAAAACTGATTCTGATTCTGAAAATATTCTGTTTATTTCTTATTATTCCTTTTTCTTCCTCCTATCCCTGCCCTACTGCCTGCTGCTGTGTCTCCTCTAGACCCTCCTCTAACCACAGCATGAAGTCCAGCCATGGTCCCCTCCCCAGTAATCCCATGGTCCCCTCCCCAGTAATCCCATGGTCCCCTCCCCAGTAATGCCATGCTCCACTCCCCAGTAATCCCATGGTCCACTCCCCAGTAATGCCATGCCTAATGGCTAAGGCTTGGCAGATCTCCTAGCCTCCTCTCCCCTTTCCCCTTTTTTCCCCTGGCTCTGTTTCCTGCCATGGTGCTTGTGGCCTCCATGGCTCCAGTCCCCCTGGCTGCTGCAGTTTTAACCTGTTAGAGGGCTAGAACCATCATGTGAGTGAGAAAGCTACTTTTAAAATTTTTTATCATGTATTATTTTCACTTTTGGCTTCTAGTTCTAAATTTGAACTTCCATTTTCGACATCTACATAGTGTAAACCATAGTGTTGCAGAGGGTTGTGAGCTCACGACTCAAGTTTCCAACTGAAAAGGTATTATTCGCTTTTATCTGTGAACATTTAAAAATGTAATATGTTCAGTTGGACCTGCAACAAAATGGAAGCTTCAAAAGCTGCATTTTCATAAACCAAAAGAATAGTATTTTAATTATTGTTCTAGCCACTGCAGTTATGAGTTCTTTTGTGTTGCTGTGCTGAATGTTGTTCAGTTTAGAACCAATACAGAACAGCCAATCAGACATCATTTGAATTTCCTAGAGAAATTATTGGCTTGTTCAATAAATCAATGTTTTTGCATTCAAACAGCATGAGAAATGATTGTGTTAGAAAATTCTAAGAGTGGGTTGTCTCAAAAACTGCTGCTACATTTCAATGAACAAAAATATATAAATCTTTCTGAGACAGTTATCACTGCCATTGAGTAAGTGTTAACTCACAGAGTTATTTTTCCTTCTGCTGCACACACGGATCGAGTTAGAAGATTAGTTCCTAATGATAATCATATTATGAGAAATGATGTTGACATATCTAAAGGACCTGAAACTCAAGACTGTTTTTCCTGTAATAAAACCAGTCATCTTGTTACTGACTCGAGTTTTAAAACAAAAGGATGGCTGTCTTCTCGCAAGGAAGTTGCTTTGATTAAATCTGTTGATCGGTTGATGGTTGTGTGGAGTGCATTGTTGGCAAAGGTGTGGATGAAACCTTTGTCCATTTTAGAACACGTGGAACTGTCAGTGCCAGGGAAAAAAGTGAAAGATCTGTAACTATTCTAAGAGGCATTGGGTCCTGTCCAGTCTTTGCTTTTAGAAAGGAATCCTTGATTTATCTGATGAAACGTTCCGTGGTACCGATCATATAATTCAAGGAATGGAACCTGCATTTGCTCCCCTAAATAATATTTATTTCCAGTCCAGGTTGGAGTTATTGTGACATTGCATTTTATGGATATTACCTTCATATCGGTAAATGACTTCCTGTTCTTGAGCTTATTAAGGAAATTTGATAGTACTAATATTGTACTGACCATAGAGACTATGTGTAACATTTCTAGAAGATCCAGTTGCAGAGTAGCTTGTATTTTAACACCAGCAGAATGTCGCCGTAGCAATGCACAAATGCAACAGAGGACAAAGCAAAGGAGTATTCCAAACGGTCCAGGGTCGGGCCAGGTAAGCAGTGTCCATCACAGGTTTGAGGGCTAAATAGGAAGTGAGGTCTAAGGGAGAAACGGAGGTCAATACACCAGAGGTCCAGACGAGCAAACGAATGCTTGGTACGCAACATAAGTTAGCAATACTTCACAACGAGGAAGTGGCGAGACCAAACCTAAACAGGGCGGTGGAGGTGTACTAAAGGAGGAACAGGTGTAGGCAATTAAAACTTGGGGGATCTGGAGCGTGTGACACTATGGACCTACAGTATATGCTTCCCACATGTTACATGTGCTCTGAGTTGTAAACTGGAAGATGTTGTAGAATTATGAGAATCAGAATTGTTCACTGCCCAGCCTAGTCTGTCAGTATTGAAGCCTGATTTGAGAAGTCTACTGAGTAGCACTAGTAAACTAAGTATGGAATTCTATAATGTGAATATTTGTGCTACTAGAGAACAATTTAGTCTTGCTCAGCATAATGATCCTTCATTATGTGTGAATAGAGATGTCAGTTACATGGACTTCTCCAAAACCTAAAAACTGGACTTTGAAACTAGAATTTGATTTGAAAGCTTCTGTTGAATACCTCTAAGATTCTATGAAGCTTATACTTAAAATTTACTTATAAGATATACAAAAATGTGCCACAATGTTTAAAGAAGAATATCCCTGATAATCCTAAAGCGCAAATGTCACACCCTTAGCCAAAACAGATTTCAATTCCAAGAACTCCATCTGCTTCAAAGATTCTCATCACCTGATTATTAACTGCACCTGTTTCACATCTATTCTCCCCTATTTAAGCCTCACTGTTTTCACTAAACTTTGTTAAGTATTCCTGTGGTTTGCATACTGAGCAGTATTATCTGGTTTGCCTTGTGTCCCTCTTGTATGGGTTGTCTGCTCTTTTCTCTCTGTCCTGTTTTTTTCCCCCAGACTGTTTTTTGACTTTGTCGGATTATCATTTGGCTCATGTTATTGTGCTCTGTGGTCTTAATCCTCAATTTCCTTCTGCCTACAGTTCTGGATCTCCCTATCAATAATAAAGACCAGTGTCTGACTTATCTTGCCTTGCTACAGCAAAGCAAAAAGTGCAAAAGGGTTTGACCATTTACTGTTGATATAAATCATTCTATAACTATGACAAAAGCTTACATATATCAAGTGCCTAGAGTCAAGTTTATTTATATAGTGCTTTTACAGCACCTTGTAACAAAGCATCTTAACAAACATAAGGGGCCAGATGCCTAATGAGCAAGTCAATGATAGTGATAGTGACAAGGAAAAACTCACTGGTGGAATACGAAGAAACCAAGACTCAACCCGTCCTCCACTGGGAAGCTTGACTAATTTATGTTGTGTAATGTCATTTTTTTTATGCAAGTAGCTCCTTCCATGTAGTTGTGACATTTCAGTTACATTAGTGAGTCTAGGATGAACGGTCCATCCATGGAAGTATCTGTTCTTCAAGTGGCAGGACAGAGTAACCCTCCCATGTATTTACTGATGATGAGCAGATCTGTTATTGTCATCATCTCTGCAATAGTTTGTGAATAGAACGAAAAGATGTTAAATCTGTAGAGATAAAGGTATATGGACACTCCATATATAATAGGTGTGCCATATGTTACCATGTAGCTTTGGCAGTTTATCTATAGCAGCATGTCTAAAAGGGAAGGTCAGAGGGTGACTACAGTCCATAGGATTCTCTGAGACTTTGCATTCCACCCTATAATCATTAGAAACCAGAGTGAATGCATGACATGGCTGGATGACCAGCATCTCAAATGACCAAAACTCTGTGATGGGGGGACCTCAAAGTGTGCTCTTTTATATACAGTAGACTAACTAAAACCTTGAGTAAAAAAGCAAGTCTTTAGGCTAGATTTAAAAATTGGGAGTGTGTCTACATGCCAGATTAGAGCTGAAAAGCTGTTTCACAACTGAGGAGCTTTATAGGAGAAGACTCTACTCCCAACTGTAATCTTACTGACTATGGGAAATAAGAGAAACCTTGCATTTTGAGAGCACAATAAGTGAGGAAGGTTATAGTATGCAATGAGTTCTTTCAGATACTGTGGGGCCAAACCATTTTGAGGTTTATATGTAAACAACAGAATTTTAAAGATGATCTGAAATTTAACCTAGAGCCAGCAACAAGCTGATAGAACAGAAGTAATGTGGTAGAATTTTCTAGCCCTGGTAACTGCATTCTGTATGAGATGGAGTTTGTTTAGTAACTTTTTAGAGCATCCAATGAGAAGACTATTACAGTAATCCAATGTTGATGAGACAAAAGCATGGACTAACTTCTCTGAATCTTATTTGGAAAATATATGTGTCAGTTTAGCAATATCTAGAATACCTTGTGATGACTTTGTTTTTATAATCTTTTACAGGACATCTACTAAAAAGAGTATGGTTTATTTTGCCTGGACAGAGATTTGCATAATTTATGTGGCTGAGCAGCATCCATTGCATGACAGGTCTATTAGCCCCTGCCAACTGAATGTTGCTAACATAGTTTATAATTGTGTGTGTGTGTGTGTGTGTGGTCTCCCTCAATCAAAACATATGGCCACAGTTGTTTGAATGATCAAAAATATTTCCGTCCTTCCCTTACCAACCTATCCAAAAATAAATGGAATATAATGTCATTCCCTGGATTCCTTGGGAGGGAGAGCTACTGTTTCCGTATTTCATGGATCTTATTTGTGTGACAGGCAAGATTTTCACTGAAATTCCTGGCTTTGAGATCAGAGAGGTTGATTTATTGGGATATGCTTTTTTTTTTTTTTGTATTGTCAGGGGAAGGAAGAATCAACAGAGACAACTTCTTTGAAGAAATATTCTGGAATTAGAAGCTTGGTTAATCCATGCTTGGAAAAGTAAAGCCAGAACATGCTGAACCACATGTTGTGGCAAATGTCAACTGTTTACCAGAGGGAGAGAAAAAATAAGAATGCTTCTCCACATAGTGAATGAAATCCTTTAGAACAGAAAAATTTCTAGAACTGTGAACCCTAAAACATCCATAAAACAACTATCAGCGAAATATCTTACAGCATACAGTAGGGCAATTGCACAGTGAAAATATGTTATCTTGCATCAAAAGGAAAAATGGAACTCTCTAAACTGAGACTTGACACCAGTCCATTTGACTGTCAAGGTTGTGTTTTTTAACCTCATGCCTAAGGACATTCTCTCAAGTTTTCTTGAGCTTGTATTTGTGTATATCAAGAATTTCCATGTTCTAAGATATAGCATAACTGATATATGTTCTAAGATATAGCATAACTGATATA